>VXBC01004277.1:1179614-1301845 GCA_013399945.1 Ploceus nigricollis
TACTAAAAACTAGTGTATGGATTTCTTCGTGCATACGCTGTGAAACTTTCTAGTCTTGGCACATGTGTGTATGCTGTACACATTAATCACTGCACAGTATATTTCAAGGTATGCATTATCCAAATTCTAAAAAAAATGGTTTTTTAATGTACAGACAGGATTTCAGCTAACACAATACAAAAAAAATAGAAAAAGAAAAAAGAACAAAAAGAGAAGATGNTGTGAGCTGAATTGAGTCCCACACACTTTTGAAGCAACAAAAGTAAACACTACTTTGTTTAAATGAATTTATCCAATTTCAAAAGAAAAAAACAAGACATAGTTAGGCTCTATTATTTAAAATACCGGCTAAAGATAAGCTTATAATGACATGGATTGAAAAGAAGCAGGTCTGGCATGACACAGATCACAAATGGGTATAATAGAGACATCTCACTAAGCTTTCCTAAAGCTCCGTATTTCATTTCTCCTGCTCATGCTAGAGTTGTCTTCAGCAACGATGCTGTAACTATCAGTGCACCAGAGGCAGTCCCATAAAACTTGTTCCCAGAATAAATATCTGTACATTCTGCTTTTCAAAAAAAGAAAAATGCAGGGACTCCACAATCAGATTGCAGGTTTATTATTCTCTTTTTTATTTATCCTGCTGAGGGAAAGAGCAGCTTCAATGCATCCTAATCAAAACTTTAGTTGGCTTTCAAATGAATGGAGCATGATAAAAGATAATTACAGTAAGATGAGAAGCAGCTGGCAGCCAAAAACTGAAAGGAAAAGGAAGATATTGGTGGCCATTTGTAAAACCAAGAAATCAAGAAGGAAGACTTTTACTGAACTTGGTAACTTTCCACTGGGGTCACCAGGAGGTAGGATAGAGAATATTCATATAATGCAGTAAATGTACACTTGCATCTGAGGGTTGGGCCTTCTAGGAAGGGCAGTACAGAAATGGGGCAGTACAGTCAGGGCAGTGACTCTGAATGTGCTGCCAGACCGACAGGGATAATGTTCATTGTTCATGTGCAGATGAACTTTACAGGATACCCAAGGAGTCCAAGGTCTCAGACATACTGAGTACACACCACACAGGTGGTCTGTGCAGGAACAGTAAGAGCAGTATGCCAAATATCTCTTGGATTTACTACATGTTGCCTATGAATGTCCCTCCAGAAAATACCAGAAATAAATTAGGAAGCCTAAACTGAAATGCCAGTAATGTGCCATGGTTTTTTCCAGAGTTGCCTTTTACTGGAAAGCAGTACCTTCATTGAAGGCAGACAGCCTCACCCACATGTACTGCAGAAAAAGCTGCGAGGAAAAAAAAGAGGAAATAAGAGTATGAAGGAGGGGAGATAAAGGTGAGTAGGGACATAGGTTAATGTCATAGGTTAGTCCTTGCTGGACATTTGGCTCACATCACCTTTATCAGCTACAGAAGGACCAAAGAGCAGAGTCATAGGTTTCAACAATGGAATGACAGTAGAAATCTGTGTTAATTCCAGAATTCTGGAATCTCAGTATCCATCTATGGGGTATTTTATACCTTAATGTAAAGTTAATTAAATCAGTGTGCATTTACATATTTTAAGGAACATTTGCTGATGATACAGCTCAAAGTTTCCAGCATTCAGATAACTATGTTAGAGAATGGCTGGTCAGATGGCACAGCAAGCTTATTCTAAGCTTTTCTGAAATAGTTTAACCAAAATTTTCAATATACTTACTACATCAACCTCTTAGCACTTGTAAAGCAGCATAGCTGTTTTCAGTCTTATGAGCTTGCACTGATTTCTGCCAATGAGAGTAGGCACTGCTGTAAATTCACAGAGTTCTTTTGAATTCCATGGACTTAACATCCTTTATGCAAACCTTTATTGAAACATTATGCAGAGCTGGTTGTTTGCAATCTGTGTTGCAAGTATCAATCAACTTAATGCATTTCCAAGCTAGATTCCCAGTCTAAGCTAATCATCTAAGCCCCTGGATAGTGAATGCCAAGAAACAGTATTTTTTTTTCTTGCACTAAGACATATTTATTTTCTCCTAATGTGGATTCATCTGATCTGTTTTAGATGCCTACTTTAAGAGATATGAATCTTACCCTAAAACTGCCTGTCTCTGTGGAGATTTACAGCCATCTGAACAGATTAATTCCACATCTAGCCTTAAAATAAGGTGATTCACCTTTTGGAGGTGTTTGTAGCTTTTACTGTGAGACTATCCCAGGATATGTATCAGATGAGTAATTTTTAGACACTTATATGTGGGACAGAAGAACTCTTGCCACAATTCCAGGAGCTTTCAAAAAATCAGAGAGGCAAGAGCTCATCAGCTTGTTAAATAATTGCTTCTTCTTTCAAACCTACATGTCACCCAAGAGGATAACACAGTCCCTAATTATATGGGAAAAGTGCTAAAAATATTACTTTTAAATGGTATTAAACAGCAAAAGTCCAATGGCCAGAAGTTCAAATGTCCAAAAATATATGGGAAAACAAATTAATATCCTGCAGGAGAAGTACCATTTAATCTTTTCTCCTCCACACTTACCATCAATTTAAAACAAATTAAAAATCTTCAGTATATGTTCATACCTATGAATGGCAGACATTGTGATCCAGTCACTTTAGCCACTCTGTGCTCATTACCTTCTGCTCTATTGAACATATTGAAAATGAGTATGGACAGTGACTAAACACACAGGCATGAAAACAAAGCCTGCGAGATTTAGTTTATTCCTACAGTGTGCTCTGATTTAAAAAATAACAAACACAAACACAAAAAACCAAAACACACTCAAAAAAAAAAAACAAAGAAAACAAAACAAACAACCAAAACAAATTCATTATATATCAAAGAAATTAAATTAGTAAAATTATAGCCCTGTAAAATATGGATGAAATTACAGTGTATATATAGAGATATTTTTAGGATAATATGTTTGAAAGTAAGAAAAAACAAACAGAAAAAATAGCCAACAAAAAACACTGACCCCAGTGCAATAGAAATTTGTAATAGTTGAACACATGTATCTCCCACATTCACATGACAAAAGCCAGTGTGTTAGGGTTAACAGTATCCCATTGCTAGGAATCATCATCAGTAGGAATGCAGTACTGAACAACTATCAGTTGCTGCCTTCTGTAAAAGGCTCCAATAATTTTATATTAAAGAAACATTTTTATGTTTACCAAAATATTTATAGGATTCTCTCCAGGTACTGAATTAGGAGAAAAAGAGATTTAAATGAGCCATGTCAGAACAAAGAATAACTATTTTATGAGTTTACAGCTCAGCTTATTACTCTGAGCTGGCATTTGCTTTACCACCTTGACAGTCTGAAGTAATTTAGTAGATTGTATACCATCACTACTTTAATTACAATGCTTCACTGAGCAGTCACTTGTGCACTTGCTAAGAATTTTCTGCTAAGAAATTGTTCTGTCCACTGCCATCAAGCCATAACTTGAGGACTTAATAACAGAGGTACACGTAGCCAAAAGCTACTCGTGTGGAAAGAACGACAACCACTACCACACAAAAAACACAGCTGTCAGATGCAAAAGTTAAATCTCAGGCATCAAACCAATCCAGCAGCCTTCTGCTAAATGACTCTCTTAGATCTCAGTTCTGCAAAGATCCAGGTAGCCTCCTACTGCAATGCCACTTCTCTGAGGCTCTTGTAAGGATTTATTTACCTAATCTCAGGCCTTCCTGTTTCCTTCACAGAGATATAACTCATCTATCACACTCCAGAATCCTCCATTTCCTAGCTATAAAAAGAAGAAAAATTGGGTGTGAGAAACAAAAAAGGGTCACTAAGAGAATCCCAGTTGATCATTTCGTATAAATAAAATCTTCCTTATGAGAAATCAAAGTAGCTCTAGGAACACTAATTAATAGCTTGCTAATAGCCTTAAAATGGCCTTTACTTGCCCCAGTTTCACAGAGAGGCAGAGGTTGTTCAATTACTTGTTCAACATTACAGTCTAATTGTACCACCCACTCTGACTCAGATTTCTACCAAAAAATCATTACTTCCCACCATCTATGGTAAGGATAGGAAGAAGACCAGTAACTTCTGACAACTTGGTCTGGTCCTTTATGCATGGAAACAAAATCCAATGTTTCCTCATGACAACTAAAGACTTGCATTTTTCAGTATAAAGATATGTAGCAATAAAATTTCCTGAGGCTATTTGGATGACAGTCCAGCTCAGTTTGGAAACAGTTCAGAAAATTTGGCAGGATATTAAAAAGAAAATTTCTAACTATCATAACTGTAGGGGGGGAAATCCTTCTCTCATAAACAGTTGCATCTGTGTAATTAAGCTTGGCGGGGATGTTGTTTTCTGGTTCTTGTAACACAGTTATCAGCAATGGGAGGAAGTTTAAAACTTGTGAAGTAGGACAGAGGCTTCTCCTTTACCATGGAATATGCATTGAGAACACACATCACTCTCAGTTTAATCAACTAAACTTAGCTAAATAGAGTTAAGCTAATTTATATTAGGGTATAGGACAGGGGATTATCTGCCAAAAAACCTTGAAACAAGGATACAAGTGATGCCATGAGAAAAATATTTCCAGCCAGAGGGCTAAAGCTTCTTTCGCTGGCACAAGGACAGTGCAGTACATAGCAGCTCCGGTTCCAGAGTACCTGAAAACCCATCTGAAAGAGCTTGAGGATTCTATCCCTTTATGTGTCAAGCCCTGCAACATAAAGGGTAGAAATTACATAATTTTCCACTCCATATCAATTTGGATTCCTCCTATGTATATGAACATAATTTTCAGTTAACAGTTTTTTCCTGCACACAAACTTATATGTGTTTTAATTTTTTTCAGCTTTCTTCCAAATAGATCCTAATCTCTCAGCTTTTTTTTTTTTTGTCAACATACATTACTTTAATGACAATGTTAATCTTCTTGTATTAAGCAAGTAGCAAGATAAAATTTATTTAAAGAAATTAGATATCAAATGAAAGCAGAGATGAAAAACCTGCATAAAAACATAGGAATTAGCACTATATGCATCAGAGTTGTCTATACACAATTTCTTTCCAGCTGGTGTCAACTTTTTAGCCATTCACACAATCTATGGTAGATACTTTTAAGATTCCCTTTATGATTGAGAATCTAAAATATCAAAATAAATAAATGTCTGTAAATAAACAGACACTAATAATTTATATCAGCGTTCACTTTTTCCTACATAATATCCAATGAAATGTTAAGGAAACTGCATATCAGAAAAACATCATTCTAACAAGAGTGAATTACTCAAATATGATAGAAAATTTGTATCTTTGAGGTTCAAGAAGCAATAGCTACACCAAAAGCCTGGTATACTCCTCTATTAATAGGTTCTGACACATTTTCAGCAGCACTCTGCATATCTAGCTTTTTGTCTCTGAAAGTACTCTTACAAATATATTTTCTCTGGTGACACTGAAGTTTTAAGCGACTCAGTCCTCCCTCATCACCCTCCCAAGTGTCCTGGAAAAATTGTTTCTGATTCCAGAACATAAAAAAATATAAGCAAAACCTTGGACAAAACTAGCGTTAGCCTCAGCCAGTCCTTTGCTCAGTTCATTGCAAATTGCCAGAATAGCTCTGCCAGGGCGAACGATGCCGATGAGCACTGGAGAAAGGAAAGGTGCATATGTTGCCAAGCAGCTGGTAAGTGCAGCAATTCTGAGAGAGGGATTTCAGCGTCACCCATGCTGGTTCAGCTCCAGAGCATTCCTGAGGGATTTGCTAACACACTGGGAGGTAAGTTAGGGCTCCAGCCAAATGGTGAAATGTAAATCCTACCATTTGTACTAAGACAACTGTCTTTGGATTTTAAGGCAAAGTCGGAAAAAATACGCATGTATGACTTAGTTCCCTTCTGTATGTTTAAAATGTCATTCATCTTAATTTAAAGATAATTAATAATTAATGAAGAAAAACAGAAGGAGACAACATTATTTTAAAATGTTTTACTACAATTAACATCTGAATAAAAAGTACTAATACAGAAATTCAAGTATTTTTTCCAATTCTAGTTAACTTGAAAAAAAACCAATTAAGTTTGATTTGCATATATATAACATGTTCGTACACATTTTACAAACAAAGATATTTAGATAAAGTTCTTGGTTTATTTTAATGAATGGTTACAACCAAATTTTCTCATTGTAAATGCAACCACTTTATGAGGTCAATAACCCAGAAACAAGTGAAATATTTTAATACTTATGTCTACATTTTGATCTCTAAATTAGATACACAAATCACATGAATGTAAAAATACTGCAAAGCATTGTTGAAGATTCCTGTGGCAATATCACTACAAACACATTTAATGTCTGGACCAATTCCAATAGCGCATTGAAATACAATGCAATATTTCATAGCTTTTAAAATTAAAACAATGGGTCATTAACACAGGGTTCCTTCAGATTGTCTTTACAGAGATAATGATAATATCAGAGGAAGCCTGGAACTGTTATCTTGCTTTTCAGTGTATTCTAAAAAACTCAGATATATTAAGTAAGGCCATACACTTCATGCAGTCAATTCTCAGTGGTATTTCAGGAGAGATTTATCAAACCAGTAGATTGTTTCCTCTCAGATACCACTGAGACATGCTCATGGAATTCTAAGATGTTTACAGTAAATTAGAAACTAATTAGTTGAACTGAAATGCCAGCACCTGCTCCTGCATTATTTAAAAGAAGAAAGGGGGGAAAAAAATCAACAGAAAAACATTTAGGGTTTCACAAATGGACATAATACTTCAGGGCCTGGATATCTCCAGGCCCATTTAATCATTTGAAAAGGTTGTCAGAATTATTGGGTTATGAAACTGAATCAATGCATCTTAGATATTTTTCCTTCCTGCAGCTTTATAGTCATTATTGTATTAAGATTCTGGCAAACAAGGCGAACAATATTTATGGTTCCTGCCATAACATTAAAAATGCATATCCCATTCAGATTTTATGAATCTTGAATTGCAGCAGGAAATGAGCAGTTTAGATGATAATTGACTTGTAAGGATTAGAACAGTTCAGGTTTCCCCCTGTGCAAAGAGGAGGTTCATCTGAGGTCTTGCAGATAAATGATAATTCCTTCAAAACATCACATCTGTCTTTACTAAAAGGTGCTTTTGTTCTGGAACTCTATATTGTCACAATAACAGTTATTAGTAAATCAGATTGAGCAGGCACAGCTAGCCATTTTGTCGTGGTAAAATGAGGGTGAAATACAATCAAATATTAGATACATGTGGTATTTCATAAAATGCATTACAAAATAACCTGCCAAACCTAATGAGTTTGTAATTTAATCAGGAAAGTATAGTACCCAAGAAATTCTGGATGGGAATGTGTACCATCAGCGAGATAATCAAAGTAATAAAAATGCTCTGAGAAGAACTATGTTTCACATGGAGAACAGAAGGGGAAATTTTCATAGTACAGGAATTAAGAAGCTTTTCATATCAGAGAAAATTCCCCAAATGACAGAATTTAGAAGGAAAAAATATATGCTATTTCATATGCTATTTTGGTTATAACCATATTTCATTATTCCTTTTCAATGAATAATTACCAAAGTATAATCATCTTTTCTTGCTATCAGTGCGCAAGAAGCAGAAATATCTTCTTTTACTTCTTTTATATCTACCTCAGTATAAGGCACAGGAACCAAACAAATACCCAGGTGGAGCTTGCCATCTCAAACAGAAGCTCAGAAAACATCCTCAATAATATTAGGTTTCATTAACTGCCTAAGATCCCTGTTAACAAATTAAATATTTTAGTTTTCCAGCAAAGTTCTCTGCTCTTTTTCCTACCCTTTTCTATACTTTTTTCTCAGCTTACCCATATGTTCTCTTAAATTTTGTAGCTACTCTAATTGCTTAATCTGACCTTCATCAGATCTAATCTGCAATGCTGGTATGCTTAGAAGTCCCCAAAAAGCAAGAAAACTGTGTTTGTACACCTGGCTGGCTATAAATTCTCCTGTGACTTTCCTTCAGAATTAGTCTTTTAAATCAGATATCAGACTATTACCTTTTTCATTCTAACAAAAAGAATAAAAATGCATTTGAGAAGCTCTTAAGACAGATTGTCTTATTATAATATTCTATTGGAACATGTTTAAAAATATGTGCAGAGTTGTAATTTAACCGAACCATTCCCTTCAATGCGATATTAAACTCGTTATGGTGCCATGGCATGTTTCAGTATTCACACACATTAGGTCCCATTTCCCCTATCAGTGAGCCTAATGGAAACACACACCATGCAGTGTTATACCGTGTTCTCCCCACACACTGTGCCGTGTTCCATGGAAGCACCACAGGGGATGGAGAGTGTAGATCCAGCTCACAGGAGGCCAGAACTATTCCCACAGTGCCATAGTTTAATGTCAAACAGAATGATTCCATCAAAAAAGTATAAATATTTCCACATGGCAGGGGTGGGGGTGAGTGGTGGAGGTAGAATCCTTCCTTTTTTCACAGAGCAGAAACCTCGGATTTCAGTCATCACCTATCCCATGAGTCTCACACACAAAGTCTAAAACATGGGCACCCAGGACACCTCTTTAGAGTGTACAAGTCTCTCTACATATATTATGTGACAAATTTGAAGGAGCTCAAACACCAGAGGATTAAGTATGTTATAGGCTAACCTAACTTTCTCATGGCTGCAAATAAAATGTTGGGTTACAAGAACATAGAAGCTTTCAAGTGAGGTGGGGTTTTTTCTCAGAAAAAAAAGGATGAAGATGAAAGAATGTTTTCCACTGGCTTTTGGTTTTGGAATGTGCTGGTGGCTTTGGAATAATTTTACTCTAAAATAACCATAGGAAAAGAAGGACCAGGCATAGGTTAACAACATGGACCCTAAAGAAAAAAGCTTAAAGAGAAATACATGCTGTCATAGAGTTATAAAAAATGTGACTTGAAATCGTGAGCAGAGACGTGAGAGAGGCTCTCATTTTTCCTATTTTCATTAAAATTTAAATTTGCATAAAATTTCTGGAAAACAAAATAAGGATTCAAAATAGACTCAGGCTTATCATATCCTTCAAAAACATATTTTAGCTCAAACTAGAACTGAACCAAGTTCCAAGCATTACTTTGAAAACGTTGTTGAACTCTGACGTCCTCTCAGAGGCTTGCACCTCAGAGGAATGGATTGACCAGGTGCTGACATCGTTGCACAGGGATCTCCAGCTCTGAGCCTGTCTGCATTACTGGGAAACTCCCTGCCCTAATCCCTATCTATCACCATATGCATGGACAAAATCTTCAACAAAAACCAGCATCTTTTCATGGTCTTTGCTGTTCTTTACAGTTCTGCAAACACTAGCAAGGAGATCAGTTCTCTGGTTGTACTTCAAGTTGAATATTTGCTGCTTCTAACAAGAAGGATCTTTGTTTCCTAGTCTCCAACAGTGGACGCCCGTGTTGAGCTGGTAACACAAAGCCAAGCCCTCTCCTTACCCAGCAGCACCTGCAGTCTCACTGGCTGAGCACGACTGCATACACACATTCCTACATGTCTGCATGTAAGTGTTGATCCAGTGGAGGGGACAGCCAGAAAGGTCTGAGAAGTTTTGAATCCTGTTTCCCAGAGCTGTGGAGCTATTCTTATTCCAAATGCAACATTATACTATACATTTCTTCAGTAATACAAGAGTGTATGCCAGCTTCAAGGGCACTTCAAAGAGACTGTGATTCTCCATTTGTAACACTTCCCATTTCCCAGCAGAGATGAAGAAACCCTCCTTGGCTGAAGCCTGAGCAGCATGCCTGACTACACCACATGGCCCTTTTGAAACCAAAACACTGTAATTTCCATTATGAAACTAGTTCTGGATGCATGGGCTGGTTGAAAAAGTAACCTTATTGGCTTGAATTCTAATGAAAATAGCATCAAACACACTGGAATCAGACAGAAGAAAAAAGTTTGCTCTCTATTTCCTGAAATAGAAATAGCTGTGTTATTAATTAATCTCCCCAACTGGAGCAATCACAAATAATCCAGGTTTTTTGCTAATCACTTGGCAAGTAAATCAGAAAACCCCACCATGCTTCATCAGCAGATAATAAATAATATAACACAAGTTGCCCTATCTAGACATGTGTAAGGAGTTTGGGAATGAAGAGCAAACCTTTTAAAACAATACTTTCAATACTCGAGCAAGTCATTATGATGATAACATTTTATTTATTATTACTTAAAACATGACTAAGTTATTTTTTGTTTCACATTAACATGTACAAAATTCGCATAGCACTTCCAAGGCACTCTCTTTCAAAATCACATTGCTACATTTTTAATGTGGGTGGATTAACTGTTCCTCCTCTAAGTATTGCTGGCTATTCTTCTTCCAGCTGAAGTCAATGCATTAGTCAGGCTATCACCACCCTAAACAAAAGTAATCTATTTCATGCATTGATTAAACCAGCAGAGCCTGAAGGAACATTTCACCATCCAGGAAACCAAATGGGTATTTATAACTTCCATTCACGCTCTTTTTGCATACAGACTGTGAAATTGTAGAGGCGGCATTTTGGTTTCTGACCTAATGTATTCAAATAGAGGGATCAGTCAATTGTGCAAAAGAAGCAAAAAGAATTTAAATCAATGTTTCAAAGTCTAACACTAAGTCTGCCAGTAAGAGGCAGTATATTTTTATATAAATATTACACAGGTTCCATTCTGAAACTTGAAACACACCTGCTTTAAAGAACATTTTGCTTCAACTCCTGGACCTCACTGTTGTCACTGCTCCCTAGATGTCTGGCCCTGTGAAAAGCACAGCACACGATTTGCTCTGGGAGGAGAACTAACAAAAGATTAAACTGATTATAATCCCCACCTGTGGATTTTAAGGGAGGTAATGCAAATACATGTATTTCCAGCACCCGTTTATTAAAACTGAATACTCTTGTAACTACTTATGGCCCATTTGCAAGTACAACTTAACTCCACTAAATCATAATTTTTTGAATAAAAGATTTTGTCAGCACTTTAGAGTCTTCGTTTTCCTCATTTCCAATCCCAGAGGTTTCAAGTAGTTCTGAGCCTAGCTGGGATCACAAATTTAAAAAATAATGAAATAAACCATGAGTTTGGATAGGTTGTTAGGGTTTGGGTTTTCTTTGTTTTGTTTTGGTTTTTTTGGTTTTTTGGGGTTTTTTTGAGGAAATAAACAGCTAATACAAAAACTACTTTGTCTTGTTTAGAAAAGTTGCCTCCACAGCCTGCTTGCTGACCGTGGCTAGGAGTAGTTACTTAAGGGAAGTCACAAGAAAGCTTGTACCCATTGATTCTTCCCCTTCTATTTTGTAAGATTTTGCCCCTCTTAGAATCAGAATTGTCTGAAAAAGACCTCTAAGCTCATCAAGTCCAACTGTTAACCCATCACTGCCCTGTTCACCACTAAACCGTGTCCCTCAGGGCCACATCCATAGGTTTTTTGAAAACTTCCAGGGAGGGTGATTCCACCCCTTCCCTGGGCATCCTGATTCAAAGCCTGACCATACCTTCAGTGAAGAAATTCTTCAAAATATCCAATGTAAACCTCCTCTGGAGCAACTTAAGGCTATTTTCTCTTGTCCTGTCACTTGTTACCTGGGACAAGAAACCAACCTTTGTTTGGAAAAAATATAATAAAATCCATTTTGAAGTGCAAAAATGAGAGAAACAAAAAAATTATAAAAAGCATTTAGAAGATAAAAAGCATCACTCTTTGTTACATTGCCCAGAGTGACAGACATAAGACCCTACATCTATTTACAACCCTCCAGGAAAATTTAAGTTAATCTAAATACTGCACGTAATTATGTAAAGAAATAATAAAGGATAGAAAAATCAAGATCATCATGTAATGACACTTGGGAGAAAATGGGAAGTGGAAAGGCTAGACAAATCACAGGAACAGAGCAAGTCTGAAGTTGCCAAAGACCTCTGTAGTTTGTCAAGACCAGTCTCCTGCTCACAGCAGAGTCAGCCACAGCTGTTTGCCCAGGACCATGTCCAGACAATCCGTCTCCAAGGACCCATACTCCACAACCTCTCTGGTCCTGTCACCACAGAGCCCTGAAAAGAACCTGTCTTCACTACCCATCACCAGGTACACATTGATAAGTTTTCTCCAGGGTGAACAAGCCTGGCTGTCTCAGCCCATCCTCCTGTGCCAAAGGCGACACTTAATCAACTTTGTGGCCCTTCAATGGACTCTCCCATATGTCCCTGTCTTCCCTGTACGTCTCGTTAGCATACCATGTTCACAGCTTTGCTCTCCATTTGGTACACAAGGACTTTTGGACATGCAAATTAGTGAAGATATAGCTTTAAAAAAAAAAATAGAGTAGAAAACCTACAGTTTAAAAAAAAAAAGGGTTAAATATTCCTGACAGGGCTACTCACAATTCTGCATAATTCCAATTTTTAGTTATGTTTACTTACTTGAACAGAAAACATTGTCATCTCAACAAATGGTGCTAACATTTTATTTTTGTGCAGCCTGTGTTCATTATAATTTAGGTATTACAGTATGCTGTCAAACTTTCATAAAATACATGTTTGTCTGGAGAGAGGAGAGGTAGCCCTTTGCTTTTCATTTTTCCAAAGAAAAGCAAATGTGTATGATATAAGAGTACAGACTAAAAAAAAAACCTTCCCTCTTATTGTATGTATTTTGGTAGTGAAATATAGTATGGGGACTTTTTGGATAAGAAAAAAATTTACAAGTAAAGGCTGCACTGAATTTATTTGTACCATAACAGGCAGCTGTAGCTTTAGATACATAGATAAGAAACTAACAGTTTGTAAACCTTACTACATCAAATTTTTTGATGTCTAGTACTAAATCCCACCTATGACATTTGTAAATTGAGCAGTGGGAATTTTCAAAGCAAGGATTTTTTTTTTTTAATTGTGAACTCTTTTGAGAAAATCTGGAAATGTAATTTTTCACATCAGGTTTCCAGGAAATGTACTACAAATGCTTTGAGCAAGTGTATTCTTCAATGAATCACTGCTATTCACACATGAAAATCCAGTAGGTCTCCTCACACAATTAGGCACCTAATTATGTGGGGGGGAAAAAGCAAAACAAACAAATGAATGTATAAATAAATATCTGTGATAGAATTGCCCATTTATTTCTTGTTCATATTCAATGTTTAATAGTGTATTCTTGCCTGTACTAGCTATAAAAATATTAAGCATGTGCCAGTGCTATGGGCATACACTTAATATTTCAGTTTATATCAGCAATTATTACTTCAGTGGGAACAACATATGCAATATTTCTCTCATGAAACACACATGAAATAATTTGCCAGAGTATTTGAACCAGTCAAATCTGGTTCATTCTGTTGACTGGTATTGATTCTGAACAAAGCAGACAGTGCTGCATTTTTCAAAACCTAGACTCAATAAATTCACAACCACACCAATTGAGCTGACAAACCAGAAGCCATACAATACATTTACATTCACAGCTAGCATGCCTTCTCTGATCTTTTCCCCCCAGACATGAGACTGTAATATGATTTATTCTACTCTATTATTGCTTTCTATGTCCCAGTCCATGTTTTTGCTTAGGGACGCATGATGAATCAACTGCCAGGGGCCAGCACACTGAAAAAGTGAGAATATGAAGACGTGATAAGGCGAAAATGTGATTACAGTTCCAAACCTCCCCCAAAAGAAAGTCCCTGTCACCACAGCTTACACACCACAATTCAGAAGACTAATATGAATCAAGAGTGAAAAGCCAACCAGAAATTTTAAGCAGACTACTGAAATAAAATTACACGGTATGTGCCAAAAAATGAGTTAAAATGAGAGAGAAGAGTAAAAAATCCTGTAAGCTGAGAAAGCCTAGCCTGCAATTCACCTAATTTATCAAACATTTTCATCAGCTTGCACAGAACTGTTATCACAACATTTGCATTTCCATAAACTGCTTTCTAGAGCAGCTGAGAAAAAAAATTTAGAAACACAATTATGATAAGTGTACTCCTCCTTAGCACTGCCAGCTTACTAGAGGTTGTTGCCTGCCCCATTGCTGGCAACCAGACGCCCCCAGAGCTGCATCCAGCCCTGGCAGCATCGCCCCGCAGGCTCCCCTTGCTGCGCAGAGGGGTCAGCTGAGGGGAATGGCTGGATGCTCTTGANGGGAAGGTACAGGGGAGGATTGACAACCGGGCATGGTCCATTGCCTCAGGGGAGAGGGGGGGGGTTACAGAACTCATAATACAAAGGGCAATACCAAACACCAAAGGTAACAATAAAAGAAAGACATGCACCACAACATAAGACTGTACCAAGAACTACATCTCGTGCCTTAGTGCATTGTCACCCCATGTAAACATTGGGTGAGTTGTCCTAACTATAAGGATCAGCTGGTAAGAGCACGTTGAATTTTTGGAGGACAAAACAAAGACAGAAGAATCCCAACCACAAGATAGAGCAGATGCAAGCAGAGCAGCACCCCTACTGGACAAACCACCTGGAAGTACAGACTGTGCTCAGTGCTTCTGATCCTTCATCTTTATATGATGAGCTGAAATGCTTGTGGGTGCTCAAGAGCAGACACCAGAACAGTGAACGCACCTTCCCCACGTGTCCTCAAGACAGGTGACACTGCTTTGCGGAATACATAAAGAATCAGATCCAGACCAAGATCTTTTCTGCATCTGGATGTGATGATATTGAAGGCAAGCAGCCTTTAGACAAGCCAATCAAAATCTATATCATTATAGTATGAGGAGATGCAGCTGACCCTTGTCCTTCTCACATTCAAAGAGAGGTAGACAGTTTCGGGAAGGACTCTAATACTTGCCATGCATTTTTTAGCCCAAAACTTATCTACTGACATGCTAGGCACTCCTGCTCTCCCTCCCATCTATCATCAAATTTAATCTGACTTTTTTGCATGGCTAATGTGGGTGCTGCACACATCTGCATCTGCATGGGGCACTTCCAGGAAAATATTTCCCAGCACCACAAGGCTAGTAGTGCAGGTATAATGGCTACACTTTTTCCCATTGGCAGAATTAAGTACTCTTGCATTATCTCATCATTGTATTTCTCCAAATACAGAACAAATTAACCACTTATTTTTAAATTAGATTTTTTTTTTCCTAAAGTTGTCCTAAAAGTTTCCAATGAAACTTTTCCAGAAAAATAGACCATTTCATCCATGAAATTCCTTTGGCAGAAATTTCAAATCTCTAGAAAAGACTGAAGAAAAGTATCTAAGGAATTCATAAAACTCCAAACTTTTCACAGAGAAAAATTCTACTTTCTGGTCAGCTCTGCTCCCTCCTCATCATGCCAGGTTTCACAAAAAATAAAGTTATTTTTCAATGCAAAGCACTTACCTCAAATCAATGTCAAACAGTTCACCAATAATAGAAACAAGAAATACTTATATAACTGGGAACCATCTTAAATATTTATATGGTACCCCACATTAAAATGTTTATATTAATGTGTCTAGCAATAAAGGGAGAAAGCAGAAGTGATGGGAGGCAGAGAACTCACAGAACAGGATATGTTACAGACTTCTATGGGACTTTTATTATGGTTTGTGAGTAAAACAGTCTGACTTTTCCATGGTATCTGACTTCTGGAGATTGAGACAAAACAGCAATAATTAAAATTAAGAATAATATCTATAAAATCACATTTACTAAGACAAAAGCAACATTCCTGCAACTGACACGCATATGGAAAAATCCTGAGTTAGAGTCTAATGTGGTCCAGTTGATTTTTCTTCAGTTAAACAAATTACATTGCTCTCAACGGTACAGAAGGTGTCCTATGATGACCCAAGTGTGTTCCTGTGTACATTTATAATGTATTTAATATTATGCACATAATGTGACTAATAAGATACATGAAGAGTATTTTCAGCCCAAATGCCAGTTGCTGTTGATATGAAAGGTGAAGCCTCTAGATAAGAAAAAAAAAAAAAAAAGAAAAAGATGAAAGTATCTTTTAAAGAAAGTAAAGGTAGTACCTTTGATTGCAATTGAAAAAATATATTCTGAACCAAAAATTTAAGATGTTTGACCAGTTCAGCATAGCCCCACCAGAAAAGTTGTGCATTGGAAAAAACAGTTCTCTCCTTTCCAGTGTTCTGTCTTCTTTTCCAAGGAGGAGTGAGTGACCCTGAAGAGCCAGTGACAGATTGCACACATGTGCTTATCATATTTCATTTATGATGCAAATACATTGCATCCATAATTTCTGTTGCACTCAAGGAATTGGTTATTAATTTTTATTTAATACTTCTAGTTTTATTTCAACCATTAAAACTTACAGGACAACACTTGCACTCTAAATTTCTCTACTAAATAACTTACAACTGTGGCAGAGACTTGCCTTGGGTTTAATCACTTTTGGTAGGCACCAGCACAAAGATTTACAGATGTAAACCCTGAGATCTCTTGTTCAGTTGTAGAGTAAACCCACTAAAGTTTGAATGGCTGGTAAATATTTAATGAAAAAATAAGCTTCTTGAATTTTTTTATTGTAATATTTCTTTTCATCTGTTGTGCCTCAAGAATAATTTCACAGATCAAAATGCATGAAGTAATTTAAAACAATTTTCAAGTGTCACATTGATTTAAAATATTTCCTCTTAAAAGATTCAATTCTTCAAATTGTGTCATGATTAAGCAATAATTGGAAGATTCTCTTAACTTCCCTAATTCTGCCTTTTAACACTAAGATATGTGATGATCTATATGCAGAAGATTAAAGTTGTTCTGTAGGATATGCTTTTGTGAAATTAATCACCGATAACAAATATGTATAATGAAATTTCTGATTTAGCAGAGGCTAAAATTACTAAGAGAAAAATAGGATAGAAGGGCATCTTGAAACCTCTATTCTTGATACACAATCAAGGATTGTGTATTGCAAGTCAATTGGCATTTCTGTCTTACTTATTGTAAAAATCCATGTCTTTAAATGGTGATACAGCAAGTCCTCACAGTAACAGAGTAGCCATAGTAAGCATGTTAAGGGAAAAAGTGGGACAAAGCTTATTTAAATTTTCAGTGGATATGGTTTCCTTCATAGGTCTAATGTGCAGTTCTTTGGTATAAAGATGTTTTCTTTTAACAACTGCTGGAGAAAAACCTAGCTATATGCACTAAAACTCCCTATGTTTACAGTAAAATCCACAAAGTTTAACTTTGATTAATCCACTTTAATGCACTCATCTCTCACTTCAGTGACAATCATTAGTGTCAGGCTTAATCAGGAACTCCAGGTTTTGGACATGTGGCAGGGGGTTATCTGGCCTCTTTATGTTTTCAAATACTATAAAGGATTTCTGCACAGAAAAAAAACCAAAAAGCTAATATATGTCTAAAAATGAAAATTTTGGCCTGTCTTTATAAATAACCAGTGTCAGTCAGCCAGGGTTCAAAATGTTCACTCATGGGTAAGTAGCTAAAGTGAAGGCCAATGGCATCCTGGCCTGTATCAGGAATGGTGTGGCCAGCAGGAGCAGGGAGGTCATCCTTCCCCTGTACTTGGCACTGGTGAGGCCACACCTTGAGTGCTGTGTCCAGATCTGGGCCCTCAGTTTGGGAAGGACGTTGAGACGCTTGAGCGCGTCCAGAGGAGGCAACGAGGCTGGTGAGGGGCTTGGAACACAAGCCCTGTGAGGAACGACTGAGGGAGCTGGGGTTGTTCAGCCTGGAGAAGAGGAGGCTTAGAGGTGACCTTATTGCTCTCTACAGCTTCCTGAAGGGAGGCTGTAGACAGGTGGGGGTCGGTCTCTTCCACTGGGCAGCAACTGACAGAACAAGAGGATACAGTCTCAAGCTACGTCAGGGAAGGTATAGGTTGGATATTAGGAAAAAAATTTTCACTGAAAGAATAATAAAGTACTGGAATTGTCTTCCCAGGGAGGTGGTAGAATCACCATCTCTGGATGTGTTTTAAAAAAGACTGGATGTGGCATTTGTTGCTACAGTCTAGTTGAGGTGTTAGGGCATAGGTTGGACTTGATGATCTTAGAGGTCTCTTCCACCCTCATTATTCTGTGATTCTGTGATTCTGTGAAACTATCAAGAGCAATCTCCAACAAGACACCTTAGGGACATAGGATTATATAGGTCTTTACCATTATGTGGTTTCTGCATCCTGTTTAAGCATCCTGGAGCATAGCCAAAGTTCACTGATGTCCCCTTCAACCCATCCTTACATCCTTAACCAAAATATTAAAAGCAAGATAGTCCAAAAATCACAAAGCAGAAAATTCATTTTTGTATGCTTCTGATGGCTCTTTGTTACTGCAAACACAAAGCAATTGTGAAGCCAGAATATCTGATCAGAAGAGCATTATCTGATTGAAGGAATCTCTGGAATATGTAACATCACTGGCATAACTCCAACATTACTCCTCTAAATTTCTCTGAAGGCATACATAATAAAGAGGAAAAAGAAGGCATACCCAAGGTATCAAAAATACTGACATATTTTTAGCAGGACACAATTCTGCTGCTTTATGCCAAAGACCAAAGTGTAATAATTTAACTTTTGAACAGACCTTCCTATTTTTTTTCCACACTCCCTTGAACCACAGCAAACCCTGCTCAGACACCCATCATTCTAAGACTGACTGGAAAACATAGACTATGAAAACATAGACTAGAGGCAGAAAGAAAGGTACTCACAAGTGTAAGCGTTATCACTGGGAGATTTTTCCAAAAAAAAAATATTGCCTCTGCTGGCAGTGTCAGTGTTCCCCCAGTGTTAAAAAATGCAGTCTTACATCTTTGTAAAAACAGATCCACCCTCAGTGACAGAAGAGTTGGTGTGTGAACTATTGCAGGAGCTCAACCCCTACAAACTGATGGGAACAGACATCATCTGCCCAAGGGTTTTGAGAGAGCTGGCTGATGTTATTGCAAGGGCTTTCCATAATATTTCAGAAGTTTCAGAAATCAGGGGATACACTGGAAGACTGGAAGAAGGGTAATGTCACCCCAATCTACAACAAGGGTTTAAAGGAGGATCTTCTGTATGCACCTTAACAGTGGAATTTTTTAGCTTTATAGTGACGTGCAGCTGGGTTGATCTGAGTGCTTTTTGTTTTCTGTCTCTGATATTGCATATAACTAACCTTAAAAAAATATATTTAGATTTCATACTCAGTCTTGTCTCACACATTTTATTTGCATCCCAGTGTGTGACCACTCAGGCTACCCAACTGGGTTGGTCATTATCTCACAGTAATCTCCATATTTCAGTTTTCAAGAGGATTTGTCTGCTCTTCATTAGCCAAGGTCAAATAGGACTAATGCTTGGAAGATTTGTACCTCATTAGCATTATCTTTATTGCCATTATTTCACAAGCTAACAAAACAAAAAGGAATTATTCCCCAGTTAGTCCCAAACATTCCTACCCTTCTCATTAGTATTGGCATAACCCTTTTCTCTAGGGTAGCTCAGAGCTCAGTTTTTGAAGGAAAGGCTGACAGCAGCAAAATTATGGTACCAAAAGGGACAGGCAGAAAACACTCTCCTGATTTATAATCAGATTCCCTTATTGCAACAAGCACTTTCTCATTGCTGGACTACTTAGATCAGCTTATGTAATTTGTCATGTACTAGAAACTACTTCTTGTTCTAACTGACAAAGAAGGGCGTGTTCCCTCCCATGCTTAATCCAGAATTTTAACCATCAAATGATGTGCAGGATTGTTGGCATGGTGTTTTAATTCAGCTCCTAATAAAAAAAGAATATTCCTGTTCTGAAAATCACTGACCTATGCAGGTATGATCTTTTTTGCACCTCTGAGTGACAGGCAAGTAAAAAATATAGCTTCAGGATGAGATGTGACATGGGATCTCATATGGTTCAGATTCTCAGCATGCTTCCCATATAAAACTTGATGATCTTTGCAATTCATTCATGGCTAAATGCATTCAAGAGATAAATCTGAGGTATGATCAGCTTTGAAAGAGACAGGCCTAAAAATAAGGCATCTCAAGTGAGTAGAAATTTCTACAGAAATTGAGATAGACGTACTCTCTTAGCAATCAGTGGTCGTTTTGTGGAGCATCAGAGGATTTAGGCACAGTTTGCCTTCATTTCTTGATTCTCATAAGTGGATCCTAGCTGTCTGGATTAAGTTGACATATATACAGGCACAAATAGAAGTAGAATATAGCTATGATGCTTGGAGAGTGCTCAGATAATGGAGGTATCAGATATTTAGCTACAATTACTTGAAGCAAAACAGGATTTTTTAGGTAAATACAGATTCAAAAGTGGGACTTATCTACTTTATTAATCAGTGAAACAGTCACCTCCAGAGAGAGATTCACCTGACTTCAGATAAGATGTTGTAGCAGAAGATAGATCACTCTCTTTAGGAGTTTATTTCATCAGCTGTGAAAGAAGCTTAATCACTTGCCTCCACTTTTTTAGGTGTCCCTGACAGAAGACAGAAATCAACACCTTGGGCATCAACAAGGGTTTTTATATCACCAGACACAGATGCCTAAGGATCTGATTTCCTCAAGTCTTTTTATGTAGAGAGGAGGAAATGCAGAACACCAATTTTAAATTACAGTTTTTTGACCCTTTTTTGATTCTTATTTCTAAGTATAAATTGAAGTAATCTCAGGGTGGTGTTTTGTGGGCAAACATTTGTGTGAGACACTCTAGTAGCATAGTGTAGGTATTTAATACAGCTTCTCTGTTAGAAAAAAAGCCCCTAGGGCAGCAATTCTGCAGTTCATTGGTGTTCTTAAATACAGTGTCTCAGAAAGCCAAGTGCTAAACTCAGTGCTCTTCTGCCAAGCCATCATTACAGGCTTTTGTCTCACCAAAGAGAAGTATGCAAAAGGGCTTACAGACACCATTTACACATAACCAGGACTGCAACACCTGTTCTTAGAGTGAGAGATCATCTGCTACTTCTACATCCTGTATCACCCAGCAAGATAGCTGAGGACAAAACCATATCCTACCAGCTAATCCCCTCATGCCAGTGACCTAGAAGGCTGACAAGTGCAGTGGTTTCACAAGTGGGCCCTACTCAGTAATCACCACGCATCTGAGTGATAACTGCCCTGTGATAACCTCCCTCTCCCAATGCCCAGCTCAGCTTTCAACTCCACAGAGCACGCGGGGCTCCAGGGGTTTAGCTTGTCATTGTGTATATTCTTGTTGCCACGCATTAAAAACATACACAAATGTTAAAAATAAAGGTCAGCTGGAATGCAGGCTGTAGCAGTCTAGCTAGGGTTTATAAAAACCTTCTCGCATTTACCTTACACAGTCTTTTTTTCCTGTGAGAGGGTTTGACGGATTAAGGGACTTCTGAGCAGTTTCATTCATAAAGTGGGGGAGATGATTCCATCCTTTTATCATCATCATAATTTGAAAGAATCCAAGTTACCAAAGGCAAAAGATAGCAAAGATATCTTTACTCCTTAATACATAATCTTTACATGACAGAGCATAATAGGCAGCCTGTAGGGAAAGCAAGGAGCCTGCAGCTGATGTGACTGACTGACACAGCCCACACATTGATTTCACAACTGGCAAATAGACACTGCACTTAAAAACCAGACTAGAAGAATAAAAAGAGGGCATGACAAAATTCAGGGAAGCTGGAATTTCACACTTAGATTTGCTTTTTTTATTTATTTGGTTTTGGTTTTTTTCCATCTTGACTGACTTAAGGTCACCTAACTGACTTGTTATTTAACTATAGGGCTAATTGAAATAACTTTTATTTGACCCTTCTTGCAACCCCTTCAAAGACCATTCAGAAATGGCTGTTCTTCCTTGCAGCTGCAAATATTGTATTAATTCACCCAGGAGAAATGGTTTACCCAGCACTGACACTCTGTCATGTCCTTATCTGACCTCATCAACTGCTGTTATAGGGGACTGCCAGAGGAATCATTCAGTGCCCTTCTGATTGATTACAGTATTGATTTTTCTTCTTCTCCTTCTTCTGATAAAAAAAAAAAAAAACAAAACAAAAAAACAGTAAAAACCCCAAACCAAATTATCCATCTTACCAACTGCAAAACCATTTCAGAAGTTTGTAAAGAAAAGGTTGTGATCCCTTGACAAAAATATGCAGGTCTAGAGTACCAAGGACTGAGCAGGTATTTGGAGTCTGTTCCTCACACTAGATTTTGGCCTCCTTTCATTTTCTACAGCCTACTCCTCTCCACTGAAAATACACAACAGTCATTCTTACAGCAGGATAAATCAGACACTTTTTGAAATTGTATACTCATTACATACTGAAAATAAGCAGAGTAGATTGTAAAATTGCAAAAAGTATGACAGTTTTCAGGTCCATATATAGGGACCTTAAAACCGTTCTTGAATGCGAAGAACCGAAAAAACCCAGTTTATTTCCAATGGATTTTCTTCATAGTATACTTTATTCCTATTAGAGAATTTTCCTAAAGCTTGGTAATCATTTTCCTCTATTGAAAGTTCTGCAGTTCTTATATGCATCCTATTTATATGTCATGCAATTAGAGCCATGCAAGATTTTAGAGTGAGACCATTAATATAAGCTTATAAGATGCCTGCATAGACCCCCTGCTAGCAACAATCCATCATTTGGGATTTCCATTTGAAAGGTGTTCTAACTTGATGGTTTTTATTTAGGAACTATACTGCTTGGTGAAGCTCCACTGGCACTAGGAAGACTAAGAAGCATAAAAGAGTATGTAAGTGGTACTTTTTGTTGTTATGACAGGATTTAAAAGTAATAGTTCAGGATATTCTATTAGCTAAACAAAAAAAGGTTCAACAAAATGCATGAAGGAGAAAAGCTCATAATTCAGAATGTCGTAGCTGTAATCAAACAAAAGACTTGTGTGATTATACATGAAAAAAATTTCTAAATGTCTTTTTATTAAAAAATGCTTAAAGGTGGAGAAGGATTCAAAGAAAGAGGATGCAGATGTGCATTAAGGAATTTGTTTCTATTAGATTAGATAGGTGTTCTTATTAAAATTCAGTAAACAATATATTACTCCAGGTATTTTGATTTGATTTTTTGCACTGCCACACACGTGACAATAAAGCATATTCTATCTTTGCATTAATTATGAGACTGAAAAGTGATAATTTTAAATTACTTTAGCCACTTTACATATAAATAACCAGGTGAGACTTTCTGGTAAATAATAAGAAATGTTGCATTTAAATTTGAACATATTGGGGTAGTAAATTTCATAGTAGTGAGGAAACAGGCACATTAGTTAAGATTAAAAAAAGATGATTTTGCATTCCTAAACTCTGCTATTAAAAAGGGATAAATTTTAAAGATATGAATATTTGTTGATTTCGTAATCCGTACTGCAAGTTCTAAAAAAATCCTAAACAACCACAAACTATCCCCATCCCCAGAAGAGCTAAAAAAGGCTGATAATAAAACATCAGTTTAAGAAAAAAGAGGCCTCATAAGCACGCAAAATATGATTTCTGAAACCTGTACCTTTTGATATGTTGCAATTCTGTCACTTTCATGAAGCTACAAGATTTATTTATTGCTTGCTGATACAGTTCAAATTCATTTTGCAATAGGACTCAAAGAAAAAAAAAAGCTGTAATTGTGTCCAAATTAAGGAATATAAGAACATAATTTTTTTTCAAGATATGAATATTAACCAATTCAAGAAATTATTTTAGAAAATATCTCATTGGTATTAATGATGTTTTCTCATTAAACAGGCAGTTGTGTCAAATGTGGCAGATTAGACTATTACAAAATGGATGCTTCTACTTTTCACTGGGGGATTAATATTGATTTTACCTTTGAAGCCTTAAAAGTTTGTGATAAAGCATCCTTGCCATTCAGAAAAACAAAAAGAATCTTCCCCAAAATGCTAATTTTTGTTAATATGTATTTTAGCATTCTTTACTAGAATGATTAATTTTCCCAGAAGACATATGAAACTACAAAATACAGAAAACCACAGCAGTCACACAAAGAATTTTTAAAAACAACACACACAAAGACAATGAAAATGTTCCTGTCATTTTCAATTATGCTGAAATATGAAATATTAGTTTCATAACTAAACTCAAGGAATCTAAGATGATTCATGGCATTTTCATGACAGCTGATATTTCTTTGGCTGGACCCAGACCAAGATTCCAAACAGTAGATCTGGTCTGAGGATTTCCAGGTGTTCTGAGAAGTTGTTTCCACCAGTTTTTCTTTAATGGTTTCTTGAAACTGGCACAGGAAATTGTCTCAAAGGCAATAGAAGAGTGATGGCTGGATAATATATGACCCCAAATTAATTAACATATAGGGTGACATATAACTTCATTCTCAAAGGAAGACATTTAAATAGATATATAGAGGACACTAGCCAGGCTTTGGAGGCTAAAATGAATGTTTCCTCTGTTCAGCTTTCAGACATAATTTTTCTCTAACTCATATTTGCAAGATTACATTTGTAAGGGAGTGAGCTAAAAATAAGTTATTCGGCTAAAAATAGAAACCCAACTATATTTCTTTGGTGTTTAAATTACTCATGTGGGCAGCAAGCTGAGCATTGCCCTGGCAGCAGAGAGCCACCAATGTCCTGGGCTGCATTAGCAGGAGCAGAGCCAGTACATGGAGGGAAGGGATTGTTCCCCTCCACTCAGCACTCCCTGGACCACTGCTGGAGCACTGTACTTAGGTGTGGTTGCCCAATACAGGGCACCAGGGTGACAGGTTGGATTAGCAGCAAAGGGCTGCCACTCCAGCAGGGAGATGGGCTTATTCAGCCTGAAAAAATGGCTTTGAGCAGAGCAAAGAATAGCCCCCCAGCATCCACAGGGAGGCTGTAGGAAGACAGATCAGGACAGCGGGACATGGTGAGTAGATAAAACACAAAGAGCATAAAATGAAACTAAAGAGGTTCAGACTGGTTACACATTTTTCGCTCATGAGAATGGTTAAACCTCGGAAGAAATTGCCCACAGAGCCCATGAGCCTCTCTTCATCCTTGGGAATTCTCAAGACCCAGCTGGATAAGACCCTGAAGCACCTGGGTCAGCTCAAGCTGACTCCTCCTTAGGTTCCATCCAACCTGAACTATCCTAAGATCCTACCACCCCTTTGATCAAGAAAGGCAGCAAAGATTTTTTTCAGACCTGAGTTCAGGACAACCCCTCCACTGGGTGCTACACTTCTGAAGCTATTCCGTATCGCTGGTCAAATCTGACATACCTACCTCAAAATACACATGACCACCCTTTTTCTCCCATCCCCCCCACCACAGGCATATGATTCAGGCATTCCTGCAGTGCCACACTATGTGCTGGGGTCTCGGTCCCACAGCCTCAGCTGGTGGGGCTGTGCCATCAGCAGAAAGCCTCCTGCAGGATGTCCAGGCCACACTGCTATGGCTCCAGGTAGAGGAGGGAAACTCTGGTTTCAAATCCAGGTGTTTTAAAGGGACCTGTTGCCATAGCCTCAACTTTTACTGGTAGGCTTTCTAGCAATGGAGTACATAGCACTGACAGTGAATAAACCCTACCCTGATTATGCCTTGTTTCCCCTGATGGTTCTTTAAATAGTGATCCACTGTGTCATCCTGGTTATCTTCAAAGTAGCCTAACTGAAATGCCTGAAAAATCTCAGATGGAAGTGAAAGGACTTGTAATCTATACAGTTACTCTGAAGTTCATACACCCTGAGAGCTGCACTCTGGTACTATTCTTAATTATATAATGGACTATTTTTGTCTAAGTTACTAACAATGGCACAAAATAAATAAAAAATGCATGAAACAAAATGCCTGCCCACATATAAAAATTGTATCCAAGTAATAGACAATGTTAATCATAAGAGGCTCATGTTTTCACAGCACTGACATTTTATATAGTTTAAAATCTAGCAAAAAATTCACACTGTATAACCATGTTGTCTGTATTCTGACCATAACAATATTCTTGTCTCCAATAAGATTTATTTCATATACAAACTTACCACTTGTATGAATCACCACCAAGGACTGGAGTTTTGCTTTTCTGCTTTCTGTAACTTATTATTTTGACTTTAGGGAAAGAAAAATCTCTTCATATTATGACCATGTAAAACTTCACGTAATTATAGTTATTCAGATCACAAAGACATGGCACATAAAATGTGTCTACAATAGATACTACCTCTACAGTAAAAGAGGATTGTGATAGAAAATATCTCTCTGCAAGATTTAACAGATAATACTTTCACTTGAACAACATTCATAAAACTATACTTATGTCAACTACTGTGTTTCAAAAACACTAAGAAACCCTCATGTACCAAGTTTTCAAATAAGGCATAAAATCACAAAATATGCTGAGTTGGAAGGGACCCACAAGCATCATCCAGTCCAGCTCCTGCCCCGCACAGCACCATCCCCAGGAGGCACACCATGTGCCCAAGAGCTTTGTCCAAATGCTCCTTGAGCTCTGTCAGGCTGGTGCTGTGACCACTGTCCTGGGGAGCCTGTTCCAGTGCCCAGCCACCCCCTGAGTGAAGAGCCTTTTTCCGATATCCAGCCTAAACCTCCCTGACAGAACTTCAGTCCATTCCCTTGGGTCCTGTCATCAGTCACCAGAGAGGAGGAGAGATCAGTGCCTGCCCCTCCTCTTACCCTCATGAGGAAGTTGTAACTGCAATGAGGCTTCAGACTTCATCTGTTCAGACCCCTCTTCTCCAGGCTGAACAAAGTGACCTCAGCCACTCCTCACAGGGCTTCCCCTCAAGGCCCTTCACCATCTTCATTTGGACAGTTTCCAACAGCTTTCTATGTTCTTTATACTGTGGAACCCAAAGCAGTACTTGAGGTGAGACTGTAGCACTTTATCATTTAAACTGAAATGCTAACATGCTCAGTAAATTTAAAATAATACAAAAAGTTCAGGAGGTAGCCAACAAACTCTATAGAAGGAAGGGGGTTTTGACTTTTTTGCATCTATATGACATAGTCACCTAAGGAAGGCTTAATAAAAAATTTTTTTTTTTAATTCTGTAATATACATATCAAACTTATGAATATAAAGTGATACATGATGGGTTTTCCCATTTTGTTCCCTTTTCCTGTTTTCCCATCTCAAAGAGATCTCAGATTCACAGCTGGAAATTGTATGCTGCATGTTCATCTCTAAAAAAGTAAGTGGTATAAAGTAGATGTCTGGCTGAATTACTATAATACATCAAAGCATCATTAAAAGAAAACATTCCTTAGGTGCCAGTTGTTTTTAGCATGGACGGACCCCCACCATGCTGCCCCTGACACACACAGCCACAGTGTGCATTAATGCCTAGAAAGATATTTTGTCAATCGGGGGAAATGGCTACACACATTACCATTATCAATTTGAAAGAAACATCTTAAAAAAACCATAAATCTGACAGGTTTACACCATCTGGCACCAAAAGAAATTAATTCTGATTCAGATTTCTAAACTGTATAATTTGTATTTGGCTTTACAAATTAAAATAAAGCCTTTCCATGCTGTCTAAAAAAAAGCAGTCCAGTCTTTTAAGTAAAGCACAGAAAGTCTTTTTTTTTTTAAATAGGGATAAGTGCATTTCACAATCCGTGAGATTTTTTTTCTTGGAGCAAGAGCAGTCCTTTAATGTACTATAATTATTGCTACTATCTGTATGTGCTAAAGTTGCTCTGACAGCTCTCAAACAGGAACATGACCGACTGATAGAAAACATTTAAAAATGCCCCAAACATTACTAGTTATGAGATATTACGTTAGTGGAATTAATTACGTAACTTTAGTTTTTTAGGCTATTCCAAAGAAAAATCTAGAATCAAAACAATCAAAATCTAGAAGTTACAACAAATATTTCCAGGAATTTATAAAGATTTTTATATAGACCTTTAAAAGCAAGAGGTGGTCTAGATTCTGCTCTTACTTTTACCAACCAAAACTTGCTTCAAAATTACCATCATTATTGCAGAAGCTGAATAAGATTTTTATGGGAAAAATTCTTCCACTTTGGCACTATCATCGCAACTCGTCCATAGATCTTGTCAGTTTGATTCACATAGCTATGACTCCCATTTACAGCCTACTACACAACAAAAATTCATGGAATTTTGCTTACCTATTAAAAAAATGTAAAATAACATTACAAGTAAGGAGCTTGCTTTCTTGACACCATAACCCAAGTCTTAAAGTTCTTCATTAAGTTTTTCTGAAAGCTACAAATGTACAATTCGAACTATTTGCCAATTTTTGTCTTATGACTACTATGTGTGTGAAAAACATACAGTTGCTGTAGCTACACTTTTAACTGTGGAATTCTATTTATAAAGTTGATTTAAAATTTGCAAATTATAGGGAGAAAGTACTGAAAACATCTCCCACCTTCATAGGTTGCAGCCTCTGCCTTACATCAGTGCTGCAGCCATAGTATGATTCTGCTTACACTGCAGTTGAATGTTTCTCTTCAGAATTTTATTTTCCATGTTTGTCTCCTACTGGTATCTTCTTTTCAGAAATTCCAGTGAAGTTTAAAATGAACTTCCAACAGAATGTGGAATGTGCATCCATGAATGCTGCGAGTGAATCGGATGCTTAGTTCCACACAACTAACTTGTTAATATAGGACTCACCTCACCTCAATTGGGGTTGATGGAAAGAATATGTACTTTTAATGATCTGTTCACTATATCTGCAAATATCTAAAAAAGACAGATTAAATATACCACAAAATTTTTGTGAGTTATTTTCCAGAATCTGAAGATGCTAGAGTTTTTAGAGGTCCAGGTTTGGTCCAGCTGAATCCTCTGTATTTTTCCCTAAGTAACATACCTTATTTGTAATATTCTCCCAGGTGCCTGGTAACCAGGAGGCCCCACTTCTCTACCCCTGAGGGAGATGCACCAAGTAAAATTTCTTAAATAGCCAGTGGGATTTGCCAAAAAATTAGCAAATCTCAGAAGAGTGTGACAACAGTTAACTGACTGTTTCTGTTCTAGGAGCTGTGGAAATACACACAAAGAATAACAATTCCGTATTCTACTGGAATCATCTCTCCCATGGAACTGTTAAACAGTATTAAATAATAGCAGAGGAAAGGAAGGGAAAACAATCCTGTAAATTAATCACCTTCTGTAAGATTATGCTAAATGCTATACTTAATTTCCCTGAGACAAGTCACAGCCAGGGATTCCAAGGTCACACAAGCAAATCTTCCTGCAGCTTGGTGCCTATTATGTTAATTCACCAATGTTTGTTTTGTTTTGTTTTCTCCTATTATCAGCACAGTGGATGTGTTCCATTCAAAACTGTTACTATAGGAACTCTATGGAAACATATAAAATTTTCTTTTCTTTTGGATGAAAATATCAGAAAATTGACGGATAAGTTGTTTAGGTAGAACAATAGGGCATTTGATATTTAATCTGCAAGCACTTAATAAGAAGTATTCCAAGTAATGGCACAGTGTTATTATCATATCACTTAGTAAAATGGCAGCAAATTATTGTATTATTCACATCTCGTTGGGTCCATGCTATTATCACAGAGATGGCTTTAAAGATGACATTTAATATACTCCTTTTACACAGTAAAATGGTTAAAAGCACATTCAAATTTTAAAATGTTTCTGATCTTTTGACAGCTCACCAAAGCATTCTGTGGGCCCCCCTGCCTCTCCAGTGGTTAACTGTAGCTCTAAAACTTCTTGTAATTATGAACGTTGCAGTCACACTAAATTAGACTGACAGTTGAAATACTGATTACTAAGGACTTATTAAGGACTACTTTGCAACCAATTATGCTGACATTTGACTTGATTTGACAGTTGAATTGAGTGGAAGATTCCTCCAAAACAGTAGAGAAAAATTTAATTTATATCCTCATCATTTTAGGATAATTGTTCAGGACAGATTCATTACTATACCACTACAAAATTTATTTTTATCCCAGTTTGGAGCACCTATGATTCAAATGATAGACAAATAGTAAAAGCATGCAGTCTTTACCACCTCTGCATTGAATAACCATTGACCACCAACATGAGCAAGTTAAAAATAGGTTTTCAAGTTTAAAAATATTTTTTCTGTGAAATGATCAAAATTATTAAATGCAATTATACCCAACTTCCTCTGCTGTACCACTACATGCAAATTTATTGTTATAATATCATTTCTCTGTAATTTCTCAAATATTTGTGCAATTTAGTGGATTTCACCTGAAAATCCTCTGAAACTCATGCTTCATTTTTTTTTTTTATCATACAAGTAAAAATTAACAAAAAAATATTGCCCCTTACTTTAAATTCAACTACTATACCTTCAGAGCACAATGTACAGCACAGTTTGGTTTAGAAGAAGGTTGACAAATATTGATTCCCATGAAAACATCTTCTTTAATAGAGGTGAATATACACTTAGGGAAAATCAAGAGAGGAAATTTCCTCGGTGAAATCTCTTATGTCAACTGAGGGGGAAAAAAAAAGGGAGGCAACAGATTTTTTCATCCACAAAAGAATTAATGAAATATTTTCACATTACTTTAAAAACTACTGTAGAATATAAGAAATGCCAACAACTTGTCTCAAACTAATAAATGAATGACAGATATTGTAGGTACAGTTTGCTTATTTTTATTTTCAATTGCTGCCTTGTAGATTCCGAAGCAAAATTCCATAGACAGGAAGAGTTAAGTACAATTCAGAAAACCATTCTGCTTCTTAGAAGATAGTGATTTCCTTGCATGTTTTCAGGACCAAAACAATTTAATAAGTGAACTGAAGTCTGAGGACTTATTGTAGAAATGAACAAAACCCACTATATTTGACATAATTAACAGAAAATTAAGAGCAAAATATGCAATATATGGCTAATAGTCTTCAGGTTTCAATAAAACCTGTTTCATAAGGATTGTTATTATTTTCTAAAGTCTGGTAAGACACAGATATCAAGCAGCAGGATTTTCTCAAAAGACTACATTTCAATTCTTTCATTTCTTGTCTCAGGACAAGCCCCATAAACACAAGTAAGTCTATTGTTCCTCAATACTAAAAATTATTAGAGTATTTTCCCAAAATTTGAGGGTCTTATAATGAGCCTAATCAGTTAAGCTTTTTCACAGCTTCAGCACATAGGCAAAGAACAGGATAGCCAAAGAGGCACACTCTAAATTGCAAAAATTATTTCTTGTCCTGGGTTCAGAAGTCCTTATGTCCATCAAGATAATAGCATAAATCAAAAAAAACCTGCAAATCCTTCCCTGTCAAAGACATCTAATCACAAGTAAACAAATAAATAAATGAGAACAGATCTTTCCATTTTCCCACTTCTAAAAAGTTATTCATATCTCTTCCCTATCTGAAGAATCACTTACATTTTTATACTTGTCTCAGCAAAATAGGTGCTTTGTAATTTACAGGGATATTGAGACTATTGATTAGAATTCAGAGAATGCTGTGGTATAGTCATGTGAAAGAGCAATTCCAGAGATGATATCGTATTTCCATTGCTACCTGAACTTCATGCTAGACAGGCTAACTAGAGTCCCTGTGAATTGGCCTGTTTGCCTGTGTACCAGGGAAACATTTTCTTATTCACTCAAGTGCGATTTATAGGATGAGATTATTTATATGTCAGTTGAAAAAAATAAATATTTAACTGCAAAGTGAAGTTAAACTTAACTGCAAAATGAACTTTTAAGTTCCTTGGATATAATCTATTGATGCTAATCTCCAAACACTGAAGTACATAGCTGTTTCTCAGCTATGTACATGGAATATTTCCACCACCATGGAATATTTCCTTAAATGCAGATTCACACAGGAGGTGATGCGGCAATTCCTTTCCACTGACAGTGTGGACAGATAAACTTCAAAACCTTGGGAAGATATCAAACTGAGGTAGCCACCGTTTGCTTGATCCTAGAGACCAATCGCAAGCCCAGCAGGTAAAATCAGGTCACAACTTAAAGTGAACAGAATAAGATGCTTTGGTTATTCATTAAGCTCATCAGCCACTCTGAGGCTGGGAAAGTGGCATCTGATTAATTTTTGTTTACCCAGTAACATTTTTCCTTAACTTTCATTAGACATGATTTAAATCAAAAGATTGACAAAAGTCTTTCCAACAGCAGTTTAACATATTTCTTGTATTACTAGTTGTCCTTGATGGTCTGTTGTTCAATGGGGCTATGTCTTTATACCTCAAAGAATCATTTGTAAGTGTCTTTGTATGGAACTTGCATAAATTATACTTACTCCCATAGAATCATCAACAAATATTATGCACTTATTTTTTCATCTTATTCTGTTTGAATACTAGCTTTGTTGGTGGCAAAGGTGGGTAATAACTGAACTGGGGAGAAAAGGCAGCTTGTGAATGGAGAACAAAGTTCAAAATTACATCTAAAAGCTTCTTTGCAGATTGTTTGAGCATAAAAATAATTTCTCTTCCCAAGCTCACTAATGCAGTTTGAAAAGAAAGTATCCAAAACAAAATAATTTGGCTTGTGGACACTAAAAAATCAGCCAGGCATTTCAGAAAGGCTTCCAGCTTCCTTAGACAGTTTGGCAACTAGGAAATTCTATGGCTAGAGGTGAAAATCAGGGAAAATAAGCAATAATTAAAAATGGAGATGTTGTTTGCTCTTCACAAATGCTGGAAGGGAAATTTCAAATTAAAATAGGTTTTGAAAGTATGTGGTGTAAATAAGAAATACGACTGTTTTAAAGAGAATAGAAGGAACCTAGTGATTTAGGGATACTGAGATGATTAAGGGATTAGATCATCTGATCTATGAGAAGATACTGAGAGAGTTGTACTTTTTCACCCTAGAGAAAACAAGGCTCAGGATTATTTTATCCATGTGTAAAAACACCTCTTGGGAGACAGTAGAGGGGATGGAGTCTGACTCTTGTTAGTGGTACTATCAAAGGACTAGAGGCAATGGATGGATGTTGCTATACAGAAAATTCTACTTTAACATCAGAAGTTTTTTTTTTTTACTGTGAAGGAGGTCAAAACCTAGAACAGATTACCTAGATAGGTTGTTGACTCTCCATCCTTGGAAATATTCAAAAGCCACCTGGACAAGTCTATGAACAACCCAGGTGACTCTGTTTTGAGAATTCTGGAAAATTCAATTATTCACTGTCTTCACCTCAATTACTGGTAACAGGAATGACTGTTTATTATAGCTGAAAAAATGCCCATGTGCTAGTAGAACCATGTCCTGGTTCTGGCTATGACAGGGTTAATTTTTGCAGTAGCCAAGAGTAGGTACAGCTGGGACAGGAGGTGATCCTATACCACCTGATATCATTGCTGGGCAGGGAAAAGGAGTCCTCCCGGGAGAAGGTGTCCCCTGGGGCTGGCAAAGCATTCAGTGTGAATCATTTGCCCCTTTCTCGTACCCTCTGTCATTAGCATTGTTGCTGTTACTGGTCACTTTCTTATCTCATTGCTGGTTCCAATAAATGGTTCTTATCTCAGCCTATGATCTTTATTTACCTTTTGTACCTCCAATTCTCCTCTCCTCTGAACCCCCTGGGGAGGGATAGGGGAAGGGGGGCAGTGAGGGAGTGGCATATGGTTTAAGTGGNCTGTTACTGGTCACTTTCTTATCTCATTGCTGGTTCCAATAAATGGTTCTTATCTCAGCCTATGATCTTTATTTACCTTTTGTACCTCCAATTCTCCTCTCCTCTGAACCCCCTGGGGAGGGATAGGGGAAGGGGGGCAGTGAGGGAGTGGCATATGGTTTAAGTGGGATCACTAAATTAGAGAAAACTATTCCTAAACCATAATAAACCAAAAGAAAAGTGGTATCAAGTGCATTTTTCAGATTAAAAAAAATGACAACTGACAACTAGATAGCCTATAGCTTAAATTTAGGAATTTAAACTTGATACTAAAATTTGATCAGCTGAATAACTCTCTGTGCCCCTCTTAGGGTCCCTAGTCCCCAGCTAGGGACTTGGTTCAGCTGGCTGAACAAAATCATCTGAAACAATTGAGATTCCCTGGGTTTTTAAGGTACTGGCAATATGCCACTTCCTACAGAAGACCTGAGTTGCTCCACATTGTCATCTGGAGTGTACCTGTGATGCTATGGAACATCTGACATGATATTTCACATCCATATTCCTGCAGCTGAGGCACAGTGCTGATACCCACTGATTATGATTACAGTAAGGTGGAGGCACCTAGCATATTGGAAAACATGAATGTGGACATACTAATTCATGTCTCCTAAATTGTGAGCTAAATATGACACATATTATGGATTCTAAAGGGAAGTAAATATCTAAATATTTTGTAAATCTGTGCTTAAGTATCCTAATGTGAGAAATATTTCCTGAATCTTTAGTGTCTCTCTCAGCAAGACTGATTTAAGACTTTTATTTCTACGAATAAAAGTACGAATGTTAAGAATGTACACAATTAAGACAGACCAAGAACTTCATCTATAATTTCATATGCAGTAAACAAAATTATCCTCCAGTTTTGTACAACTAAACTCAGGACTGTTCTCAGTATCCTTATGTAAACTTTTCACCAGAGAACAAAAGTGTTGAAAGTGATAAAACTCATAAGCAGGGGGGAAATCTATCACTGAGATAAGGGAAGTATGTCCCAGTCACTTCAAAATCTATTGCATCATGTGCAAATGTCCATTTGTCTTATGGAAGTCAGTTTGGAAGTGTAAGGGGATAATTAGGAAGAATGATCACATTCTAGCTGGTAAAAAAAATGCTTAATCATCTTCCTATTGTCATTATAATTTGCTCATGCATCAAGTCCTAGATGACAAATAAGCTATAGCTTAGGATGCAGTAGTTGCATATCAGTCTATTCCAAGAAGCCATAAAAAAAGAAAAAGCATCAACAATTTTCTCTACAATGAATACAATTCAGCCGTAAATATAAACCTTTCTCATCATTTTGCATTGTAAACATTTCTCTGTCAAAAGATTTATAGTCTTCATTGCTATCATATCTGGAAACTTACCAATATTCTGCCCTTTTCTCTTTGGTTTCTCCTGGTCTCATACTAAAATTCTGCAGTTAAATGAAAAGAGAAGGATTAGGCAATTTTCCTCTGTTGAAGTTCACTCTCTCTGCTGAATCAGCTAAATCCCTCCCCCTCCAAAAGGTAATCCTTACTTGTAATCCTTACTTCACAGAGCAGGGAGCTTTTTCTTGGTGATTAGTTGAGCAGAAATTTCCACCACTGAAAAAGATATCCTTTGGAACTAGGAGGTACTCGGAAATTGTACATAATGAAGGCTGCACATTAATCAATATAGCCAATTAACTTCTTTTACAATCAAATTGAAACATTTTTACTAAGGTCAAACTGTTATAAAGCAGTTTGCCAGATGTCTTGTTACTCCTGTTGATTTGCAAAAAAACTTGCAATTTTCATTTACATGGGAAAATAATTATTTGATGCTGTGCACTTGCAGCTACCCTCTTTAAATGCCTTTGCAACTTCTGACACATGGAATTTATCACAGGCCAGCAGGAGAGAGAGAATTTCACAGAAGCCTTTTGTTAAAGCACTGCAGAGCAAAGCACTCCATGAAGAGAGTTGCACCTCTTAGCAAAGTCCACAACACAGCGCAGGCTGAGTGACAGGGAGATGCTGTCTTTTTAGCCTCATCTACAATAGTCATTTTACTCAGATGCTGAGCCCACACTCAAAACTGTCAAACACGATGTATTAACTCCATGTACCAAGAGAATCTCTCTCTCTTAAGTAAGGGGCTGTTTAGTGGCAATGGACTTTGTTATATCCCTACACACACTGGCTGAATACTCTACAACTAATGCAGCAGTGAGTGTTTGCTGACTGCACTGCTAGCAGCAGCTAGCAGTTTAAATGGTAATCATGAAGTTAAATAGACATTTTTAAGACAACATTAAAGACATAATTTTCAACATCCTCATTATTTGCCTTACAAAATGCCATGCCTTTGTACCATCTAGAAAAACTTTTTCTAAATCCAAAAGACATGGCTGTGGTATGGCCATTATGAAATTATCTTCATATGAGATCAGTATTTTGTGCTAGCATAAACTTACTTGGTTTTGCAGGAAATTAAATCCAAGCTAGGGAGACCATAGTGTTGCATTATTCTTGGAAGAGATTACAAGGGGAACTCAAATTCTTGATGTGGGAAGAAGAAAAAAATAATACCTCTTGTCTCACTGGACACACCAATCAAAAGTAGGAATGGGCAGTTCATGCAGTCATGAACACTGCTACAGTGATACTTGTTTCTTTCACTTTCCACACAACAACACCACAAGGGCAAGAAGGGAGAAGACCAGCTGTACACAAGTGATTTGGGATTAATGAAATTGACATCTGGTGTATTCTGTGTGAAAGAGCAGGCAAAGAATACAAAATTGCCACAGACAAAATCTACCACGGCAGAGCTTCTTAGCTCTTTAATAGGTGTACAAAGTCACTATGGACCCTGGGTACAGGATCTGAAATAAGAATACATACTACAGGGTGGATAGAAACCAAACCTCTAAAATGTTTACTAAAAGATGGTAAGTTAAGTGATTTTTTTTTCATATTAAGATTATGTTAAATCATATTCAATGCTATCAATAAACTACCAAAGTAAAAACATGCAAGACTTTTTTTCCTTAAGGCCATGTAACTTAAGAGACATTTAACTATGCTAAAAGTTATGTTCACAACTATTGCAACCACATTCACATATTTAGTATCTAAGCATGCAAAACAGTATGTTAGAGAGATGCGAGCTCTTGGCATGCATAAATACAACTGTGAAAATGCACATGCCCTTTTACAAAACACTTGGCCCCACATTAAAAAAATACAGTAATCGTCTAATCGAAACACAGGAGCAACACAAGCTTCAGAGAAACAGATTGCCATCCCCCTCATGGAACAGAACACTACTGCTTTCTTTCCTTGATTCAATGAGGTACTGATTTGTTACAAAGTTATTACAGGGAAACTGTGCACTGTTCAAGAGGAGAACTGAACATACATCTCCTTATTTTAAAGTAAACAGCACATGTCCGAGGGCCTATCAGCAGGGTATTTGTCTGGAGTTTAGTTTAAATTTAAACCCTAGGAAATCTTAGCCAAGGAAAATAGCAGGAGTGATCATTTTGTGACAGCTTTTTTAATCCTTTCTGAAATAAATACATCAATATTCATTTTATTTAAGATTATAATTTGATTAAGCTATTTCCAAAAGCACTAGATATAAAATAATTACTGTTTTGCTCAGATACATTACTGTCCACTAAGTGCTGTGCAATTTGATCAGTGTGTCATATACCAACTAATGTCTTCAATTCAATTTGAAGGAATTAGTTGACTGTTCTATTTGATGGTTCATGCTATCTAGGCAAAATGTTAAATAAAAATTGGCATTAGTCTTTCATGCTCCTGAAGTCTTAAAATCTTTCCATTGTAGCTCTCAGAAGATAGCAATAAGGGAGGTGGATAGCAGGTCTTTTTTGCTTATGAACAAGACATTGAGGATTAGCAACTAAGTGCACTCATTGATGTTCAAGCTGCAATTTGGGAGAAAACAATCTTAGCCAGGTTTGGAAGGGTTTGATGGAGCTGCAGTTTTCATTTGGCAAGTTTATTTTGAAAATAAGGCTTACTGTGTTACCAATAGGAACACCAACTTCTCCATAAGAAAGTTTAAATGCTCCACAGGGGAAAATTATATAATAAACTTCTAAGGGAAAATTTCTTCCAAGCTTGAAAAGTTGTCTCTCATTAATTTAATCTGCAAATTAGAGTAGTACCAAATCCGGCTCTTGAAGGATACTGCCAGCAAAAAACAACAACAAACAACAATAAATTGAATGCCTTCATTATGAAGGATTTATGAACAGTTTTAATTTCCCTTGGGCTTGAAGGGGTAGTAAGAAAGGACAATCAGAACTACCAAAAATGTGAACTAGGAGTCATTGTAGCAGGATTATGGGCTGTCTTGTTTCCAGTTACTGCCTGGCACATTTTCAGCTGCTCCTGTGCTTTACTATGCCCTCTGTGTGTCAGAATGAGGAACGGAGCACCACTTTCATTCATGATCAATGCTACTCATACTACAAGTGCACGAGATTCAAGAGACTCTGGTGTTCTACAGAGTGACATAAATAGTGCCTTAAAGAAAACATGGTAGTTCCCATTAAACCCTGATAAATCTATATTTAAAGTCACTTGACATGCTCCATTATAAGATCATATCTTAATTATAATTTTGCCAGTTTTTAACCACTGAGTTGGAAATTTTCCTTGCTGAGTGTTTTTTTCAATTTAAAAAAACATGAATACATTAAATATTTTTAAAGTAGAAAAATATATCAATTTTTCCTATGCTAAAACATTTGCTAAACTGTCTTTGAGCAGCTGAGGGTGATTCATGTTTGTAATTTGGTGAGGCAAGTAACAAATTGTTTCTTCTCCCATTTACAAGAAAAGTTGCATTTTTCACAAGTTTTAACAGTGAGAGCAGCCTGGAAGAAACAGTCCTTCCCTCCTCTTTACCGTCATTTCTGGCCACTGATACTCTAATCAGGTTGTGGAGACTACAACATGAGAGTAGGAGAGGGAACTGATAGGTCCTGGATGAACAGGAAAATGAAGTAGGTTGGGATCAAATTAGTTCCAAATGTGGAGCTTGGAAATTAATCCAAAAAACTAGGAAGCAAGATTTATTATCACTTGATTTATTATCTGATTGGGCATCCAGAGGAGGGAAAAAGTTAGCTGGACAAGGGAACTATGAGGAGAAATAAAGAAATTGAGTAGGAATCAGAAAGACTGTGCAGATGTATGTCCCAAGCATGCATCCTCTTTCCTGGTCCTTGCAATGAAACAATGGGTTTCCTTGTTTTTCCTCACAACCACACTCTTATGCCAGGGCTGGGAGTGCATCATGTAGCAGATACAGTTCAGGGCTCTGCTGGGAAAGGAACCTATTCCATTGTGTCTCATCCCATCACTATGCAAATCTGAGAAGAGTTTGGCTTTAAATTCAGTGTACAGAGAAAATGTTGTATTTAACACTCCATCCCTCTAAATCCTCTTTGAAAGAATAATAATTGTGTCTCACAGACCTTTAAAATCAAATCTCCCTGACTAGACCCACAGCCTTTATTCAGTGTCTCAAGGTCTCAAGACTTGTCTTGTTACTATCTACCTTGTTTTCTGTTAAGAATCTGTGTAAGATTAATATTTCTGATTAGCTCAAAAGTAACGTAAGTTCTGTTACAAGATTATATGCATATAAATTAGAAGAGATTAATCCTTTCCAATGTATCTATATACTTTGGTGAACCAAACAGGCCCTTTGTTGACCCTGACATCCACGGCCAAGGGGCAGCTTCCAAGGCACAACTCTTTTCTCCTTCCTACGATACAATGATGTCCATGGTAAGAATAGTCCTGCGCCCTTGAGAAACTGGGTATTTGGAGCCAAATCAAGCCCATGCTTTATTTTATGTTTGGATTCTACTAAGTTTTATGTCTGGATTCTACTAAGTTATTAGTACAGTCATAGCCAGCAATGGCACATGACTGGCACTGAGTGGTAACAACCTCACCCAGATTCTTCTAGAAGCACTATGCTTCCTGTTTCAAAGGAATAAACGGGTATGTTTCACATAGGAGTCCTGTACCCTTCAAGGGAAATAGAAAGTTATGGGAACAAAACTGGAGAGCACACACTGCATTTAGGATTGACCATCTCAGATACGGCTGCCAGGCTTAGATTTCATCCATGGAAAAGAGAATAGCATCTCTTCTCGCTGCACAAATACAAGGAAGTAGAGTCATTGATGTCTAGAAAATAGCAATATCACATTGATAAGCAAAACAGAAAGCTCTAGAGGGGATTTTGAGAGGTGTGAAATAAATGAGAGGTCAGACATTGAAGAACAAAGACAATATACTGAATAGCTGCTCAGAAAGTTAGCAGTGACTGAGATTGGGATCTAATGAAACATAATGTGTTCCTATAATTAAGGATGATATAATGTGCACACAGAGAAAGAGCAGTAAAAATATGCACGACAACCCTAATTCCCACATTTCCTAACTTTTGGGTCTTTCCTGGCTTCTATTCTTAACAGGCTTCTAATACACTTTTTATGTGTAATACTCTCTGCTAATCCCACACTTTCTTAAACTCAAAGAGCTAGAGCAAGAGCTGTAAACCATTTGGAACAGTTGCAAAGCAGATTACTGCCAAGAAATCTGTAAGAAAGTATGTCCTATCCCACTCCAGGCCTGCCCTGCATCAACTCTAAGGCTGCATGACTACAGAAAGACACTAATTAGCAAATAACACTTCAAGCTGCCTCCAAAGCCTGCAGCCTTTCCACCTACATCTAAACCTCATTAATATGTCAACATTCAACCATTACTATGAGACCTTTCATGAAAACAGTAATAGCATTACTTGCTCTGTCACTTAGGGTCACCAGCAAAGAAAGGGTCAGCCAAGTATATCAAAAGGAATTTTCTAAGATGCTCTAAGATCTAGGGTGTTCCTCTGCACCTTATTAAATATCATACAATTATGACAATCAAGCCATGCAAAGACACCATATTTCCCTTTTACATTGTCATGTGAGCTTTTTATTAAGCATTCCCATAGAGAAATAAAGTAATGAAGGGAGTTTTTCTGATTTATATTAGTAGCCTCTCTTAACTTCTAACTTACTCTATATTATACATAATTATTAGTTTAATATAAAACTGTATATAAATCTGAAGACTATTAAATATATATATAAAAGAAGGCTACCAAAGCATTTTCTTCAGGCAATTTCACAATGCTAGATGATGATCTTTGACAGATGGATATTATATTGACATAGACAAATTAAAAACATTAATATAAACATATCCTTCACATCCCCCAATATCCAAAAGCTCAGAGAAGTCTAGAGTTGATTGGATAGTATAAAAATCTGCTTATAAATAGTTAGCTAACTTCAAATAGAAGTTTTTATCCAGGTTATTCAGACTGATTTAGGGCTCATTCCTTGAGAAGGTTCCTACTTGCAAAGCTTTATTTGTGCAAATGAATTTCATGAACAGAGAGAGAAAGCAATCTTTTTCTCAGCCAAGCTTCCCTTAACTAGAAACACTCTTTTCTCTAAGAAATGTTTATGTCATGCAGGGAAGAATTCACTTCATCTAATTTTTGGTAATTAAGAGTCAAAAATCTCAGCTTGTCACCTTAGGCTAGTCCCTGGGAAGAAGCTGGCCCTTTGAAGATTGCATGTGACTTACACATCAATGCAGAGTATTTCACAAACGTATTGTAGGCATCTGTAAGGCAACAAATAACATAATGAAACATAGAGCAGCCACAGTGGATCAGCCCAAAAGCACATGTAATCCAACATCCTGCCTGTAAAAGTGGCCAAAATCAGACGCCCAAGGAAGAGAACAAGAAAACACAAATGGCCCTTGACCTAAGTAATCTTCACGCCTCTAGTTACCAAGGCCTCAATGACTTCCTGACCTTGATGTTTATGTGTTCAATAATGTGTTTAATAATGCCTTTTATCTTTTCCCAATGAAATGCACCAGGCTCCCATTGAACTTCTGTAAGCTTTTAGTACACTCAAATCATGTGGAAAGGATTTCCACAGCTTAGCTAGACACTGAAAAAACACTTCCATTTGTTCACTCAGAGTTTGCCTCCTCCTAGTTTAATGTAATAACCTTGAGTTCTTGTATTGGAAGGGAAGGTAATTGGTCCTGATACAGATTCTTTATGCTTTTCATGGTTTCACAGATCTCTATCATATTGCACATGAATTTGTTCTGCTAAATCTCCAAAGTCAGAAAATGAAGATTACTGTATTAACACATATGCTAAGCTTGAATCATGCTCGTTAGCAGGATTTGGCTGGACAATGCCCAGGCAGAAAGGGACCTGGGGGTGCTGGTCGACAGCCGGCTGAACATGAGCCAGCAGTGTGCCCTGGTGGCCAAGAAGGCCAACGGCATCCTGGCCTGTATCAGGAATGGTGTGGCCAGCAGGAGCAGGGAGGTCATCCTTCCCCTATACTCGGCACTGGTGAGGGCACACCTTGAGTGCTGTGCCCAGTTCTGGCCCCTCAGTTTGGGAAGGACGTTGAGACGCTTGAGTGCATCCAGAGGAGGCAACGAGGCTGGTGAGGGGCTTGGAACACAAGCCCTATGAGGAACGACTGAGGGAGCTGGGGTTGTTTAGCCTGGAGTAAAGGAGACCCAGAGGTGACCTTATCACTCTCTACAACTTCCTGAAAGTTGGTTGTAGTCAGGTGGGGGTCGGTCTCTTTCTCCAGGCAGCAACTGACAGAACGAGAGGTCACAGTCTCGAGCTGTGTCAAGGGAAATATAGGTTGAATATTAGGAAAAGTTTTTCACAGAAAGAGTGGTAAAGTACTGGAATTGTCTGCCCGGGGAGATGGTAGAGTCACCATCCCTGGATGTGTTTAAAAAAAGACTGGATGTGGCACTTGGTGCCATGGTTTAGTTGAGGTGTTAGGGCATGGGTTAGACTCAATGATCTTGAAGGTCTCTTCCAACCTTGTGATTCTGTGATTCTGTGATTTGTGAGCTCAGATGCATTAACTCTCCAGAATGACCTAAACAAGCTTTCAGATAGTCACAAATACCTAGGAAAAGTATAGTCCCAGACTTTAGGGGAGAATTAAGAATGGGAATTAGATAAAAAAGAAAAAAAACTCTTTGAAGGAGGGATTTTCATTTCTTTTTTACATTGAACTATTGTTAATATATACAAAGAGCTTCCTCTACTGAGATAGAGGAGTCAGGTCTCATTACTCATAAATCTGTAGATTCAAGACAGGAGCATAATTTCTTAGTTGTCAATATTTTAATGGTCTCTTTCTGATAATTTGATGCTAAGAGGACACATGATTGAAAAGACTGAACATTAGAAATGTCCTGCTTACGTGAAACTTTTCTCAGTGAAACAAAGCCAGCACACTCGTGATTACTACATCCATTGTAAAAGATGCCTCAAGTGAGGCCTAGGAGACTAGGAGACTGAGGGCTTGCTGATGGAAGGAAAATGTGACTGCTTTTGCTGCCAGTAGTAGCAGTTGATGCGGCATATGCTCTTATACCATGCAATGTGATCAGAAAAAAGCACAGAGGGCTGCATTTGCACCCTTGGCAGATGTCACTATTTTCAACTGCCAGAACAACTTTTGGCAATCCAAGTGTAAATTAGATTCGCCTTGGAGTTGCTGTAATTCAGGCCAACCCCACCACCAGCCAGAGTGCAAGTACAACAAAACACAAAGGTGGCCTAAAACCACACTTGTTCTCATTCATTTGTAATGTCTGTATCTCAGCGTGAGCTAAAAACCAAGCCCACAGCCTGTGGAGAAGGGGAAAGAAGTGTATTCACTACCCAGAGATCCAGCCTGCTCTTTTCAAATCCCAAAACCGAGGCTGTTCTTTGCCAATGAACACCTTTCCTTTCCCTGTCCATTCTGCATGCTCATTAGCTATCATAACAATAATTAATTAGGATAAGAATAGCACATATAAAACAATGTGAAGCTGAAAACTCATTTTTCCAAGAATCACGGCCCTTCTTAAGACATGGTCATTCATGGGTGGTTTAACATATATCTGGGAGAACAAGGCTTTCCTGGAAAATCTATCTTTCACAAAAAAAATCTTAGCAAGCCACTCTTCTTTCACTCAGTGAGAGGAGTGGGATGCTTGATTCCACTGAGACCCAAATATCTCATGTGGTGTGCAGACAACCTGAGAAGTTTTATGGTTACTTTGCTCTTACTTATCACAATGAGCCTTATGAGTCTTATTCTATAGAGGCACTTGGAGACAAATTTGCAAGACTTCACATTCCATCAACATGGAAAAAGCCAAATAAAATACGTCTGTCTCAGGTAATAGTCTTAAATTAGAGGAGTCATAACAGACTCTAAGAAGCAGTGTGAATTGAGTTCTTCATTCAAGAAAACAGCTACAGGGTGACCTGATTCACAACAGATCCTGGTCTCTTACGGCAGAGGAATATGTAATTATAAAAAAGCCTGGAAGTAACAAGGATTAAATAACGTTGCCAGGGCAGCTTGTTTCTAAAGGGCTTATTACAGGCATTAACCGCAAACCTGTGATTTTTCTTTTTTCACGTGAATTGATGTCATAATGAGGTTTAAATGGAGACTCAGTGTCTACTTTGCCTCCCAAAGGAGAGGGGTTCCCCCTCTAGCCTGGGCACAGTGCCTCCTTCTGCTGTGCCACTTAATGCAAATGTAAACAAAAAGGAGAGTCAAACCATGAGAGCTGAATTCATTTCCAACTGGCTGTCATAGGTTTTCACTTTGGTCTCCTTATGGTTCACAAGGGTCCCTTTCAAGTCTGGCTTATACAGAAGATGCTTATATGATAAAAGGGTAAAACCCAAAGCAGAAATACGGTACTGATTTTGAGGTGGAAACAAACCTGCTTATAGAAGCAATCCATGTGAAACATTGATTGTAGAAATCTTTAACACTTCAGTTATTGGAGCAGCTGAGAATAAAGCAGGAAATCTCAAATGAACAGCTATTTTTTCTACCAGCCCTGAAGACTAATGTTTTAGTATAAATCTACCCTTTCCAACACATATTGCATCCCCTCAGGGCTAGCTCCTGTGTAGGCAGATTAAGTGGTTGCCTATGGCAGCGAAATGTTAGGCATGGCAAAATGCTTAGAGACTGCTTAATGTGTGACTGTAAGCTGGGAGAAGCAGACATTTTCCAGTGTTTTGAGGGCTACAAAAACCCTTCAGACACCACCAGTTTCCCCAGTTCTTCCATATAAAAGTCAGCAATAAAAATGACCAGTTTCACATAAATGAAGTCAGTTTGGTAAATTACAAACTCAGTGGCAGAGAATAGCAAAAGCCTGTACCTTTTAATAAATAGATAAGAATATGGAGAAACCTGATGCTGTAGCATACTAATTAGTGTGTTTTGTACTCTAGCCTTCAACAGAGTCAGAACTATGTCATTTGTGAGTCAATATATTGAGAGCTACAGGGTCATCACCTTGAACTTCTAGCCATGGAATGTTCAAGCAGCTGCTGGGTATTTGAGAAGGCACTTGCCAGTCCCTAAGTGGAATGAACAAAAGTATATGTATGTTTATGCATGCTTAGAATCTGACCACAGAGACTTTTACTCACTACACTTCCTCTAAAAGAACATTGAGTCACTATAAATGAAACACACTAAAATACTATCCTAGCAGAGCAAATGTTTAACACAGAGAAAGAACAGCCAGAGATGGGAATGCAGCAACAGGGCAGGAGGTGATACGTTGTTTCCCGTGCTAAATCTGTTTCTCACAATACACTCCACCATTGCTCTTTCTTCTTGGTTTATACCTTCCTTCAGAGCCAGGTCTGTGTGGCTGTGCTGAATCAGACTAAAACATGAGCCTTCAGCAATGCACCATACTCACCACCCCTTATACAACAGATTATTCTACACTAGTACATACTGTCTATGTTGGCCATGACTTTTACTCAGTAATTATTAGGACAGTGGCTGCATCAGGCAGAATAAGTTACCAAAAGGGTGCTTCAGCTGTGCCATTTAGGACATGTGGGACATTCTTGCTTGACAAATATATATGCAAGGTGTAATTGACTGCCATGAATCAGATATGCAGGTAGTATCATTGCTGAGACTGGAGTTCCTGTCAGTATGTTCATGCTAATTCTCTGGGAACAGCTGACTTGCCATGGCACAGATACTCATGGCACCACAGGGCTCCATGCAGGGCCACTGCCTGGGTACTCACTTCAGCTGCAGAATGCAGCCTTTTTCACTACATCAGGAGATTACCCTGGCCAGACAGCTACACTGAGCTGATGAGTCCAACACACACTGCAGGGGCTAAACTACAGAAATGCACCCAGTCTAGAAGCCACCCACACCTCTAGGAGACAGAGAGTTCCTAAGAACCTTTCTTTCTGGCTAAAGTAATTAAATGCCCCCTGACTTTATAGGGGTCTGGAGGCTGTAAGAAGTCACTGATGTAATGAGCCACAGGCAGGGCTAACCTCCTTGGTCTAGGAGATGTCCCTAGGACAGGAATAAGGCTGCTTTAAGAGAAGATGGGAGGGAAATTCTAAACATTGCCTGCAACAGACAATCTCCTTGGAAAGTAAGGATCAGTGCTGGCTTCTTTCAAAATAATATCCAGGCCTCTTGAATTAGTGACTTAAATGACACAGACTGATTGCAACCAAATTGAGAGGTAGATCGGTACTGAAGGCTTTCCTGTGTGTAAGGAGCAAGGAATCAGAACAAAGAGTTTGGAACATGCAAAGGATAGAAAGGCAGACTGGCATTTGTGGGCTGGCTTTCTTCTTCGGTCAATATATTTTGCTCCTATATTCTAGCATTTTCTACATGAAGTTATGAATCATATTTCAGATTTCTTTTCTCACTCTACAAGTGGCAGAAATCTAAAATAAGTAAAGGTTGAAAAGGGTTAAATAATTCCTACCAATAAAAAATGTACTTCAGCTAAAATTAAAGATTTCAGATTCTCTGAATTTATTATTGCAGACATTTTCCAAAAGAATATGGTAATTTGTGTTTCAACTCACTGTGGAAATACATTTTTGCTACTGGTTAATTTAATGGACTTAAATAGTCTCTGACTCTGAGGAGACCCAGATAGTACTTTGGATCCATACACACTGCTGTGAATGCACCTCTTTGGAAGTACACAGAACCTTTACTGAATGTCGTTAGCCTTCTAATAAAAATTATCCACCACAGATAGAAATTTCAGCTGTAAAAAGCATTGGGTGAATAGCTTTTTGACCCAAATTTTATGCATGAAGTTCAAATTCACAACATTTATTTATATTTAATTTATCTCATCCTCTTCTCAGGATCCAGATCACATATGTAGGACACTTTAGTTTCTCTCCTTTCTGAATCTGAACTCCCCCCAGGAACAGTTCCTTTGCAATAATTATGCATCTCCAGGGTACACAATTCAAACAAGAGCTACCTTGTACTAACAGGGTTGATTTGCTTGTGCTCACGAAAGCAAGGAGAGTGCTTTTCAGGACAGGAGCAGGGCAGGCAAGTGGAGGATGCTCTAGGTTTTTAATTAAAGTATTCTTTCAATAACATTCTGGAGTTGCGGAATGAAGATTTTTCTCTTCCATTGTAATAATCCTAAAATGCCATTCATTTATGAAAGCAGAAGTTTCATCTCACACATAAATTCTATGAAAGGGTTGTCTTGAAGGATACTGTATTATTTATGGTTGAAAAATATCACTTTTCTCTGTTTTTCCTCTACATTTTTTTCCTCACCCACAGCATGCTGTGATTTTTAGGACTCAGTTCTTACTTTCCACTCATGCATAAACATTTGCAGAACTATGGCCTTCAGTCCTTATCCTGCAAAGGTTCAGTCTGTTCATAAGCCAGTAGATATAAAGTGGCTACTGTCAAGAACATGATTTCAAAACCCTCTAAAATTCTAGATTAAGGACTGTATTTTATGATTTCTCTAAAGCATCTCTCAGAAATGCATTGGAGTACTTTAAAGTAATTCTTGCTAAAGGATATTTTTTGCATTTATAAATTCATTGCCTCTATACAGCATCCCATAATTCTGCTGTTCTTTTAAACCGTCATTAGATCACTTCAGAGATGGATGAAAAATTTACTTTTCCTGAATTCTAGTAGGAACCCTAAAAAAGCATGTTGGTTTTCTGCCACTTTTTATTTACTAAATCCCTGTATTTCTCCCTTTAATCTTCACTGCTAAAAACCTACAGATTTATGTTCTCAGACTGGATGATAATATCTTCTCCATAAATAAAATTACTTTTTTTTTTTTTCTGAACTAAATACACTATTCCTTCATTTGTTCAAAGGTTTCTACTTCCATTCAAAGAGGGGTTTTTTTGGGAGCCTAATGAAAAAACAGAACTGCTGGTGAGAGTGGCCAAGGACAGGCAGAATTGGAATGAATGTACATGGATCTGGGTGGTCAGAGATGAGCCCTGAGGAAGGCTGTGGCAACTCAGCAGCATATTTATCAGTAAAATCACAAGCAGCAGTCAAGCACAAATTATCTGCCAAATCAGAGAAGGATGAATAAACTTCAGTAGCCAATTGTACCTGTGTTGGCTTTCTGCTTCCATCTTCCATTCACCCCTTTGATCACACACATATTACTTCAGCTGAAGTAAGAAAGTAGGATCCTGGTGTGGAAATCCTTATCCGGCTTAATTTTACTATCAGTCCCCTCTGCTCCCCTTTAATGGGTTAAAAATGTGTTTCAGCACCATTGCAGTTATCATAACACTCTAAGATAATCTGTCAGAATCTCTTCCAGAGATCTATCTGCTCAGTTCCTGGCAAATAATTGCATTTGCAAGTGCATCAAGAAGTAAAGAGTGTCATCAATGGTTGGGTGTAGATCACGCATCTTCAGGAACTTCCTTCATAAGCAGAGTACTACCTAAAAGGCCAGATAAGTAGAGGAAGGGTCATCAAGCAGTGGACAGCTACAGCAAAGCATTTTTTTGATCATTACAAGGGCCATCAGTACAACAGAGAACCACTCCTTGTAAAATAAGAACTGGGAAATGGCAGAACATATAATGATCATCCCATAAACTAAGGAAATACTTGAGTAATTGATGTGTGTGACTTCTTGATGCATGTGACCCACAAGTACCATGGACCAAGAACCTTACATGAGATAAATATTGCCTCCTAATTCACAGCATAGTGAATGTCAGCATTCCTACCTCAGATCTCTGCTAGTAGAAGTGGAGTACATCAGGAGCTGTCTTGTACATCAGGAGCTGTCATCTTCCAAAATGAAAAAGTCAGTCTTCTTCTCAATGCTAAATTGAGCATTGTAGGATGTTCTGCTGCACTGCCAAATGCACTCAGCAAACACCTTCATGAAATTACCTTTTCACCTCAGCATTTCCCATTCACTGTTGCTCTTCCCATATTTTCAGAATGACACACAGGCATTGCTTTTCTCATGGCTGCAGGTGTCCCATGCAGTCAGAAAAACATGCTTTTCGGCCTTAATTGCATTGCTTCACAAGCAGAGGAACAAAAGCCTAGCAGGACATCTGGTTCTTCTCTTGTTCTTTCTCCTAGCTTTTATCCTCTGTCACTGTATGCTTTCCCTGAAAAGGAGGCAATGCTTCTCCCAGAGGAGCCTGTTCAAACACAGTTTCATCACCTGATCCTTCTGGAAACAGGAACTTTCACAGGCCTTGCCAACCATGACCTCACGTGGCATAGTACTGAGTCCTGGAGTTGGGATCAAAGATGCAGAGAACTGCCAGCCGGGGTGTGCTATGGACAGCAGTGTAAGGCAGATGCAAAGGCATCCTACTCATGTTGATCTTCAGGGAGCACTTCCAAAGATGGGACTGACTATGGACATGGAAGGTCTGCCCTAGAGCTGCACAAAGGCATGGAGTTGTGGGACCCCAGCACACTGATCACAAGGGCCTCCTCACCACAGGCTACCCATGAGCTGGAGACATCTGCTGTGTCCAATGCACGAGGACAGCCTCCCAGTGACACAGCAAACGAGCGAGCTGGAGCTAGGAAGTAACAAACCTGGTATCCTGGGCAGCCATAGTATCAGCCAGCATAAACACCACATCAGGCTCTCTGGCTGATTCAACAGAAATACATCGCTGTACAAACATGTGCTCACACCTGACCTAAGCTTGTGGTCATGAATGTCCAGTCTAGACTTAACAATGATGGGACCATGCCTTCAGTCATTCTCTACAGATTGCCAGGTGCAGGTGTGGTGGGTTTATTTTCTTTTTCTTCTTTTCCCCATAAACCTAACATGACGAGACTCATCCAAGTACCTTTCCAAGGGCATCTGTACAGATATGTTTCCTGAACACAGCTATACAAAGTACTGTACAGTAGGTTACTTGAAACATATTGAAATCCAGCATGGCATGGCTTTTAACACATTAAAAAGAAAAAAAGGTGGAGTAAAATAAGCATGTAGAAAACATAAATGGACTCTTCAGATCCTAGTTTACTGAAACTCTTGAAGCTAAGCTCTAGTGTCTGCATCCTAACACTGTTTATAGCACTTAAAGTTTGTTAGATTCTTCTCTGATTATTTAAGGACTAATCAAAATTCTGTGTTCACTCTGGCAGATTTTGCATTTTCCTCTGATGACTAATGACATCCCAAACAAGTCTGAGTACAGGCATTTTTCTGTGACTTTTTTCCTCCTTTAAGATGGATTATGCTGTCATCAGCAGGTGTGAGGAAAACATAGAAGCCCAAGTACTGAGTATAACAAGTAAGCAAGAACTGCATTTAAATTAATTTGGAATGCAAAGACAGTGACTCGTGCCTAAGCAGGATTTTATAGTGCTGGAGTATCTTGGTCCCTCAGCAGGAAAGGATAATTTATGCCCAGGCTGGGGATTGTCTCTTCTGACCTAATACATGCCAATACATATTTCTCATTCTTCGAGAACTATTCACATTTGTTACATGAATATATACAGATAGATTCCTTCTAGCTAGCTAAATATAAAGTTCTTTTCTATATAAATATATGTTTCTAAGAGATATGTAGAAAACAACATCAGAATTGTATTATACTAGTCCCAATCCTAGAGTTACAGAGCAAAAAGCATCTGTGCTTTAATAATGCTTACTGTTAGCATCACCCTTGTCTGTTTTCATAGCTCACACTGGGTCCCGTCTACACTAAGACAATGCAGCATAAACATTCTCCAAAAGACCCTGCTACACATGAGCTGCAGTAGCTGCTCTCTCAGATGATGCTCCTTTCATCATGATTTATACTCATTCTACCTCTCACCTGTCACATTTGACTTTGACCCACTGATTTTTAATGAATTTAGGGAAGGCAAATTATGTGTGACCTACTTTCTAAGCAGATGGTGTTTCACGTAACCAGGAGTGCCTGAGCCCCATCATCTTGTGTTTAGCATTGGTGTCTTTGATGTGTCAGTTCCATGCTGCCCACCCTGCCAGGGGTGTTCTGACCACAAGGCTCCTCTGTCACATGTGGCAGAGCAGGTGAAACAGTGAAGTTGGGGGAGTCATTAACTGGTCATTAGCTAATGATACTAAATTAATTCACTAAGACAGAGACAGCCTTCACTTACTTGTATGAGGTGTGTCTAATTCACCAAGGCAGCCAAGAGGATTATGTAAATTGGAAGTTGATTTACCTTGGAGAGGGATCTCACCTGCTGCCCCCTGGCAGGAGCCAGGGACAAGCCTCAGGTGGGCAAGAAGGTGGGAAGGCAGCAAGGCACAAAGATGGGTAAGCAGACAGGCAGGAAGGTGGGCAGGCAGGCAAAAAGGCAGGTAGGTGGGGAAATAGGAGGGTAGGCAGCAGCAGGGGCACAGGGCAGAGCCTGGGAGCATGCAAGGCCCTCACTGACCCACAGCTCTTGCCTGGCTACCAGCCAGCTCATCCAGCAGCCTTTAGTGTTTTCCCCAAGTGGCCCACCCAGAACCTACAACGCGCCTCTCTTCCTCATCCACACTGGGTGGCAGAGCCAGGGCTCTCCCTGAGAAAATCCCACTGTCCTCAAGGAGCCATTCTCAGCCATGCCTCTCCCTGTGGCCCAGCCTCATCCCTGGCTCAGCCCAGCTCCTCTCACGCCTGCAGTCCTCAGGCACCCAGTGGCAGGGCAGGCATGTCCTGTCTGCTGCCAACACGTCCCTGGAGCTCAGTGGAATCCCGCTTCTCCCCATCCCTCCCCATGCCCTCCAACCCAGGTCACATCCTCCGACTGACACACTGAGTTGACGATGGCATGCAACAGCCTCATTGTTTTCAACCATAGCTAGAGTAGCACCCACAAAGGGATGTATACCTTTGACACTGTGCAATGTCCACATTTTCACATGTATTTCTACACAAATAAGAGTTCCAGGATACTCTGAAGCAGATTTACATTGATGCCCTTTACCAGTGCTTTGCAACTAGAAAAAGGCTTGAAAGTAACTGTTCATTGCCAAAGTGATACAGGGGAAAATGAAGGGACTCTTACATTTTGTTTTTTAATCAAAGCCTTGCAATTCATCATTTGAAGTATTCTTATAACTATCAAAATATATTCCAGGTGTTTTACACCACAAATGTTGATCATTATGTAAGTACTACAAAGTTTATAATAATTATGCCAGCAGTTCCATCACCTAGGATGTGAAAAATATGCCTGTGAGGCTCCCACACAAAGAATGCAAGCACATCACAAAAAGCCACATTCCAGGAGAAATCAGAAGTTTTATGTAAATTCTTTCAAGTGATAAAAAATGTTTAGACTGTTGTACTGCAATAGGAACAAATAAATGCAATACCATTAGAGTCACAAATAATTTTTTATTTTTATGTTCTTTTTCTGTTTATGCTATAAACCCTGAGTATTTAAGGAGTGCAAGCCAAATATGTAATAATTCTTAGAAACAGTAGGAAAAAATAAAATAGTGAGGAAATAAGGTTTCATAAAATACGAAGAAAATTCAGAGAGGATTTACACAAAGGAGCTGGTGTGTTTTCTCCTCCAGCCCTTGTACATTGTACACATTGTGGTCAGATTCCCCAATTTAATAAGTTTCACCATTCCTAGTATTTCTTTTTATGCCTTGGATTTTCAACCAAGAAATTACACAAGACTTGCATTTTCTAAAAAAAAAAAATTATTTTTCTAGTCCTTTAGGATAACTAAAATTTCCTAAAAGAATAAACAACAAATGAAAAGAAACAAGAACTGTGTAAATTTTAAACAATTTGCATTTTGTGCAGATGCACTCCTGTACTGACTGCTGTGCAAATGCATGCTGTTATATTTGTCACTTCAGCCCATGGTTAACTCAGCCAAGGGGCACAGTACAAGAAAGTGTAAATTATATTGATGTGGGTTCTTTTACAAAGTCTGTCAGACTGACTTGCACCTAATTACCAATGTGTGGCTCACACCATTTCATAGCACCTCTTTTCTTGTGTTGCAATTTCCCAAGCAGAATTCCTTCCCAAGCTGGAATGAGATGAAAGAAGGAAAGGATACTCCATGTAATGTATCCATACAAAAGACAATGCAAAACTGGGGTCTCAGTTCATTTTTGTATTGCTAAATTTCCCATTTATTTTCCTTTGATTGTGGTGAAAGCTTATTACAAAAGTAATGACTCACAGAGCAAAATAATACTATCACAATCACAATTCCATTCTTATCTGATGCTACTCTGAATTTAGAAGAGTCCTGTAGAGCATGGGTGCTTTTTAAATTTTGCTGAGATCAGTGTGTGTCCAAGAATCTATTTACATTTTTCCATTCACTTTAGAGATATAATCCTAAAGAAACTGCACAGGTCAAGACTTTTCAAGGGAGCTGGTCACATTTACAGACATTTCCTTAATATATTTAGGCTCTCAATTTATAATTTCTAAAACCTACTGGAATTTCACTGCTTGAGGGTTTGTTTCTGAATTTAACAATTAACAAATAAAATGTGTCTGAATGATCCACAGTAAACTGATCACAATAATGATGGGTTCATGATGTGCTTATAAGTGAAAGTTGAGTTTAAATCTAAGCTTAGATTAAATAAATAATTTTGATATGCCAGAGTCTTGAAGCAAACTTTGTATGCAACCTTTAATATACATTCATCTCTGAAACAGGGGCAAATGATATTTTTAATACAATGCTTTAATGAGAAATTTTGAAAATGCTGTCTTGCTAATCCTTAATTTCCATGTATGCTATTGCAGATTTTCTGAATGAATACATTTCTGACTTCTGAAATGTTTGTTTTAAATTTTACTTCTTATTAAGGTGACCTCCATAATGCTGAGCAGGGAAATAGCTTTATATGATAGCTGTCTTAACCATGCACGTTTAATTACTTCACATCCACTGCATCTACTAGCCATACTACACTTCAACCTCCTTAGGGCATACCCTGTTATTTTCTTCTCATGTTTCTCATCTCTTTCAGATCCCTTTAGACTTATTTTTCTCTTTTCTAATGTTTACAGCACCATCCAATTTAGGATCACCTGTGAATCTTCTCAAAGTGCTTTTTACCCCCGTTGCAAGAATGCACATTAAAACATCCAATCCGATCAGGTCTTACACATGCATTCACACTGAGACATAAGCACGTATTTCCAGAAAATCATTAGCTTTATACTGCAATGCACTGCTGCTTACCGTTGGTTTGGAAAGGGGAAGTCTGTGTTGTTTTGGTTTGGGGGTTTTTTAATACCTTTGAATTAAGCTATTCATTCTGGGAAACATCAAGGAAAGCAAAAGAAGACCATTTTAAATTATTATAAGCTACATTTTCAAAGATTGTGTAAAACAAAGAATTAACTATCTTGTAAACAATGCTTTCTGACACCTTGTTCATGGAGTTTGGTATCCAACTACTGCTAGAATGAAATGGGGAGAAAATCAGGAGAAACCTTATTGTTAATCAGCACTTGATCACATTCAGCAGTAATTCTTAAGCAACTGGTCACTAGTAAATGACTACATCTGCAATCAGGTCTCAGGTGCTGTAATTAGCAGCTATCTACAGAGGTCAAAATACTTCAAATAAACAAACTAAGGATCTAGGTTGTTTCTATGTAAAACATAAAAGAAAAAAACACAGGAAAAAAGACAGATGTAGCCATATAAATATGGCTAGACAAAAAGTCAAAATAGCCATTTTAGAATGCAGTGCAAGTAATATTCATTTGTAAGCTATCTGAAATTCAAATTTTTGTTAAGAGCCTGCTGATTCCTAGAAAAGACAGTTGGCATTTTTATTATAACTACTTCATTTATTGACTTAATGCTGTATATAATCTTTCTAAAACAAATACACCAAATTAATAATTACTCAAACTCCTGCAATGCTCTCAAAACAAGATTCACTGTAGCTCAGAGTTGTGTGTGTGCATTTTTTTTTCCAAGCAATTAAATTGTATCCTTTAAGATCATTAAGGCTCAGGGTCAGATCAGGCTCTTTATTCTTTTAAACAGATGTTTGGGGGATCCTGGCTGCCCTTTTTTTTTTATCACCTTCTGCTAATTACTGTCTGCCTATTCTCTCCACTCCCTGGCTTTCAAGCAGCCGGTGGGCCCCTGAATACCATCTGCTCAAAATTCTGGTCCCTGCCCTCTATTAGACCTCAATAGACCTTAGTCTTTTTTCTTTTCCATTATGGAGATCATGCATGCATTAGGTGGGTCATGTTCCTTTTGCTATACACAGTGGCACGTGCCAATGCCCTTGAGGAATCAGCTGCAGGGATAAATTTACATTTGGCTTGCTTCCCCCAAAACAACATTAAGCTTTTGTTCTCCCACTCACAATTTCATACAATTACAGAGATATAACTGTCTACTTTAGATTATAATGAAATTTTAAAATATCTTTTTAAAGCAACAGAGCTTAATTAAATGCAGAAAGGTTTAAAAAAAAGCTCCAAAAATGAGAATTATTAACTACCTACTTCTAATCCCTGAATTTAGATAGGGAATTTTCTCAGCTTCCTCTGAACAAAAACTAGAATAGTCTTCTTATCTTAGGCACTTCTTTCTATAAGTTAATTTCTGCATATTTTTTATCTAAGAAACAGTGCATATCAATTTGAAATTATAAGGAATTTAGTCATATTAAAGGGCATCTATCCAGCACTGCTTGCAGCATCTAAAGGTGGTAGAAGGGATTTGTCCTATAATAAACAGAGTTCCCTCCTCATTTTGGTTGGCACTGTAGCCATATAAATTACTTGTGTTGTCCATATACTGCAGACTACAGAAAGAGATTTAAGGAGATTTGAAAACCCAGAGCAGAGGCTGTTGCTTCCTGTACTGCTATTATGATTAAACCCTGGAGACCATTTTAAGACTGTGTTAAAATTTGCACATCTTTTGTGTAACATATGAATCTTTGGATCACCTAGTGAGTCACAGTTGGTTGACTGTCTTGCTTGAACAGTTATAGAAAAGCATTCTTTCTCACAGAAGAGATCAAGCTGAAAGCCTATGGATCAGCCTATGGAAAGTCAGTGGCAGTCTCACTTGTCAGGGTCCTAAAATCTTCTATTGCACTCTTACACTCTGACATATTATGCAGGATTTATCTAACATTTATATACAAACTATTCTAATTACAATTATATTATCTCTACCAGCATAGATTAATATTATTATCTGTAAACATATTGCTGTAATCTACAGAGTATTGATAATTTCTGACTGGCAGAAGTCACAGCCACTCAAAGCTAATGCTGTGGGAATAAACAAGGCTCTAAGTTTCTTAAACATAATTTGAATATGCCATAGTATATTTTATTCTATTTCCTGCTCTACTTGTGCTAGTCCACTTCCACCAGACTGATTTTGATAGTCCAAAAAAACCTCCTTTAAGCAGAAATTCCATCTACTGTCAAAATATATTTTTTCCTCTTCTAGTCTGTGAATTTCCTCCAAAATATAAACATATTTTCTAATTTATTACACAAAAGATCTTGTTCTGAGAAAATGCCATTTTCAAACTTGTGACATGTTAGTGATGATAAAGTGTAAACACTTTCCTCTGAGCTACAAAGGGTCTGAAATAAGAACCCATTCCAAGCCTATAGATTTCATTTAAAAGATCCATATTGACTTCGGTAGGCTTTCTATCAGCTCCTGGTAACCTGCCTCCACAGAGAGAGGGATAAAATACCCAGGATATATTGTATGTCAACTGCTTTGATTATGACATGTTCGGAGTTTATGGTCTCAGGAATCACAATGCTTAGAAGAGAAGGTTCAGGCAGAGCTTCATTGTTTGGCCTGTATTGCTGTGAGTTTTCTGGCATGAAACCAACAGGAAGACCACAGGCATATAGGTTTCCTAGTTTTCTTTGTTTTAATTACAAAAAATTGTCTTGGTTCCAGCTACAAGTAACAAAACTAATGCCACAACCTTTCCCCATCTTGGGCGAAAAGTTTCATGGTGTTTTCTTCTTCAACTACTCTTCCTACTTTGAATATCAGTGATAATCATCAGAAAAATCAGGTGATCAGAATGAATAACTTTAAACCTTTTGGAAAAGAGATGAAAACATTTTTCATGCAAAAAAAGGATTTTCACATTTGTACAGAAGTGTCATTTCATGTAATCTTGAAAATAGCTATTTTTATTCTCAGAAAATGTTTTTGATGTTTTTGTGTTTCAAATTAATTATTTTAAATACTAGAAGACATTTTAAGGATTTTTAAATCTCCCATAGCAATGAAAATAATTTTCCTTATTTTAGAAGTGACTTGGCATTTCAATAACAAGAAAGTTTCTTTAGCAGTATTGTCAAAGTCATTAAATGAGATGAACTTCAAAGATAGGATCCAATTCATCTAATATAGAAACTTAATTTGCCCTAAAGTTGTAGGTATGTAATGAACCAGATCTTTTGAAAGGTTTGCTTTGATTTCCTCTGTAGAGAATACAGAAACCTTGGCACCACTGAAGTTCTTCAGCAAGAAGGTCCTGACCTCATCCTAGGACCACATATTAAAAATCTCTAGGTTCAATGAACATAAGATCAAAGAAGGATACAAAATTATGAACTCTGGTTAGAATCAGCACTTAAACTCAGCACTATCTTAAGGTTCCTTCACATGGCTTTTTTATAGTTGAAAGCTAAGGAACTGGGAGGGTTTGTTTCTGTCTGCCTTTTGTAGGTCCTAAAAGGCTACATAATTTTATTTATATGTCAAATACAAAAAAATTTAAGAAAATATTAGTGAAAAGAGCCTATAAATCTGGATACGTAATCTCCTACTCCAATCACTGTTAAACCTGCCAGTCTGTGAGAGTTCAAACAAAAGTTAACAAATGCTGACTCAGCTCTAGTTTCACTCAACATTCATCTTTAATATTTATGAAGAAAATTGAGAATATATTGCTTCAGAAATGTTTGTGTACCATACAAATGGAATGAAAGAGCTACGACATTCTCCTTGGGAATTAGATCTTTTATATAAATGAGTGTATTCAAAAAGCGTAAGTATAATAGTGTCATTCTGAAGAATGCATGTGTTTTCATTAAAGATTTACAAGCTGAATTTGTAATGAAAGTGGAATATTCTGAAGCCTAATTCAGAATAATACTGAATTAAAGGGCATGTTGTAGGCTTATTTACCTTTTAATTAGATTTATGCTCGTCCTCAATTCTAAAGGAATTAATTTGAAGGATCATTTGAGACCTGGACTGTTTGTATGTACTGATATGTCTGTCACCACTGTTACAGGTGAACTTCCCATGAATCTGGACCTCTTTGTCATCCAGTGACTCTTGTCACATGTGAAATGATGTGGAGGTTCTTCGGTATTAAGAACCTTGAAAGAACTGAACAGTCTCCTTACTTATAGCAATTGTGGCTGATGAAGCACTCCAGAAGGAGAAAGAGCCTCCCAAATGTTAAAGTTTTTAATATTTTACTGATCAGAGGAAACGAGAGTGCTGTTCATCCAAAAAAATCATCTTGCTTTTGTTGCCAGATGTATCTTTAAACCTGTTATTGACTGGGTTCATGATCAAGAAGGGACTTTCATGTCAAATCCTTATGCAGTTCCACAAGACTTCACCTGCTCCAGGAGGTGGGCATGGACAGATGGAGAACAATACATCAAAGATTCATCTCATATATGCTTACACATCTAGAATACACACAGCTGCATCTTAGCTAGTCATCATATATTCCCATTACAGCTGATGAAGGCAAATTAACATCTTCAGCTTGTAGTTCATCTAATCCCTATTAAACTGCTAGTTCAAGATGAAAATAATTATTGTAGTTTGCTAAAATGATTAGGTTCCCATGGCAATCAAGAAAGTCTAAGTCTATGTGTTGACACGAAATAACTACTGTCTGCAGCACAGGATTTTCTCAGGTCTCTTCTTGACAAGTCAAATTTCTTATTAAGAGGCTTTCCAAATATATCCTATGAAAATAATGGGCAAAGACTCTTTTAACTGTCACACCAAATTGCAGAAGCTAAGGGGTTTTCATTTTTCTCCTTCCAGAAATAACTTTAAATGTGGGTCAGGGGAGGAAAAGCCTTGTTTCATTTTTGCATTCTTGAATTCAGAAATAATGGACAGTGGCTGATTCCTCTGATTCAAGAAGATGGAACAAATGACCCTCAGAGCTTTCCAGTACATTTCTGCTCCTCTGGAAGAAGTACTTTAGTGCAGAGTCAACACCCTGTGTAATATTTCTTACTTAGTCTTTTTTGGTGCTTTTCACCAAAATCACATTGATTTCTATTTCATTAAATGAAGCTTTAGAAGACATATGGCTTAAAGGATAGCACCGCTTGGGCTCCCCATAGTGTAGTAATACAAATTCTGGACACATGGGTTGTTCTTTGATGACTTACTTTATTAGGTTTCCAAACCACACTGATGCCCAGAGGGTGTGAATAGAATTGAAATAGCTTTACACTACCACAGGAGGGTTGGGAGGGCCCCATTTTGTGAGGCTGAGGTTAACACTAAAATAACATGTGACAGATGGTCACTTTTTGCTACCCATCTCACTTGACCGGTATTTTTCTAACAGTCAAAAGCAATCTATTTCTCTTTTCTCATCAGAGAATAAATCCATAGAAAATATTTTAACTGATTACTTATTTCAGCTTTAATGTTTCTAAACACAGACAAGGGAAAAAATTATATCCTGGCAGGTCAGTACCATTTACTATAATATCCTTATGAAAAGGGATACTCAACTCAAATGGTTTTTCACTCAACTCCTCTTGTTGAGAAAAAAGCCATTTTTTTCATCTCTAAGAGTCTTCTGTTTCTGTTTTTATAAGTGTATTGTTTTGAGAAAAGTAGTGTATCATTTTTTAGTTTAGGGTATACTGAGTTTTCCGTTATTTAAAACTACATTTTCTGCTTACTCCAATATCTTGTTTTTGATAGTAGCCAGTGGCAGATGCATACGAAAAGATAAATAGAAACCATATAGGTAGTGAATACAGCTTTGACTCACTTAACTCAGTTTCTGGAAATCAGAAGTTTATGAGTTCCTGAGCTGAATGTTTCAATTAGACTTCTGTGACCAAGATTTATTCCATAAATTTGCCTAATGCCCTTTTCAATCAGTTTGTATTCTGACTATCACAACACATTGTGGTGACAAGTTTTGGGGTTTTTTAATTACATGTTATGGGGAAAATGTTTCTTTTCCTTTATGTTATAAGAAACACAATTTAGCTCCTCTGTAGTTCTCACATCAGTCAGTAGACAGGCCCTACTAAACCCCATGCCTATCTTAGTACATTTATTTTTATTCCATATTAGTTTGCATGATCATCTGCAACACTTTTTTCTCTCTTCTCTTGGAATATTTTATTATTCAAAGTCCTAGTCTGATGACATTAATAACCATGGCCTCCTAAGATGAATGTTTGATGAGAAACACTCACCTCCAACCATATTCTCAGTCATTTTGCTTAGACAGCTCGTCCGAATTTTGAGAGCATAGAATGCTTTTTAATCACTTTTTAACAATAAATTCTCCTCCTGTAGTACAAGAGTACAGCTATAGCATAGCCTAAGCCAGTCCCGGAGTAACATCTGAAACAGGTATTACAAATATTCTTATGTTTATGCCTCAGGTCTCTCCTGATTTTTCTTCTTGATCTTTCTTTTTAGTCTTCTCAACCAAGTTTACTTGAATCATCTACATACTTTCAAGCAAACGAATCAAAACAGTGTCATAGTGTCTTCTTCAAAACCTAAAAGTCTTTCTTCCTGATGGAGAGGACTTAAAAATCTCTCTCTCTTTCAAAACCATTTTTGGCACTCTCAGCAAGAAAAGATCTCCAAATACTTTTTCTTGCCCCACGCCAAGATGCCATCATGTCTCTCACCACAGTTTTTAATTCCCTCCCTTCAACACCACATGTCTCAGCAATTTTTATTACTCACTATTATCCTCAGGTTGCTTCTCATTTCAAACCTCTTTCTCCTTTTTCTAGACTTTTCCAAAACAAATTTTGCAGGATGGGAAATACACGATATTCTCACACACTTCCGCAGTTTCAAAATCTTTTCTACTACAGAGAAGAATCTTACATGACAAAGAAGGAAACACACATGTGAAAGATTTTATCAACCACAAAGCATGTGGTTAGTGGGGCAAAACATACCCCTTCTTCCAGGAATAGAAAGGGTTCCCCTCAAAACTGCTTTGGACAGGTGTTCAAACAGATGTAACCAGCCTCACAGAGTAAAAGGATGTCATGAGTCAGCTACTCAAACATCAGTAGTTTGAGTAAAGCCTGCAATGCAGCCCTCCTTCCTATTAACTCTGCTTCTTCAGAGGGTGCTCTCAGGTTACCTTCAGTTTATAGCATAACCCTTTGCAGCACGTACAATTTTGGCAACAGTGGTGAAACTTAGACAATGATAATCCTCCACTAACATTGCTATAAACCTCCATATTCCCACAGGAAATATGGACCTATTATCAACAATCATTGGTAAAATTTCCATCGCCTTAACATGTCACCTTCTGTGAAGCCTATCAATCAGACCTGTTTTCATGCCTTTGCATATTGCTACACAGTTGTTTTCAGTCTTCAAGGCCTAAGACTTGCTATCAAATTCATTATCTATATTTTTCATAGCTTCTGTAACTAACTGATTTATATTACTTATGCCTTATAATTTTTTTTTTACATCATTGAGGAAGATAGAGAGAGGAAAGAAGCAAAGAAGCAGATTTTAGTCCTAGTAATGAGATAATATATAAGCAGTGGAAACTACAGCTAAGGAAGTGAGTGAAATTATAGACATCTATTATAGTGTGCAAATAAACTAGGTGAAATCACCATAAGGTCCTTTTATTTTTAAGAATTTCATTACAATGAACACATAATGCCACTTCAAGAGCTAAGATTGTGTCACATAATAGTTCCCATTCTTTTCCTTATTATCACAGCATTCTAAACAGCTTTTTTATTTTCACAAAAATGGAGTCTAGACATTTTTATAACACAGTAGCTTCTATTCAGCTATTTTCATGCTGTAGGAATAAAATAAGTCAGTTAAAAGTCAATCATAATTAATTAGTTTCTCTTTAAAAAATAGGAGGGAGAGAAATTTTTATATTGGCATGCCAATGTTTGCAAGGTTTTTTATCAGAAATCATTTATTTGCCCATTATTAGGTTGGGGCAGAAGGTTCAGAAGACATCTAATATATTTTATTTTCTAATTACTTTTTTCAGTAAATTTTAATCACTATTTAAATTCATGAGAACTCTTATTTTGACAGTAGGACCCTAAACAATAGAGCAGACTGGCTGGTGTCCTAGCCCAGCCATGTCAGGTTGATATTAGCTGAGCTAGCTAATGGGCAACTTTGTCCAGGTGCTCAGATCTCCAGAATCAAACAAAAAACAAAAGAGATTGATAACAGGAAGATCTAGAGGGGCATTCATCTTCTTCATACATCTACCTACAGAAATAGTGGCTTCTGAAATGATCCAGCTATTCTGGGCTCCCTTTACAAACAGTGAGAATAATGGGTATACTTCAGAACAATTTTAAATATCCATTTTAACTTAAGAATTACACTCTTCATTCTACTTGATGCACAGTCTGGATTCCCCCATGAGCAAAACGAGACCCTGCCATAGGTTCCATTGCCTTTCTCTTGGCATAGACACAGTGTTGACTTTGACTACAGTGTGCAGGCTGCGTTCCTGGTGACCTGAGAAATACCGTGCCACCAGCACTGCATAAGAGTTACCATAAAGAAGTGCATTTTCAGTAACAGATAACAGCTATCAAGCTCAGGAAGCATCAGTGCTTAGTTTTTTCAAAGACCATCTATTTACTTCACTGTTGCCCAATGTTTGTGAAGTACTTTAATACCTTATTTCACTATGCAGTGTATTTTCTTTTTAGTTAGTCTTGATAGTAATAAGATAAAGTAAGGAAATTAATATATGACATTTACTAACTTAATGTGGAAAACTGAAGATTTTGTGTCCTTCAAAATAAATGTAGACTTTGGCTTTACCTTAGCAAAATATTAACACTCATGTCAGTAAGTCTTGATGTTCATTACTTATTTAATGGAAGCCAATTTTAGCTTAATCCAGTTTACAGAGAAAACTAGATTCCTGCTACAGTTAAAGAGTTATTTCAGCATCTCAATAAAAAGCAGCCTTTTTGAAGATTACACAGGGCAAATTTTCACAATTATATCTTAGTCTCATGAGAATTGTTATTTTCTCCTTTTGAAGTCATGTTATTACTATTATTTCTTGTCACCTTTGTTCTCTTAAAATAAAACAAATCATCCACATTTGCAGTTCCAGAAAAAAAACCTCCTGAAAATATGAAATTTAAATGATCAAAACACAAGTTAAATAAAAAATGGTCTGCAATTTGTTTGGTTTCAGCTCATAATTTTTGAGTCAGTACCATTATTTTTTAACACTAGGGATTGCAATTTGAAAGAACAGTTTAAAAATGTGTTTGGTTTATCAATATATGATCACAAATTATTTCACAGACTAAAGTAATTATTTTGAAGACCTGTATCTGGGGCAAGAATATATATTGCCCCAATATATTTGGAGCAAGAATATATATGACAGGTTAGACCCCAACAATTTGGAATTTCCAAGAAACTACAATTACAATATTTTTCTAAAGAGTGTATTATAGAGATACACTATTCTCTAACATTGGAAAAGCATGTTTACATGACAGTCACAAAATTTTAAGTCTTGACCATAAAATGCAAATTAACAAAATTCTGAGAATTTCACAAAGCCTCTACTCACAAAATCTTTCATTAAATGTAATAGAAAAGTATCTAAGCAGACAAGTGAAGTCTTTGTATTACCAACTGAATTAAAAATAACTGCCACAGCTGCAGTCCAATGTACATCTTCGAAGATAGATCACATTCATTAATTGTCAAACTGTTGCATGTCATCAGCTAAGTTCCTATCCTCTGAATAGTCTGCTAAAATTTTTCTGCTAGAGCTCTTCTGAACAGAAAGGTGCCACACAAAGAGTAAGTTGTGTGCATTACAGAGAGTTGTTCTCAGGTGAATGAGGGCTAAGGATTTGCCCTCCATGGCTACTTCCAGCCTCACCTCAAGTGAGAGTGTTATAAGGACCCTACAGAGATAAAAGGATTGGCACTGGTGTCTTAGACTTGAAGAGCATTTGCACTTTCAGGCTTATACTGTGAAGAATGGCCAGACTTGATGAATGAAATGTGTGTTGTATAGCACATACACTCCTCACATGCATAATGGATCAAACATCTCAGCTAGATGTTAGTTTTTCAACTCAATTGAGTAAATGAGGCATCAGGAAATCCTGGCATAATAAAGTGAAAATCTGTATCATAATCAGCTAACAAAGACAAGTGTAATAGTTGATGGAAACCAGAATATGAAAGCACAATTCAATCTGGCATGCATATCATCAAGTCAAATTATCACTTGGTTATGGAAAAATGTGGTAGAGCAGCATTCATGAAGGGCACTGCCTTAGTCTTCTTTTCAAGTGTTGTATAAAATTACAGCAAGATTGTGTTTTATTTAGACTGGCAGTGTTCCTAGAAAGCACTAGTTGTGATGCATGGAGCTGAAATAGTGGCTTTTTATTTGTACTCAAAGCTCCAGAGTATTGTTCAGTTCAATCACTTATAGATTAGGCTGCTCAGTAGCTTTCATAAGCACTGGAACAGTGTGAATAAATTGTACTGACAATGCTGACAGCTCCATACCCTGCCTAAGAAAGACCTGAAAGGCTTTAAACTTTTGCTTTTTCATTCACTGAAGGGTGGTCCTTGTGTACAATACACTGGTCTCCCTACTTTACAAGATTCACCTCTTCTTCCCACACATACAACATTTTTTGGCAAAATGAAATAAGCTTCCTACCCTCAGGTTCTAAAGAAAGTATTCTAAATCAATCTGTCTCTAAACATAATTCAGAAGACTAAAGGAAACCTGTGTGAGTACAATAAAATGTTGTTCTTTATAAATTCCTAGCTGGCAGGGGTCCCGTTTCTCTGATATTTCTAATCCTTTCCAAGTTTGTTCCAGACAGAAATAAAAACACAACAGAATTTCCATAAATAATATCCAGGTTACCAATTCCAGTTCTGGCTAAGCCTCATATTTAGACCTGTAATTTTTGTTGTAATTGTTGGGGGAGGAGGGGGGAGGGTCTGCTTGTTTGTTTGGGGTTTTTTCCATAAAATTAATTTCTGAGTCCCTCTAAAGTACTTCCCTTATCCCAAATAAAGATTTCCATAATTTCTGTGTAGTTAAAAATTCAAAGTATTAAAGAGGGAGTGAGAAACTTAACCATAAAGCAATGGCAGTTGCAAGGTACTCTAATTAAGGAAATAAAAGCAAATGTGTTGATAGCTCTGAGGCAATTACTCTTTTTCACAAAAATTTTAGCCACTGCTCATTTTGGAACTCCAAATGCAGATACAGATACTATAGAAACTCATGTAATACATTTATCACCAGATTACCTACCTGCTTTCTTTCTTTTCTTACAGACAGGTTTTGGTTAGAAGCATGCATCTACACATATTTCAGTGTAGGGACTGCAGCAGTTCGAAGGCACACAGTATTTTGAAGAGCCAGTATCACAGTGTGCAACTGTCACTCCCTCACATTTCATAGAGCAGGAGTTGCCAAATGTTGTCTACAGACGATTACACTCAGCTTCCTGGAGGGCAAACAGGTCAATTTATTCTGCACGCAAATTGAGAAAGGAGATACAGGAGCCTCTGCATTTTCAAAACAAGGACAGTTTTTGTGATGTAATTCTATTACAGGGAAAATTCAGAAGCTAATGTCATCTTAGTTATTCATTTTCCCTCCCTTTCTTTTACAGAAAAGGACAGGAGAAAGCTGTGTTGTGTGGTTGATAAGCCTGAGGGACAAGATGCCATCCAGAGGGACCTGGACAAGCTCCAGTAGTGAGTCACAGGAACCTCATGAGATTCAACAAGGCCAAGCACAAGGTGCTGCACCTGGGTCAGGGAGACCCTTGGTATCAAAAAAGGCTGGGGGGAGAACAGATCAAGATCAGCCCTGCCGAGAAGGACTTGGAGGTGCTGGTGGATGAGAAGCTGGACATGAGCCAGCCATGTGCACTTGCAGCCCAGAAAGTCATTCAGATCTTGAGCTGTATCTAAAGCAGCATGTCCAGCAGGGCAAGGGAAGTGATCCTGACACTGCTTTTGTGAGACCTCATCTGCAGAGCTGCATCCAGATATGGGGTCCTCAGCACAGGAAGGAGATTGACCTCTTTGCGTGAGTCCAGGGAGGGCCACAAAGATGATCAGAGGGACGAGCATCTCTGCTGTGAAGACAGAGCAGCCTGGAGGAGAGAAGGCTCTAGCAAGACTTTTTAATGGATTTTCAGTAACTGAAGGGAGTTTATATGACAGATGGAGTCAAACTTTTAGCAGGGCCTGTAGTGATAGCACAGGCAGTAATGTTTTAAACTACAAGAGAGTAGTTTTAGAATAGAAATAAGGAAATAAGCTTTTACATGGGTAGTAAAATGCTGGCACAAGTTGCCAGAGAGGTGGTGGATGCCCCATTGTCCTGGAAAATTCAAGTTCAGGTAGGACAGGGCTCTGAGCAACAGGTGTGCTTGAAGTCCCTGCTCACTGCTGGGAAGCTGGACTAGGTGACCTCTAAAAGGTCCTTTCTAACCCAAACTATTCTATTATATGATTCTAAGTTCATCTAACTTCTAAGTTCATCTTAAAATATTAAACTTATTGGTTCATCTCTGATGAGTATGTTGACATTTCTGCCTGACTCTAAACTAAGCCTCTAGTATTTTGTGTGAAACTTCATAATGTCTGCCCCTGGATTCAGGGTTTACAAGCTTATGGTAATTAAATTGGCTTCCTAATTTTTTCTGCAAATCAACAGACAATAGTTGTACCTCTTTGAAATACATCACAGCTGCCTAAAACAAAACAGCTAGACCACTTTTTCCCTCCACTGGAGTGAAAAAGAAGGTAATAAATGTGTCACACTGCACTTTGTTCATCTCTTCACTACAACCATCAGCTTTTTCAACTCATAGTTTCATTGTGAAACCTTAGGTGCATATGTTTGGCTGCCTGCACTATTTATAACCAGACAGATGAGCATACAGATGTGTATTTGCATGTAGTTCCTAGAACTACAGTTCAGGAACAGGGTCAGTGGTCACAGACTACAACCATTTTAATAGTAAGTAAGAAGAGAGAGGAGAAATTAGGCAAAACCACAGGATCATAAATGGCAGAATGCATTATTACTGGTGGTTCTCAGACCAAGATCTGAATAATCATGCTGTGATAAGAATGAAATACCAAATGTGCAAAGCCAGAGCTCCATATGATCATAAAGCGGAAGAAGAAAGAATTGTCAGAGCCCCAGTCTAAGGCCACAGTCTGTTGATTATTGTTCTATTGTGAAAAACAAACAAAAATGTAAGCTTGTACAGCATATGAAAACACACATCACATTGCTGGCAGCATTTCAGCTTCCAAATGCAGCAAATGTTGGAACATATTTAAATTTCTTTCTGTTGGGGGTTGGGTTTTTCTTTCCTTTTCTTTCCTTGTTACTTGTGGAATTTTTTCCCATTGAGTTGCTACGAAGCACTTGTGACTGGGTGCTTGAGACGGGGGAGGGGGAACTCCTCTGGTTTTTGGGAGTTTCTCTCGGGGCCACAGAGATACAGCAAGAATAGAGACAGGAAAAAGAGGAGGGCTGCGGGCTTGGGGACGCTCTCTCCCTCTGGGCCTTGGAGGAGGACAGTCGGACCTGCGGCTTGGGGAAAGGAATTCGCTGCCACCGCCATAACCCAGCTGGCAGCTGCCTTTCTTCTCCTGCTGGGCCCCGCATCCCCCTGCCCTGCTGGGACGTGCCACAGCTTCCAGCTATTGTCGCGGAGTTTCCGATGCATCTCGTCCACAGCTCTGGGATTTCTGCACATCCCAGCCATCCCAGCTTGCTGCTTCCGAGAGTCCTGCTGGGGCACCGGGATCGGCTGCCCCAGGGTTTGTGNCCTTCTCAGTTTTTAAATCCTGCTTTATCTACTGTCACTTGTATGGCAGGGGCTGAAATTTTTGACAGCTGAAATAGGTGCCAGTGCACTACATCCACAGTCTTATCCAACAGCAGCTGAATTCAGAGTGCCTTTTCTCCAACTTCAGTGGGAACTGAGTGACACCCAGCATCAAATGAAAACCCAATTATTAGGGGATACAATCTGAATAATTAGCTTATGACTGCATTTACCTCAGATAATCTTCTAAACAGCACTCAAACACTCCCCTTGGTCAGCCATGAGAAGTAAATCAGAGCCAGGAAGCTCAAATCTCACATCCTCACAGCCCACTCATGAAAGGAAGCAAACATCACCTTTGTTAAGGCTTTCTGTCCACGGGTAATTTATTCTGAACCTTTATGGCATTTGTTTTTGCCTCAGTTCTTAGCAAACTGCTCTTTAAGGGTAACAAATAAACTCACCACTGTCCTACTGGCACAGGAGCACTCCAAGAGCAGAAGGCCTGCACGTGCACGACTCTTACAAACGCATTCCCCCCACCCCACTAAAACTGTCCAGACAGGATTTTAGCAGGGTAGGGTGGTGGGGAGGTGGTGATTTTGCTCATTATTCACCACCTGCTTGTCAATATTTTGAGACTATTTTGCCTATATTTGTAAGGTAGAACATGTCATGTTAACAGGGAGGAAAAAAAGAGTCCTCACTCTATTAGAAAGGTTCTGATATTAATATTTTTTGCTGAGAGAATCATTATGAAAAAGGTGAAAGGAGAGGTTTTGTCATTGGAGGGCTTTTTTTGTAATACAGTGGAAAAGGTAAGGCATTCTGTGATGTAGAAGTATTGTACAGTTTCTAGTTGGATTTCAGTATTGAAACCCTGCCACAGAGCAGCAGTTTCCTCGTGAGAAAGTCAGAGTCCCCAGCACTGCACATGCACAACTCAATGGCAGCTATGTGCGAGTTCTCCTTTTCAACCCAGCAACGCCTCAACTTCAATCAGTGCAGGCTTACCCTGAGAAAAATTTTTTAAAATATGCATTCAAAGATCAAAACATATAGGAATTGGATACATAACAGAAATTTTAAAAATTAGAGTTTGGAAAAATCCAAAACATGCTTGTGGCTGCCTGGGTGGTCCTTTGGCACCACAGCTGCTGAGGAGATGGGGAATTTTGGGCTGGCAGGTCCTTGTTTCCAGATACTAGCCCCTCTCAGAGATCTGACACAATTGGCACAGTTTAGCAAAAATTTTTCCCTCTACAGAGCGAGTGTTGCCCAAAGGAAATATCATCAGAAATGTTTTGTTCAGTTTTACTCACACGTGATGAGGTGCTAGATGGAAAGAAAAAAGTGCTTGCCAGAACTCTGGAGGCATTTGGAGGCAGGAGGTCAGTACATGACTCCCTGATCCTTCCTCAGCACAGCCACATGGAGTATAAGCACAGTGATATTCTAAGGTAATATAAATCTCAAAAAAAACAACTATCCTCTCCATGGTAATTTTAAAAGCCTGGTTATTTTGCCAGTAAGGTCTTCATAATAATGATTAGGTGTGTCTGTATTTCTATTCTCCACACTGCTTCAGTTATGTCAGTATGGACCAGATTATTCAATTCTAATGACACCATAAATTCCCTCACTTTTTTTTAAGGTACAAATTCCTATTTTATAATTTAGTAAATGTTAAATCTCTCTATTTTCATTACCTCTTCTGATAAAAGAAAATAACTCCATACAACCTCAGACATTCCTTTTTCAGGAGAGAACAGAGATCAAACACTTCAAGGCTTACCAAAAATTATGCAAATGTTTCAAAAATATTGATAAAGGAGAACCTAGTCAGCAGAAGAGATCCATATTCAGTACATTTATATATTGTCATGCAGGACTAAACTGAGAGAAGTGCTGAAAAAAAATAGGCTGTGTAAGATGTGGCTGATAGTATTCTGGGTAGATACCAGTTCAGGTAAGTAATTACAATGGTGAAAGGACCTAATTATTGACAATATTCTCTTCTCAAACTGGTTGCTTTTGTGGTTTAAGATGCCACAGTTAATTTTAACAGAATACTCAATGAACAGCTCGTTGCTGGGCTGTATGTATGGCTTGTACTATACAGTGAAAAGACATGGGATAATTAGCAACTACTGACATGACCAAATGACATGCATACTCTGCAGCCATCTAATTTCTATCCCTTCTTTCATCTTTGATATTCCACTTGTGTATAATAATGACAAAGTTATGAAAATGTTGTGACAGTCTGATTGAAGAGACTGGGACAAGGAGACAGAAAGATAGAATATATAATAATGAGGCATGTCCCTCATTATCTTAATGAGGGTCTTTTAAAATACTTTTTTCTGAACACTTTCTGGAGGAATATTCTTTTAGCACAGAAAACAAAGCATGCCATACAATTCACACCCGCGTGTGCCAACCTTTTGTGTTACTCCTTGGCTTGTTGTATCATAACTCCTGTCAATTATTATGTGTCATCTTTGGGTGATTTCTAAGTTATGGTTTAATTAAAAACACCAGTCTTCTTTTCTCTTTTGACCAGGTCTTGTTCTGCATATTTTGAAGAAAAAATGTTTATTATTCTGCTGATAGTAAACAGTTATATAGCTTATTTTCATTGTCATTAACAGAAGTAGTGATTTTAATTACAAGTCACCCACTGTGAAATATACAAAAGTGCACAGTCATTCAAAATCAAAATAGACTGTATTGAGTTTTCTGATATCTGCTGAACTGTTCATAGAATAAAACAAAAATTGAGTGAGTCTGTAGTGTTTGGGCTCTTAATACTCTCTCCTAGTTGCACTAGTTATCCACTAATGTGTAATACACTGAGTATCTAATAGTGTGGAACTTAATTTGCTTATCTCTGTAATGCATTTCCTTCTCAGACCTATAGGCACTGTAGGTTTATTTGAAACTGTCACAGAGAAGCCCCCCAAATACCTTTGTTTTTATTGTCTGAGATGTCTGGTGGAGAAATAATGTGTTATATCTCTGCCAAATTAGTTATGTTTCAGACTAAACAATATGATAAAATACTAATATGGAACAGCAGGCAGAGTAATATGCTTAAGATTTCCTTGGCCTAACTTGGCCTGGAGCAAAGGAAATGTATTAAGGAAATTTGTATTTTCTGTGTGATGCAAGTGTGGGGTTTTTCATTTCTCCAATGAGAATTTTTGGTCTGAATACCACATCTAAAGAATGCCATTATGGACATGATCCATTGCCAGTGTCATTTTCAACAACTAAATCACTAAGGTTGTGGCATTAGTCCTTCCCATTAAAACTGGGCCTTTTTTCTCCCCAACCAACCCATATTAAGAAAAATTATCTCTAATTCCGTACACTGTGAACAGTACTGATCTGAGGTTTTCAATTTCATGAGTGAGACAGTAATTTTAAAGTTACCATGCAATTACTTTCTATTTAAAACATATAATGATCACTTTTACTTTATTTTCGTCATTTTGCAATATCTTTTTCTAGCACACTGAAACTGAACATTTTCATTTATGTCATAGTGAAAACCAAGGGGTATTCTAGAACAGTGATGCACACAGATTCTTAGGGGGTCATTTTTTGCCGCATACACCAGAATCTACCCTAAAGAAAATGCAATAAAAGCACACTACAGTATTTTCACTTAATACCTCTACATGTATTGGGTTTATAATAAGATCAATTAATATATAAAAATCCAAAGCAAGACCTTTTTATAAGGCATATATTATGACTTTTGAAGAAATATTGAGTATTTTCTTGAGACGCTTTTGTAAATAGCAACTTTGCTTTCACTCAATGGACTGCTTTTTCATGAACCTATAATAAAACTGAAATCTGTAACTGCTTTCAGTTATGCCAAAACTGTGTCTATACCACACCACCTGTAATAAACCATCACTGGAGGGATGATCTCTCTAGTTATGACATAAGGTGTTGGGTTCTTCTCAGTTGATATACACAGAGATAAAATATTCATTCAATCAGTTACATTTTAGCAGTAAGATGAAAAGTAGTTTTCGTGACTGAATAATTCCAACACTCATGTCATAAAACAGTGAGGATTAAGGATGAAAGTCACTCCAATTAATAATTTAAAATTAGACCTTCAGGCTCAGTTCCACATAACATAGTTATTTAGTCCCATTTGAAAGGCCTAGATCTGACAGATATGACATATTAGCCACAGAAAACCCATGCCTTTCTGTTGTCGTGGCTGGCAACCAGACAAGATATCTTCAGCTATCTCAAATGGCACTGAATGCTAGTGGATGAGCAACAGAATCAAGGCTTTAATTTGAGTAAGTCAGATAGCCCAAAATAGGAGACAACAGACTGATTATAATGAAAGAATTCTGCAAGAGTGATTGTTCTCTGTTGACAGCAAAGAGAGTTTGGCTGAAAGCTTAGACTGTCTCCACAATGACATCCATTCTAGTCAACTGAGATTTAGTCTATACTTTCAGCTTGCTCTAAAACAGGAACTGACAGGTCAGCTGGTCATCCAAATTGCTCTCAAGTTTCCCTGGATTGTATTGACTAGCTTGCTATTACCTCTAATGGAGGCCTTGACATCTCACCCTCAAGGAGACATCTGAACATAGATACTTTAATGGGCAAGCTCAGTGTCATTTTCACCTTTACAGAGCTAAGTCTATCCAACTTTTGTGACTTTCTTTTTCTACTAGGAAAGCTTTCAATTTTTTCACACTTTGTTTGCAAGACTATTCTACATTATGAACTTCAAATTACTATTCAGACACTTGGTCTGAATAGGCCTGTGGTCACCTTCTTAGCCTTCTCCTGACACTGCTTGGTTTTATACCCTTCCCTTCCAGCCACTCAGCAATTCCATCATTCATGACCCACCCCAGTGCATTCTGCAGCATGTTCCTTCTACCAGCAGCATTGTGCAACTCTCCTCCAGCCATGAAGGGACATATCCTGTGCAGAGGAACTGGAATTGGGTCTCCCTTTCCTTAGTCTCCTGTATGAGGTAGAGTTCTGAAAAGCTAGGTGGAGAAAACATTTGCAAAACTCAATGCAGAGAGGAAAAGACAAAAAAAGGAATTTTAGAAATAGTGCATCTCTGAAAAAATTGTGGACAGGAAGTGGTGACTTTGTAATTTAAAGACGTGAAGAAAAGGACATAAAAAGTGGGAGGAAAATATTTTTTTTCCTGGTGATTTGGTTTGTGTCTTTGACTTTCACATGTTCAGGATACTGAGTACATAGGTAATGACTATACCCATGAAAGAGAAGGATTATTGGCCACACTCTGACTTGGAACTGGGCCCAGTACTTCAGAAAGGCCAAAACTTTTCCACAGAACTCAGTTTCTAAGAAAACTTACAGAACTTTACATGTAGTGGCAAGGTGAGTTCAGTTTGAGAATGGCTTAGGCAGTTCAGGTAGACATAGTTTCTCAAATCTTACTCTTGGAGCTGACTTGCTGAGATTCATTCTTGCATGAAAGGACAACCAAAAGTGTAAACAACTCTCTCTGGGAACCAGAGAACATAACTGAAAAAAATAAATCATGAAGATTCTGAATAATTGATTTTTTTCTCCCCCAACAGGAAACTAAATTGACTTGCTAGTCCCTGGCATCTGCTGCTATTTGGTAGAGAAGTAACATCATGCTTTTTAATCCCTCTTTTCATTTTCTTCCACACATTACTGAATCTACGTGTACATGTATGGTTCCAATAAAGATGCTCTTCTCCTGTAAATAGAACTTCTTCTGGAGTCTTAGGTAAATGTATTCAATATATACAAATACACAGGTAGAACAGACAAGATAAGCTGTTACCCATTCCTTGACTTTACAAGATAGATGGCAACAAATATGTGATCCTACCTAATATCATGCCCAAGTAGTTGGAGAAGGGGTGGGGGAAGACATAAAAATCCTTGAATAAAGAATTATAGAGACTTGGAAGAGAAGAGCTAATTCTTTAGGTACCAGTATGGCACATTTTACCTCTGAATAGATCTGCAGCATTTTGCACATTCAGCCACAGTTAAGCAGAACTAAATTTTGTCCCTTTTTGCTTCAGATATCCCTGCTGGGATAAAAATCAAAGCCAGATAGGAATGGGGAATGTAAAACATCACCTTCCTGGACCTCTGCCTAAGGAACAATGTAGATGGGAACACCTTTGCAAAATCATTAGCTCACAAAACAAATGTTTTCAAAAGAAACAACAAATCTTTCCTTTCATTGAGAAATGTCACAGAAAAATAAGACATATATGGCCACAGCTGAGTTCTGTTTTACTCACATATAGCTTTCTGTATCAAATTCACAGACAAAGGAGGTGCGTTTTCAAACACTCACTGTTCAGCCTGGTTTAATTTTTTCATGCCACATGATGTCCTCTGAACTGGATTTGTTGTGTAATCATTATAGTTTACATCTACTGTGTACTTTCTGCTGCCCTACTTTTACTTTATCCTATTTCCTTTCCCCAAATTAATCACATGTGAATCATGCACTGCCTCATACAGATAAAGAAAGAGATGCCACTTTTTTTTTCCAAGGATCATGCAGCCCAGAGTAGGATTTACAGAGGGAGCCAAGATGCACTATTTCCTGTCCTAGTTAGATGAAGCACATGCCATCTACACCTAACTCTTGCTGATGTCAGCAATAGGTACAGAGCTGGGGTCAGGTATTTTTCTACAGAGAACGAAAAATACAAGATGGAGAACTGGATTCAAGGGTCAAAAGATGCAGACCCCTGACCTCTCTCTAGAGAACACACAACTCCAGCTTATCCTGTGGTCTACGAATTGTAGCTTGAGCCAATCAGTCTCCTGTAGGTTTTATACCCTACACTATAGTCAACATAATTCAAATATTAACTGCTTACATCACTAGAAGATAATAAAACTTGTAGCCTACTCTTCCTTAAGAGGAAAAAATGTGGAAAACTGGAATTGGAATAACATTCAGCCTGTACCACAATATGTCCTCAACAACAACTTTAGCAGTGATCTCATCAAAAAAACAGTTGAGCATTTTCTGGAAAGTAACCAAAGGTCTGCTGCAAATGAATCAAATATTTCATCTGCTATTTGGTTGCAAATGTTGAACACATGGTGCTCAAAAGCATTTTTCCTCCAGTGGAATGCAATAAAAGGCTCAAACATTTTGATTAAATCATTGATCCAGTCCACTGTCCCATCTTCACACGTGACTGCATTGCAATCTGTCTAGGTCTCTTTCTAAAATTACTGTGCAGCAACAAATGAGATAGGCTCTTAAAAATTTATATGTGTATATATCTTTCTTGTTGCAGCTACAGTCTCTAAATTCAGACACATGTAAAGGTCAGAAAAATCACTTACTGTATGTGTTGGTTTTGACTGGAATAGATTTACTTTTCTTCATAGCAGCTAGCCTGGTGCTGTGTTCTGGATTTGTGCTGAAAACAAGGGTGATAACACAGGGATGTTTTTACTACTGCTGAGCAGAGCTTACTCAGCATAAAAGTCTTTTCTCCTTCTCACCCAACCCCATCAGCAGGGAGGCTGTGGGTGGTGCACAAGGATTTGGGAGGGGACACGACCAGGACAGCTGACCCCAACTGACCCAAGGGATATTCCCTTCCATATGGTGTCATGCTCAGTACAAAGAGTTGGGGAAAGAAGAAGGAAGGAAGGCCATCCAGAGTTACAGCATTTTGTCTGTCCAAGTAACTGTCACACATGATTGCTGTTTTCTTGGGAATGGTTGCCCATGGGAAGTGGTGAATTAATTTCTTGTTTCGCTTTGCTTGTGTGTGCAGCTTTTGCTTTACCTTTAAACTGTCTTTAGCTCAACCCACAGGTGTTCTCCCTTTTTGTCTTCTGGTTCTCTCCCCCATCCCACCAAGTGACGACAAATGAGGATACTTAGCAAGCAGCTGAGTGGGGCTTAGTTGCCAGCTGGAGTTAAACCACAATAATTTACCTGATGGCTCAGTTCTGCCAGAAGGGGAAAGGGTGCTGGGTGCAATGAGGCACAGCTTGCTCCCTCAAATGTGCCATTGCTCCTTACAACTGCATAAACACTCTTGTCTAGCTTCATAAATAGGGCTCTGCGTTTAGTTCTGCAGTTCAGAGTCTGCTGCAGAAGTCAAAGACATCTTCTGTGCCCTGGCTGGTGCTGAGGGCACCTCAATTTCACACCCTCTCCTCTGGAGATGAAACTCACATTCTCAAACTCTGGAAAAGACTGAGATTTCACACTGCAAAGTGCACAACATTAGTCCCTTCCTCTTGCATTGTTCCAGCTGTAGCACAAGGTCAATTAAGCCATCAGACTTCATAGCAAGGCACAAAACAATGAGCCTGTCAACGACACACTTACTGCTTTCTTGTCTATTTTATAGACAGTAAGCAGAGAACAGAAGCAATATATACATGTAAATGCCCAGGTAGTGCAATTCCAGTTTTGCTTTACACCCAGAAGGCAAGAAAGAGGACAGGGTGTCCACAGCCTGTTCCACCTTATTCTGGAATCCTGTGCTTACTAAGGTGTGGAGAGTTGCAAGGTTATGCAAGGGTGAAGTTGGTGGCCAAGTTCTTCATTTTCATGTGATTAGGCTGCCCTGAAACAAGTTATCTGAGCATGTTGAGAGTACCCTATAGAAGAAGGGGGTGTATTCATTTAAAGTCCTCTATGTTAATATTTGGCATTGAGTGCAGGGAAGAATACAGTTTATTTAAGGGTAGTAGCAGGGACCATGGGAGGACTTCAGCCTAAAATAATAGACCACAGCAACTTACTGCTTCAGATTTCAAAAGGTGTAATGGCTTGAAGGTGACTGAATTGAGCCTTTGACATAATATTCTCTTTGTCCACTTAAATTCATGGAAAGTCTAATAGTTCAATTTTATAGTTCAGTAGTTTTAAATTAAAAAATACTTCAGGCTTTTGTTCAATAACATTAACATAAAATCCTGGCAGCACTGTAAAATTAACATCTACAGTAATTGGCAGCTTAAACCAACTAGTTAGAATGCCTCTACACAGCATTACTGTTTCCTCCACATAAGATTATATTTGGAAGATTCTTTGCATAAAAAAAAGCATGGCAGTCCCACTATCATCTTGCTTATGTTATTTCAAATACATTGTCAATACTTTCTTCTCAAGAGACAAACTGGAAATAATTGTAGTACTGAACCCAATCGTAAAGATCAAATGACCGAACCTGAAGACATTTCTCTGCATTTTGTAAGTACCTATTTTTGAAACTAAATAAAACCTCCAAGTATTTGTGGTTAAAAATATCTGATTACTATTAAACTGTTGAAATGTTTCATATTCAGCTGGTAATTTCCATAAGAAGTTTTAATTACATTGGGCAACTTAATATTTCTAGTTGATTTTGTAAGTCAAATAAATGAGAATGGGTTTTGCTAATGCTATATGAAAAAGTCCAGAATAAAGAACACTTCCCCATTGCTTTTAATTTTTATATCCATAAATATTATCTGTCCAGAGGGAAGGGAGTTGTCACTGGACCTGGGATTTGTGTCTGTAGTTCTTTTTTCCTGAGGGCAATAGATAGGGAGAGATTAACTTCAGCAAGTAATTATTGGAGTGCAAAGGATTGTGAGAGCTAAATTTTCATCATCTTATGACAAGGTCTAGCCTTTTCTCTCTTTAGATTGGAGATCCACAAGAATTTTGGAATTCATTAATTATCTGAGATGTTTTAAAGAAAGCATAAAAGGTTCTTCTAAGTTAAAAATCTTTACAATTTTCACAAAAGAAGCTGTAGAAGCACACATGTACACACAAAACAAGCAAGCAAACAAACAAACAAACATAACACCTAGAGACTGTAAGATCTACACCAAGATTCCTGAAGGTTTTTCAGCCAAAATCTGCCATAAAGAACATTTTCTTGGTCATGCTAGGATAAACCATAGCTAAACTAGACAGTTATATTGGACACCGTTTTAAAAGGCTTTAACCAAACTGAGGATGATCCAGACAGAAATAATTTCTGCTCATTAACAATTATATCCATAAATACTTACCTAGGATATTAAAGCTGGTAGAATCTAATTGTGTGGTTGATATAGACTCATTCTGGCAAGATAGTGACAGTAAATGAGAATAGGATCATTTGATGTTATGCAACAAAGTTTCATTGCTATTCTTAGCACTCAAGAAGTTAATGATTCCATATGACATGGGTTCAGATCCAAAATAAAAAGATGTCATTCCACGTCAGAAAGTCCACATCAGCTGCAGCCTTGTTAGTCATATCTCACATATTTTGTTACTCTTTCACACTTTTCATAAGATACAAAAATGACTGGTTTTACACATAATCCTGTCTCAGCTCTCTTGGTTTATTAGATGTCAGGTTTTGTTGTTAAAGGTGTGCTGCAATTGTCACAGAGTCAGCCCAGCATTTCTCAGAGCGGGATGGGAAACATTCATCCTTTCCAGCTCCCAGCTCTGTGGAGGAATGCCAACACAACAGGGTCAGGGAAAGTCAGATGTATAAATCTCTGAGAAATGCTGCCTGGTTCCCTGAAATAGTTCTTTGAACTGAAAAAAGCACTAGAATTTCAAAACTGATTGGCTGCAGGAAAATTCAGGGCTTGGCATGTCAGAATCAAGTCTTAAAACAATTCTTACATTGTTTTAAGACTTAAATTGTTAGGACTGTTGTTCTTATGTGCGTGAAAAGATCAGTTTCACTTTCCAGGGAGAGCTGCTATATCTTCCTCACTGCTATTGCACCTACCTAAGGCCAAGGAACTAACAAGTTGCTGTTTAGAAAAATTGATAGTGTATTTGAGGCAATATCAGTAGAAGAGGTATTGAAAAAATTATTGGATTATGCCAATCTGTTAGTATGTGGAAAAAAACCAAAGCTGGATTTAGTTCCCACATGACAAACATACCTTCAAGGTTCCCTACCTTGGGGTCAGAAAAGCATATTGCATTTGCTGTGGACTGATTAGTCTGTGAATTAAAACTTCCAGTAGTGTGTTTGACATACAAAAGTTGGGAGTGAACAGGCAAATGAAAACAAACCTCTATTTTATTTCAGTGAGGGCACAATTCTGCAGGAGGCAGTTCACGTGAGAATAGAATTGGAGAAACCGTGAGCCCAGTGTTCTGGTGGCAACAAAAAATTATTTCATTTCAGCCAAATTCAGTAGCATCATTAAAGCACTGTTTCCAGGCATGTATTACTGCTTTTCATAAAACTGTTGAGATACAATTTACCATGAATTTTAAGGATCGTGCCTGCATGCACAAGGACAAGTATCTCCCTTTGCAAATCTTAGCTACTCTTTCTTTTCATGGACTGTTCACAAATTCATTAATTTTATCTTTCTTAGCATTTAATTATATTTTACCATCTTTTTGCAACAGTAAGTACAGGTTATTTATCAGGCATCTTGGTTTGACATACTCCTGTGTGGCAATTCCACACTTCTCACATATTCCTCCAGAATATGTAAGCTGTTTAAAATGGAAAAGATTTTAACTCTTAGGAGTGAGGAATGCAATACTATGCCAGAAAGGGTCAGGTGGTAATCCATCATCAAAAAGCATAACACATCATTATGCTTTGCTCAAGTAAAGCAATGCATTATTCTGAAAATCAAAGGGAAGCTGGTTTCATTTAATACTTACATAGGCAGGGCTACAAAGGTATAAAGGAATACATGAGTTTAAGGAATACATGTAAACTCAATGCAGAAAACACAGATATTAAATGTATGTGCCTGAAAAGGCAACATCAAAATGGTTTGGCTTTAAATATACACTGTATGATGTTCTTTGATTAGCCTAAACTTAACTTGAGGAAGCTTTATATTTCCCATAATTTTCTTGTATTAATTTTCCTAAGACAGTGACAGTGTTTAATTGTAAGAATCTCAACATTAAAAAAACCACCAAACTATTTGCTGCCTGCCAAATGTGTTAATGTTTACCTACCTCTTGAGCTTCTGTCTAAAATCTGTTCTGGGACTGGTTATGAGTAAATATATTCCATGCTTGCAAGAGCGGAGAAAATAGATTCCCTGATCTCTGACTTCTGTGATTAACTGATTCCTTTAGGGAAAGTAAATATATTTATCATCTTTAGACTGCAAGACTCCTACAAGAAATTGTCATATCATTATAATGGAGCAGAGAATGTACACTTAGTACTCTGTGCTCTGATGTCAAAAAACATCAGGACAAAGAAAGAGAGGGAAGATTAATCTAAGACTACCAGGTAAAGGAAGATGAACAGCTAGAAGTACTGCACACCTACCTGCTCACCTTAGTGGCACACTCTCACCATTCCCTTTTCCCAACAATATTTAGTTGGGAAAAGGGAATTCAAACACCATTTGAATACCAACAGTGACAGCAAAAAAACCCTCTTATTTTCCAAAATATTTCAGGGAAAAAATTAAAATCTAACACCAAAACCTTGGTGTTTTAATAGGAGTCAAATTATAACTGACCAGAAGAAAATCTTTCTGTATATACCCTTAATTAATGCAGTTCATTTATAGAAATTTCCAGCATTTGGAATTTTACCAACATGTAATATTCAAAAAACACCAAACAAGCTAAAGCCAGACAGACGTTTCACATACTTATTTAATAAAAATAATTTTCTTACTTCAACATTGCTAAGCTGATGACCATGTCATGTGCATGATGTACATATTGCACAAGAACTCCTCTGACCCTACTTAGATATCTGAGAAGTGGGTGTCTAAATGCATCACCTGATACTCCCCTGCAATTTCCAAGAAAACAAAAAAAAAAGTTAAATGTCTCCCACCTCCCCAGGGCAATTTATTACGTCTAAAATGCTTATCTAAGACAAGTCAGGTGAATCGTCCTCTAAGGATATCCACACCTCTCCATTTGTTACAAGAGGAGTGTAGGATGAACCATTAAGGCTTTTCACAGAGCTTTCAACAACTAAAGGTGACTGAGGTGAAATCCACTCTCAAAGCTTTGTACTATAGACATTTTCCTTACAGCAATGCAGATCTCAGAACAGGCATGCACTGGAATGCATCGATCACGTGCCTGGCAGCCACGCTTCCAGAACTACTTTCCATGGTCCTGCTCAGCTTCACACAACCAAGCATTTTAACTGCTGAATGGAAAACAGTTAAACTGTTATTTAGTGGAACAGACTGTGATATAATGTGAGCATAAAATGCTTTGCAGAAGGAAAATTCTTTATTTGTCTCTTGAATTTAAACAAATTAAAGAAACATGCAAAACTAATACTTTTAATTCCATTTGGTATAATGTCCCTATTTGAGAGAATATTTAAACAGATGTTTAATATTAGGTCTGTGCCTAAATCCCATTGAGATCAATGGGGTACAAATGCATGCTTAAATTTAGTCTTGTGCATACAGTCTTCCTGAATAGAAATTGATTCAGCATGTACTGAAGAGCTTCCCTGAACTGTAGCCTGAGAGATTAACTTAAATATGTTTTCAGCTGCCCAGCTACAGGCACCCTACTGGGAAAATTTAGTCAGAAGCTTTATCTTGGTATCGCTTAATGCATGTTGTTTATCACCTTACTGGCCTCACACTGTTCTTCTGGAACTGCATTTTGGGAATCTGTTGGGGTTTATGTTTTCTTTTTAATAACCGTGGTCACTTTTTGCCTTCAGCCAAAGTATAAGAGGAATGACATTTATTCCAAGTGAGGGAAAACTCAACCATTTTCCCAATCACAGTTTCACTCAGCTTTCCTATTCTAAATAGAAAACCTTTTGCTTTGCTTTTCTCATCCACATGCTGAGGAGGAGAACTAACTTTCTCTAGGCAATCTAAGTTACTATTTTGACGTGTAGGTTATTAATTTTTTATTTGATTGTTATCTTATGGATACCAGTAGCATTCAATTATTAGGGAATCTGTTGCTATTACTTGCTTGCCCACTTTGCATTTGTCATCATGACAAGCTCAAAAAAATAAGTGTACCTCACCATTTATGTGTTTTACGCCTTGGATCAAGGATCCTAAATTGTGACATTATTAAAAGAGAGCAAAAGAATAGAAAATCCAGAATTTTCCTATTAGGCATATTCCTCCACTAAAGAGCAATGCTCTGTGGTCTACAATAACTTTTTCTATTTCAGATAAATATTCTAGAAACCCAGTGGGTTGGGGGTTTTTAAATGTTCAATATTGAGAAATAGGCCAGCTTCCTAAATTTGCTGAAAAGAAGACATAAGTACTGTTAGTATTGTTCTCATCTTTAAAAAATTATAAAATAAAAATGTTAAACAAAACATTCTCTAGTAAATGAGGATCCTTAGGAGTATTCTCATGTCACATTTAACTACTTCTGTGACAAGTCTATTTTTTCATCCTAGTTATTCCCATAAGTGACAGTAAAGTACAACCAAAATGACTCCCAAGCAGCATAACCACAACTGCTTACTAAACCTAGAATAGCAGTCAAAGTAAATCTATGCCAATTCTTCAAAAGCTTCAGGCTTTGGACATTAACTAAAGATAGCAGAATCTAATTGCAAAAATTCATTGAAGATGCCGTAGAGTATCACTTGGGATAACTGTGAGTTATGGTTTAATTTTGGAAAATAAGTTCAGCAGGTGCTTGAGTCCAATATAAATTCCTATGATCTGATATAAGCACCTTTTTAAGGATACATTTGAAATATTTTCATTTCTTTGTATCAGAACATTGGAACTGGATTCAAAGCCAGTCAAGACCCCTTCCATCCTGGTCACTGAAGTTTGAATCAGAAATTCAGACTGTGACTTTTACTGGTACTAAACTCTTTAGCATAGTAAAAATCCTGAAGAAACTGAATATTCAGAGAGGGCTTTACAGATATATGGACTCTTTAAGCTAAGTACAAGAGGTAGAATAACAGTCTTTATGGAATGATTATAAATCTAGTGAAATAATATATTTAAAGGTTAAGCAGTTATATTTCTAGAGTAATTTTTAGAGTTATATTTATAGAGTTATAGAGTCATTTTCAAAGCATCTTGAACCACCAGGCTGATGCTACACCTTTGAGTAGTCAGTTCATGGTATTTTGCTAGCCTTATTACAGCAGTATGTCCTCTTGCTGCCCTGCTAAACCCCTGGTGTTTAGCAGATCCTTTACATTTTAATTAATATTATAAAAACACTCTATAATTTAAGTCTTCTGAATTATTAACTGGGAATATTGCAATATGCAGGATCTTAAGTCTTTTAATTGCAATGAAAAAAGAAAATAATATGAAAACACTACAACTATATTTTCCCAGAATGTTTCTAGGGCAAGCATAGATGAGGTTTTGTTGTACAATAATTTGTGTAAATTTCACAACTTAGATATGAAAATTAGTGATATTCCATGTCAACATTACATAGTTAAACTACTAACATATGACTGTCATTTTCATTGGAATGTGCCTTTCATTGGAAAGTGCCTTTTATGAATAAAGATTACATCTCTTTTCCTAATCCTTTATGCTGAAAACCTTTACAGAAGTGAAAGGGTGACTGAATTCATGCAGAACATATAGTAGCGAGGTGAAGCATAAGATATGTGAGCCACATTTTCACTTGATGAATAGATAGGATTCATGTAATACAAAATTTAAACTGGTAAAAATCCAATAATGTAACCACTGAAGATGATGGAGTTGAAAGCCTGTTCCTTCAGTGACATTTAAACTAAAGCTAAGATTATATAATTCTTCATATTTATCAGGCTACCTTGTATATTTTAAATGTATATCATGTGCTGTATTTTTTAAAAAGTAACTGTGAGGAAATACAAACATAGTCCGTTTCTACAAAAATCAAACCAGAACAAAAAAAATTGGAAAATAATTCTATCTTTTAATTGCATTGTTCTCAGCAATCATCTTAAATTTCTTCCTGCACAGTTAAAATAAATTAAAACACTATTACCCTCACGGCCTTCTGGTTTAGCCAGGCAGGCTTGAGTGCACTTGTGCCTTTAATTAAGTATAGACAGATAAAGTCTTTTGTTCTTTTTCTGATATATTTGACACCTGCTGTCTTTGTAATCAGGGAAATTAGTCAGGAAGTTCCAACAGAGAGGCTTTTAGTCAGAAGCAGCACCTGGGTCCCTATCTATGCCTTCATGTCACATAACATTGTCCTGCACCCACAGCACAAGAGATAAAAAGCTGAACAAGTGGTGAGCTTTCAGCTTCAGATACAAAATAGGCTCAATGGGCTTCTGTAGAAATCAATGGTAAAACAAAAGCCATATGCTAACCCCTTCTTGTGCTAAAATGAAGGAAAAACTACCTTCCTTTTTTTTTTCCTCTTCCTCATTTATTTTAGGATGATTTCTGAGAGAGTGCTTTTGCAATCCAGTTCAAGCAAGAAGGTAGGGCCAAATCTACCAGTTGTGATAGCCAGGTATGTCACAATTCCTTCCAGTGTGATCCTGGACGAAATCACATTTTCTGTGGACTGTCGTCACTTCAAAGTTATCTTGAGTTATAGTAGTTCCTGTATCACGTTTTCTCCATGCGGTAAATGCCTTAGCTTGGTGAGCTCAACACAAGCTCACTCTTCACTGAGGGTATGGGCTAAAAATCATGCAAACATGCCAGATCTTAAAGAGGTTATTTCTGCTTGATTGGTTTTTAGTGAAACCCTACATCCATCATGCAAATTCAGGCTGGCAGTGCAAGCCAGTGCCACAGGGCATGAGGAAATAACCTATACAGCAAATCAGCATATGGCATCTGAAAGAAAAAGCTGTGGGATTCACCCTGCAGGTCTTAGAGGCTACACATACTAGTGCCTGTAGTCCCACTATGAAGACTGGTGGTATTTCACACTGACACTGTTTTCGCCCAGACTGATTTTATTTGAGAGAAATTATTTATTTGTATGCAAATTCAAGCTAGCTACAGCAAAGGTGCACCACACAACTACACTGAATTCCTGCACAAATAAGCACAAGTGAAATGGTGATGGTGAGGACATAGTCCCTTCCAGAATCAGTAACTTCAGTTAGAAGTCCATCACATTTCAGGAAAATTTTACATTTGTTCACTTTTCCTTTTATTCCTGTCCACCTTGCCTGTACCATATAAGCAAGTAAGAACTATCATCATCCTCTCTCACAGACTTACTGAGACAGGACATCTGATGCTGCAGTAGGCCTTACACTTGTGATAAGGTATCAAAAGCTCAAATTAGCCTTCTACCTTTAGCCTCCATCTCAGTTATTCCCATTTTCAGTTCAATCCCACTCCTCCATGGTGGTCTTTCCCCAGCTTTCAGAGGCTGGCAACAAATATGGCTTTGCAGGCCCGACATTGGGCTTCTCCCTGGGGGCTCCCCTGACAGGGGAAGCCCTCCTGGAGCAGTTCTGTGTCAGGAACGAGAGATGCATTGGACTTTTTTGGTCTTCAGCTTCTTATTTATTGTTATCTTATCAAAACTTCAGCATCAGAAAACTTCTGCACCAGACTTTGCATGCAGAAAAACAGCACAAAAATGGCCCCGGATGTAGAGTTTCAAGGTCTTTTAAGGCTGAACTAAAACTAAACTACCCAATTAAGAAATGACACCTAGATTATTTTCCCTTCTAACCCAATAACTGATCCCTCAAGGCCCGCAATATAGACCTCTCTGCCCAATTACAAGATACCACCCAAACCCATGAAGAAGGAAGAAGAAGGAAGAAAAAGGAACTCAAGACAACACCCTATACCCTCTATCTTGTTCCCATCTACAACATACTTAAAAATCCTAAAGCTTAAATTTCTCACCCAAGTGACATACTATACTACTCTCTGTAATCTATTTCACACTTTTGTGGTCTCTAGTTTATCTTGAAGTTTTGGAAGCTTTCTCCATGAATGAGGGTCAAAGTCCATGCTTCTCTGGGGGTCAGAACCCCTCAGAGCAGACAGAGAAATAGCCCCCGTGCCCTGGGTTTCCACAACAAAGATTTCCCCATCTTCCAGTTAGCAGCTGGGCACTTTGTTAGGAGAGTAACAGTGGGCTGAGCTGCTCAAAACTGCTGGGCTCTTTCTAGCACTGCCTGCCAACATGTTCCTTTTTTCTCTGCAATGCACTACCTGGTTCTGAGCCTCCCCAGTCAGCTGCTCAACCACCAAGAAGCAGACAACTCATGCAGGCAGCAGATCAGATAGGACTGGAGCCGAGCAGGAGAGATAAAGTTTCCTCACTTATCAAGACCCTGTATAAAATCCCATGATTCAGATGAGGTAGCAACCATGGCTTCTTCACACAGTATGGCTAAGGTTTAATTACTGTTTAGAAGGCATTCAGTTAAAATTATCCTAGGAAAGACACCACTCCACCCAAGTGGAGACAGCAGTGCCTAGCCCACAGGCTGCTGTGCTGCCCCCCAGGGTTTAGACCCATGAGCAGTCTCAGACCCGAAAAAACAGCTTTCTCTTGCAAACTGTGTTTTGAGATTTGTGGTATGCTTTCATTCTCGACAGGGTAAAAGAACAGTAAAAAAGACAGGTTAATGGTGAGATTAAAGAGTCACAGGTCTGCAGTGAGCAGAATGGGGGCTGAGTGCTGCCCTCCAGGAATGTCACCAGCCACATACAAGTATTGAGGTACCAGAAAGCAGCTGGTTTGGAGAATGGGTTAACAGTGGTTCCCTTGTGACACTTATTTGTGATCAACATGATAAAATGTTGTTGGCACACAACATTTTCCAAAATGTTTGGCAGATATTAACTAATCAGTACTTTCATTTTACTGAAGTACTTCAGTACTTCACTTTACTGAAGTAAAGTGCATTGCAGCACTTTACTTCAGAACTGAAGAGAATGAAGCTGAGAAGGTTAATAACTTATAGGAAATGACAGTGAAATAATGTAGTAGAATTGCATTTAGAATTATTATGTTTCTACTTCATGCTTCTGTGCCACAATCTACATATCATTATTTTCCTGGTTAAAAAAAAAAAAAGAAAAAAAAAGAAAAAAATTAGGTATAATAACATTATATTACTTCTCTAATTTTATCTTTTCAGATTTAATACCATTAAATCTAACTGAAATCTAACTGGCATTTTAGACATATGCCAGTGTAATTCCCTTCCTTTTTCCTAAAATTTCTCTCCCAGCCAATATTGCATAAACTTTTCTAAATACTAAGGATCTCCATTAAGAAATTATTACTGCCTGCTTGGATTTTTCTACACATTGATTACTCTTTACACATAACATTTTGTTTATTATTATTGGTGATCATTCTTTAAAATTAAATTTTATTCATTATTTTTAGTGATTAAAAGAACTCTTGGCTTATGCACCTTCTTTCAGGTCTAGATGCACATGCATAATTTTTTTGAGTGAATTCCACTCTAAAATAGATTCTCTGCTTTTCGTGGTTTTCTGGATTACCCTGACTGAAATTATGACAACTTTAGAAAACTGCTGTAATGCTACAATGCCACCATCTGGTTACAGTCAAGGATCTGATCTTGCACGTGCTAAAGGCACTGAACCTCAATGAATTCAGCAAGACAGCACCAAAAATATAGGCTGAATATTGAACAGATGTATGCACAGAACTGGTCTTGTTTATTGCGGGATTTTGATTAGCCAGAGATGGAGAGCAGTTTAAAGAGTGAGCAATGCATCTGCTCTTTCTTTCTTTCTCTTCATTTGCAGTTCTGCCTAAGAGGCTCTGAATCCTTAATAAATTGTACAGATGATATGTCTGATTAGATGTGTGATTGCACATAGCATGTGAAGAGCAGTTTGCATCCCTCTGATGCCCCAAAGTCTTCCTCTGGGAGCCCTGGGGAGCTGGACTGGAGAAGGCTGGGGGCTTTCACCCTCGGTCCTCACTGCCCATCCCAAGGGCAGAGCTGCATCTGGGCAGGGCAAGCAGAGCCAGCCACAAGCTCCCAAAATACACACAAAAAGCTGAAAATCTTTACTGAGGAAATTCCAAATATTTTAGCAATTCCTTTTGAATTATATGGTGGGAAGTAATGCTACTCTTCTTGGAGCAAACTACAGTGCTTTCTTGCTTTCAAAACACCTGAAGAAGTGGGAAAGAGCAGAAGTTGGCATGGGAGCACAAAGTGAAAGAAAACCAAGATAAACACAAAACCACATAATCTCTGAATATCAGTCACAGCCAAAAGAGGTGTCTTTTTCAGTGTCTAAACCTGACTAGACAGAATCTGATTTTACATATGTTGACTGTAAAGCAGCACCATAACATCTTGCTCTATTGTAAAGTGCTACTTGATGGGGAATGCCAAGAAGACACCTTTTACTTCCTGCAGCAGAGAAAAAAGGCATTCATCTGGTTTGGAAACATATATTATAATTTGTTTCTGTGCTGATATTCTACATGCTGATTTTAAATCAAAACTATTTGTGGCTGCTGGACTGATTTCTGTTGACTGTAAGTAAAATGTGAAATAACATGGAATCAGCAGCAGGAGCAAGTTACAAGTCAAATGGCACCCTCTCTTATTGCAACCTGTTTTCATGGGCTAAATGAGACAGAACAGTAATATTAAGAATATAAATAGAAATTAAAGTTAACAGTGGTGTCTCAGAAAAATATATTTCTAAAAATATATCTTGGAAAATTAAGTCATAAAAATATCTGCTTTTCAGAACCATCAAGGCAGAATTGTTTTCCATGTTATTACTGGAGGCGGATTCAGTCTAAGGACCTGAGTTTGCAGGGCCTGGCATATGGCATATAGGACCAGGAAATTACATCGAAGGGAAAGGTAAAAGAAGGCGATAAAGGGAGAAGGGGCGAAGAGATCCTAGTTACCAAAGGACATAGAAGAAATTTGTTCAGGTTCATATCTTAAAAGAAAAAAAAAGGAAAAAAACCAACCACACACCACTTAGTATTCCTGGGATCTCAGTGAACTTGCTATGATTTGGTGTATAATACAAAATCAGCAAAACGTAAATTCACAAAGGAAATATTAAACAGCAGATGGCAAATTTGTCCCAGGACCCTTGCTGTGTGCACTAGGATTGTAGCAATTGCTAAAATTCTGTACTTAACATAAAGATAGCATCAAATCCAACTCAGAAAAAAGCATAAAACTGTAGACAGGGATGTTCTTCAGCACGAATTTGAGCAGAACTAAAAGAATGTTCTAAGAGTGCAGTCATTGCTTTGGATCTTATGCAAACACGAGCATCTTAGAAAGATGTAAAAACACAGGGTTTGAATGTGCCATGGTTTGCACGGTGTAGATGACAGTACTTGGCCAATAAACTTTTGAACAACTATATGTGTTGGACTCCTATGTGATGCCTTTCCGACAAGTAATCTGTTCAGCTTTTTGACCATGTTGTTCCCATTCCATCACAATGGGACCTACTGGTACCAGCACGGCAGACCCAGTGGTTTGCAGGACCACTGGGCAGGTGGTACATTGGCTGAACAGAAATATTTTTGCTTTGGGAAGAAGATCAGCTGGGAAAGAGGTCATCAATTAGCCCTGAAGTCTCTTCTCAATACCCCATTTCTTCTGGACACTTTGAGAATGGACCCCAATGAAGTGCTCTGGCAAGAGCCCAACTTGGACCCCCCTTTTGACGTTGTTTCACCAAATGACCTACACACTTCCGTATACACCTCCAGACCAACACAAGGAATTTAGGTCTCCTGCAGGTCTTATATGTTAGTGTGTGCATTTTAACAGAGAGTAAATAAGAAATTGTATTAAGAAACATTTTCATTTTGTTTGAAGAAGTATTGTTGGTTTGGTTGCTTCCACATTCAGCATTTCTGAATAACCAATTAGTTGCCTGACACAAACATGCTGCACCATATAAGATACTGCAACTGCCTTTTCAGAGGGGCACAAGTATCCCATAGGTCTTAAAGGCACCCAACCAGCCCCATGTGACTAAATCACAGTATCTTAATTAGAAACCTATCTTTAGACAATTGAATAAAGCCCTGAATGTTTCAAAACAAAAATCCCCAGTGTTCAACCACAGGCAGGTAATGTATTAGGAAGAGAGAATGGCCTAATTGCTGGGACTTTAATTTTAAAAATAAATAAATAAATAAAGTCATCCCAACTAACATTTTTAAGCTGTATAAAGTTTGGGGAATTTAATTCTTTTCATGCAGCTTTAATTGGGACAAGAACCCAAACTGCTGGAGTAGAAGATTCCTTTCACATTCCTTCTTGAACCAAATGCAAACGTAAAACAGAAAGAGACAACATCCAACTACTAGCAATAATTGCAAATGATTACTATTTACAGAGTATTCATCAGCATACACTTCATCAAGACTGTTACCACAGCTTTCTCTTGGAATAAGAGATTGAATTGTGGTATTTCTTATGACACAAATCCAGTTATGAGCCTTTTTCGTGCTGCAAACAAATGCCTTATTTTCTGCCTTATTTTCTTTTTCTGCATTCTGTTAAATATATGTTTCATAGGCTAGTTTCTCCTCACATTCATTCAGTCTCACACTATAGAGTTCTTCTGTATTTCTAGTATATTTTCCTGCAGATCTCTGCAGGTGTCTCTGTATTACCCAGATGACACTAGTGTTTGTAATACCTCTCTGGCTGTTACTTTAAGAGTTTTACTGTCAAAACGTTTTTATCCTGCTTTTATTATTAACATTTTTCTTAGACAACAGCATGGATGTGGAAATCCTTGCCAAAAAATAATCCTCATGTGATGCCTACTACTAAAATCAACTATATGATTAAAGACTCCATGGAGAAACTACATTCTCATAAGACAAAAATACTTAGTGCTGATAGCATGGTACCCACTAGACATTCTCCCATCATAAGTCATTGCCATTAATCATTACACACTTTACTTTAAAATAGCTTGAAATAATAAGTAATGTGAAGATGTTCAAATCTCTCTTGATTTCTATTAATGTCAGAAGCAGTGTTTTATGAGATATTAAATGATTCACCGGAGTCTAAATAATGCAGTTATATTTTTATATCAAATAAGTCTGTATACTTCCACAAATATTGTGGTACATATGTTAATATACTGGTAGTCCTGTCATCCTTCCCAAATAGGATAGGTAGGACTGAGGCACCATTCTAGGGTGTGTTTGCTGAATCAGGTAAAAAATAGCAAACCAGATTTTTCAGCAGAAAAAGCATGTGATTGAGTGTGAGATAGACTAGCTACAGGCTAGCAGTCTGTAATTAGGAAAAAATAGTCTGAGGAACACTCATTGGAAAGGGAAGCAGGCAGCCAGTAGCTGAATGCAGGACTAATAAAAATGGGGGCTGAACAGCCAACTTTGGGAAGAGCAAGCAGAGGAAAGTGGCAAATAACACTTATTTGAGAGTTTTTCCAGGCAAAAGGATCTGCTAAGAGCAGAAGCTCTGACACTGAGAAGCAGCTGAGTGGTACCTTGAAAATGCCTGGTCCCTTTGAGCAGTGACCCTCTTCATGCCTTCCTGGAGCTGTTATGTGTGGAAGAGCTAAGACAAAGAAACTGAGATCACAAGATATTCATCTAGCCAGCTCACCCTTTAAAGGCTTTACAAAAGTGGTCCAAGAGCAGGAATGAGAAGCCACATGGTTATTGATACTCTTCCGTGCTAATTCATAAGCTGTCCTCTGTTGCTGTGTTGTTCACTGATTTTTGACCCTCTTTTTACAAGTCAGCTCCCCAGTAAAGAGCCTTTCTATACTTCTCCATTTATCTAAGGCAGTTTTTCTCAATTTATAGTTTGCAAAATTAGTTTTCAGAGAAATAGAATTCCACAAACAACTGAACATACTCAGATACCAACATCATAGGCATGGAAAAATCTAAGTGCACACAAAAGAGACAGAAATCAAATAAAGAAATTATATTTCAAGGCTTAGCTAACCGTTGTTTGATAGCAAATGAAAATATCCATGGTAAGCAATTCTGCCTGGGCAATCTACATGTCCTAAAGGTCAACTGAAAAATATTGATCCCTTATAGAAAATAAGTAAAGAAAACAGTGCTTCCATTTTGGGTATTGCCACAAAAAAAAGTTATTAATAATTTCTTCCTCCTCTTTTGAAAGGCTAACTTCTGAAATTGATGATATTTTTATTTTATTAAAAAATATAAAGATATATTTATTCAAATGTTCTAGCCCTGGACAAAGTTCTTATTTATTTATTCAACTATTTTCAGACTGAGATCAAATTCTTTCTTTCATTTTGTCATGTTAGGTCTCTGTATCACTGCTGAGTAGCATGAATTATTAGAGTCTTATTATTTGGAGCAAACCTCTCTTCTTCTGTAAAGTCAGAGCAATCTTTTTTTTTTAAAAAAAAAAAGAACTGTCTTGTGGAAGAAATAATCTTCCAATGCCATTTAACTACAGCTACATTTTTCCTATTCTGGGAGCACATACTGCTACAGTAGTTAACAGAATTTCTGTCCACTACAATACAATAAAGATAGCAGATGTGGAGTCACAAGACCCAGAGACCTCTACCAATTAAAGGTCAAAATCTGTCTCACTTCACAGAATGAAGCATTTGAGCATGAGGTCTTGTGTATATTTGTCATCTTGTTCAGTCAGAAAGATATGACAACAAATAGCTGGTCAAAAGCTGTCAGGGTCAAACTAAGCTTGATAGAGTGCCCTAGGTCACCTCTGTGATTCCAACAGAGGAATCACCCTGCTGTCAGTTTGTATTTTAGTCAAATAGTACCTGGCACACAGTAGAACTGTATTCCACCACTAATTGCTTCTTTGACCTTCTTGTTAACCAAACATTTTGATTAGGAATATGTACCATGTCACCATGTTCCATGACAATGTAACAGCTGCCTCTTAACAGATCTGTAGTATTGAATGTCCTCTCATCACACACCCAGAGGATTCACAATTAAGGTAGTATTACAGTTTTTATTTGAATGAGGTAAAAATACAAGAAGATAAAGCATTTCATATAAAGGAGTGCACACTCCAGAGAATCTTCACATTCTGTGTCCTTTTGGTAAAACAGGCACAGAATTATTCTTTGTTATAGTTTTCAAGGTTTGTTGTTTTGTTTTGTTTTTTAACACTGATTTGGCCTGATTTGGAAGCTAGGCAAGAAAAAAAGAAAGATGATCTAGCAAATGTTTCTAGCCAAATTATTATTTCTCACTTCTACAAAAAACTGAAATTCCCCTGCATAATTCTGAGCATGTGCATAGAAATGAATATTGAGTAAAGAAGTCACTTGTTACTGCTTTGGAATTCTGAGATGCAATTTATTCATCATTACAGTAAACATGATTGCAGGGAATGCTTGAACTTGTAAAATGTTCTGAACTTGTCCAAACAGGCTCAGTAAGCCCAAAGAGGGACGAAAAAGCACTAAGTCCTGATCTCCAGCAGACTGGTTCCACAGCAAGTTAGAAACAATCAAAGATTTCATGCAACTCTATTCGAAATTTTCTGTGTAACAGATCTTTTTTGTCTCAATTTCTACACACACATCCCATTTACTTTCTCTTTTTTTTCCACTTCATATTTTCTTTTATTTTTTCTTTTTATATTATTTTTCTCTAAAGCAGAAGCAGACTTTTTTCATACAATTTATAAGTTTCTATCAACCCATCTCATTGCTTTTCCATTGCCCAGAAATCATTAGTCTACTTACAGTATAATAATTTTAAATTAATAATAGTTCACTTCTACACTTTTTTTAAACAGGAAAATAAGCCTTTATCTTTCTGTGCATGCAATAGCAGGCACATGTTGATGCAGAACACTTCATTAAAATTTTGTCTTTACTCACCCACTACAAAAAAAAAGAAAAAAAAAAGAAAAAAAGAAAAAAAAAGAAAAACCAAACATAAATTTTGCAATAATTTTATTAGAAGTTGTGTAAATCAGCCTTTACATTTCTTCATTTATTAGATAATGTACTAACAAGAAATAGATTTGAGCAACTGCAATTTGTCACATACATGTTATGAAAGCTTTGACAGCCACCAAGTAGAACTAAAGCCCTATTACCCTGACACTTCTCATATTTTTCACATCTTTTTCTGTTATTCCACAGTTTCTCTTTAACACTTATTACCAGATGCATTTGGTAGAGGTGGTCCTATTTTGCCACACTGTTGTGAATAGTTTTGAAAGCACCCGTTCAAGAGAATATTTCATTTTGCACATGTATGTAAAGGAATAATGGGAGAAAATGTATTTACACCTGGAGTGACAGAAGTAAGAAGCCTGACAGAGATTTTTTCATCTTCAGCCTACATGCAATAACGCATTTGGCCTCAGAGATGTAAACCTCTAGCGGTGCATACCCCATGGAAGGAGTCTCCAAATTCCTGTGGTTATAACTATGGCAGCACTCTCATGGGAAAGACCTGGGCCGAGGGCCAGTGGTTCTGCAGACCACCCTATCCCCAGGAAGAGGGGCAAAAAGCTGTTAGATGCTGCTGGAAGCAGAACTATTGTGCCATGGTGGTCCAAATGTGCAACTCTCTGTTTCTATGATGACCCCATTATCCCATGAACAGCAAGGAAAATATTTTAGCATCCTCATTTCAGAACCACTGGGGAACATTTTATTAATTTCCTTTGTGCAAAATGTTTCTCTCTGTGCTTTCACAAATGGCTTTCCTGGCCCCAGAAACTTTTGCAATTTTAATGAAGGAGATCAATTGATCTATCAATCAATCGATCAATGGATCTATCTATCTATCTATGTTCTTGCATTGTCTTTTTGAAGATCCCAAGGCAGAAAAATTAAGAAACCATATAAACACTCTGATTATTTCCCTTTGCACAAATGCTTCTGCTATTGCAATGTTCTTTTGATTGTGGCTTTAAAAATTACAATATTGAAAGTCCAGCTGTGGAAAATAGCCCTTGCTATGGGTCCCTGTACAGGGGCATGACCCTCATTTTCATAATCCTTATGCTGTGGTAGGAAAAGATAAAAATTAGTTAAATTTTTAAAAATCCTCAGAGCAGGGCCTTGATTCTGAAAAGACTTTCAGACATATTTAACTTTACATATCTAATTCATCCCAGAATGAATTTCCACTGAAAGCATTAATTTGGTATAAATAGAAATCTGATGTACCTCAATACCATCTCATTGTAGCAAAATAAGCACAAAATCAATCATCTACACTTTTTTTACTTGAGCCTTCTTATTGGATACAAACTATTTCAGCATTTCATAAATGATGAGTGCAAATAAAAACACTTTGAGCTGTATAAATTTTGTATTGAGTAGGAAAAAAATATAGGTCAATTAGAAGGCAAGATGGCAAATGGAAGAAGGGATTTTCCAGGCCTTCCTTCAATACTAACATGATGAGATGTGTCCATATACTAAGGATAAGTCTCCCTCCAGGGCACTTCTCAACTGCCACACTGTGAATAAGTAATAGCAATGATTCTATTGAAGGGAGCACAGGACAAGAGGGAGCTGAAGGTTCAGAAATATGTACAGGCAAGATCCACTGTGATTAATGAAAGTACATGAAGGTACACAGAAGTGCAGTTGAATTGTAGGCAACAATCCCAGCGTGACTTACAGAGGGAATAGTAATCTGACCATCTCCTTTGGGTCTCCCTGTCTGCCTAAGCTTGATCCAGAGTAACCAGGCACTCAGGGCCATGTTCTTCATGTGCTGCTTATTCAGCTGACACTTGAATGAACATAAGAAAAGATGAAGCCACCTGGCCATATGACAACACAACTAACTGGAAAGATCAGTGGGAACTTGGAATATTTGTAGGATGAAGGGTTACCCAGGATTAGAAGATATTTCTATCAATTCAATAGAACCTGGAATCATTATACTGCAAGGTAGATAAGCTCTTTGGGGGTTATTTTAACCCTTATCCAGTAACTTTTAGTAACCTGTGATTACTCAAGATAAAATATTAGTACTAATGTGCCTAAAATTTAAGCAGTCATAGTCATTTGTGCAAATTGCTGATGAAATTTTACCAAGTTCTTTAATTGGTACTTTTTTACTTCAAAATTTACTTTCATTTTATTAAAAAAAAGTCACAGAAACTGTCTTCGCTAAAGATCAAGTCTTCTTCATATAGAAAACATGCAAAAATATATTATATATAAGAGAATTCTTTCCGATTATTGATATGTTATGTTATATTTCAATTAAATGATCAGGAAAACTTATATTTTACAACTTGCTGAACTTGAATAGTTAAAGTCTATTTACAAAAGTAATGTCCTGGAGAAATCACTGTATCTAAAATTACCACCATAGGAGATCCAGAGTTGTCTTGTTAATACTAAAATGCGTTGCAGTGGGAATGATACACTGAAGTAATTGTTTTAATAGTCTTTAATCCTGCCCATTTATCAATACACTGAAATTACTTAAGGAACTGTCTTTTTTTAAATATTGTTCCAATACAAAATGAACATGCTGTGCATAAAATGGAATTCACTCTTACACAGATCAAAAGAAAATGGACATAACCTGTGACATGCAGCATGTTAAGAACTTACAACCATTGCCCAAAAAATGAAAGCACTGAGTTTGTACCGCCTTGTTTAAAATAGTGTGGTGCGTAAAAGGTATACCTGAGAGAACAGGATAAGGGAGAGTACTACTCTACAACAGTGAAATCAAGGATTATCTACACAAAGCCATTTTACACATGATTTCTAAAGAATTGAAAAGTATCTTCCCTAGTACTTTTAAAACATAGATATCGATTCTTGTCCTCTAAAACGACCAAGAGTCTTTCACTTAATTTGGAAGCAAATTGTCTTAGGTAAGATTCTGCATGACTTTGAAAAGTTGACAATTAAATTTGTTTGCATTTTTACAATTCAAGAAATGGCTGTGACAAAACCATAAGTGCTAAAATAATAATTTCTGTTAAAAAAAGAGTAATTGTAACACTGAAGCTGCAATAGAAAACAGGAGGAAATAGTTTTTATTTGATAAAATATCTCCCTGTTGGCTTCTCAGCCAGATTTCCCTGTTCAGCTGTTATTCTCCATTTGCTCTTGTTTTCTAACATCAGTCACTATCCACTGTTTTGCTCCCCAAATAATTTATTCACCATAGTTCTACCATCTTTTCCTCACCTTTCTATACCAGCAGTTGTGCCTGACTACAGACCACAACCAAATTGATGCAGCCCCTAATATAATCTAGGCAGTAATCCAGGCATTAATAGTCAACACATGTAACCACCTGATTGACTGTATCCATCCACTGAGAGGAGATTTCTCTCTAGTCAGCTGATCCCAACTCAGAAATAAGATACTTATTTTGCATTAATTGCATTAAAGTCACTGGGGCATCTCAGTCGAGCCAGTCAGTTACCCTCAATCAAAATCTGACTGCAAAACAAATTTCTTGCAATCACTAAATTTTAGAACAAGAACGTATTTTCATATAGTGGCCAGGTGGTGTAGGTTTCCTTTGAACAGACAGAAAATTTGTTTTTTAATACTTAAATAAAGTATTTTTAATGAGTTTTTACAGAAGATGAAATTTCTTACAATTATTTTCTGCTTTTATTATTGTCCACAATAATCCATATGCAATGAAGGAAGAAACTTACTGCAGGTAAAATAACAACGTAAAGTTCTTCTTCCTTGGTAATCTGACCAAACATGTTTTACAACAAAAGATGTTGCCCTTACTCCTCCTCAGCTGGAGTCTGAGATGAGCCAGAATGGAAACAATTTTTTTAAAGGCACACTTAAGCCTGCTCCTTCCACTGTTGCCATTTATCAGATTATCAAAGCTAGAGATAACTGAATTTGAAAAATGTTGAACATTGAGAATTAAGAAATTATTCACAGATTACTAGCAGACTACAGAAGCATCTTCTGATGTCCTTTTTCATTAAGAACTATTAAGAATAGTTCACTGAGCAGAGAAACACACCTTGTCAATAAATAGTTCTGTACTGCAGATAAGCAGTGCATTTACAGGATATTTATTGCAATAAAAATAGGCTCAAGTAACATTCAATTAATTATTTATTCCATCAGTTATGCTTATTTGTATTTAATGCACATACTAATAATCTGTAAATATGTTCATTCTTTAACATAAGAAACAATTTGGCTTTAATTATCGTATAGAGCAGTTCACTGCTTTACATAGTCTCATTTTACCCCTCTGTTAAATGGATGTTAATTAGTATATGAAAGTATAGGACACCATCACATGGACCTTTAATCCATTTTCAGGAATGAATATTGGTTCAATGGCAAGATCAGCTGCTGTGAAATTCTTGTAAATCATCTAAACTTGTGAAAAAAAATCTGTTCATTAATCCTTCCTGACAGGTTAATTTCACTCCATTTTCTAAGTTGTCAAGTTAGAACATGGAACAAATAATCAAAAGCCTTTAAATCAAATATACCAAATCAAGACTAATTGAATATGTTTCAAGTATGTCAATAATAGATTCGTTTATCAAAATTTAATAGGAAAGCTTGTTAAACTATAAAAATACATCCCCTGCTAAGTCTGGAAGGGCAGGAAAAATGTTAGCACAGCAAGTTTATCTTTTTGTTAACTGCATTCCCTGAATATGTGACACAGTGTTCATAAAGGAAATGCATATACATCTTCATATGCACATGCTCTTTTGTATATCAGATAGCTGTGCAAACTATTGAAGTAAAATGCAATTGTTTCATGAATTAAGAGCTCTTACATTTCACATTCTGTATAATTACACAGTTTTACAGAATCACACATTTCTGCCCAGACCATTATTTCACCTAGAATTTGGAATGTCTTTCAAGGAAATGGGGCTGGCTCTCATATTCCACTGAAGATTAATGACTATTAGTAAATTGAATAGGGCATAAATTCCCAAGTATTTGATCTCCATTCTTAGATCTGGTGTAAAAATTTTTTTCATTTTTAGCACTGGTGGCAAGAGAAGTTTAAAAAAATTCACTTGAGGGCACACTACAGGCATTTGCAAAATATTCATAGCATTGCTTAATACTATGCCATATTGAATGGTATTAGTGATTACCTCAGTACTATTGTTGGACAGGAGTTGTCAGCCACCACAGTGGGTGGAGCAGTTTGAAATAAAGATTCTCAAAACAAAGAGTCTCCACAAGCCACTGTTAGCTGAGATATGGAGTTTTATTCTGCTGCCCAAACATAGTCCTGCAGCCAGTAAATATGGTACTCAGCTCATACAGTGCAAGTTGCTCTGATCCTTTTAGTTACAAAGCAATCAAGTTACTACAGTTTGGACTCTTTTGCTGCCACTGCAGCTCTGCTCGCCCTGCTCACGGTCTTCAGGACAGCACACTTCAGTGAGGGCATGGCCAGAGAAGGGTTCACCTGTGGTACCTCATTTGTACCTCCAGACAGATCTGCTCTGCTTCTTCTGCTCCTCAATAGAGATATAGATATATATATCTTAATTTCATTATTAAATTCATCCCCATAATTTAAATTATTTAAATTGGTCAGTTTGTACTGTTGGCAGAAGTATAATTTAACCAGTCTTATTTCACCTGAACAGGTAAGAAATTACTGGCTCCTTACATATTGTGCTCCTTTTTTCACAAATCACAACACAAATTTTAATAGGACAAGGGACCTAGGGTACCCCAAGACCTTGAGTAAGACCAGACCTCCGGGAACTGGCAGATATGACATGGGATCTATAAAAAGCTTTCTGGAGCCTTCTGGAGTGGCAAATGGAATCCAAGCAAGATACCCTAAGGGTTCCCAACCCACTCTATATATCCAGTTGTGGTAGAAAGCAACATAGTACTTAGTGTCAGCATGACCTAAATCTCTTCCTATACTCCCTTGATCAGCTATCCAAAGGCTACAGTGCTCAGATATGCAGTCCGTGTGGATGTGCCATGTGTATGGTCCATGAAGACTTCTACTGCTTCATGCCCTCATTTGGAGAAGAATCTTTGCATTTGTTATACTTGCATTAACACAAAGTGGGAAATACTAAAGCCAAGACTGCAGCCATCAGTGACTTTTCCCATTTTGCTCCAGGGGACAAAGTGGACCTGAACTGTAGTCTGTGGAGGTGGAAACGTCTTCAGTTCCATTTGTCTCTGCTCTCAATCTCCAGAGAGATATTCATGTGTGCCCACACAATAGCATTTTAATGAGTTTAAATGAAGCTGCAGACTTTTCTTGGACTTGATATACAGAAGTGTGTTTTGTGGTAATTAAATAATTAATCAGTGCTACTCTGCAATTAACCAAATAAAATCAGATATTATAGTAAAATTAATGAGCTCATTTCAGATTGTGTTCTTTTTTGCAGCAAACTAGACAGTTACATTTTTGTTTCTCTAAGTAGTTATGTTTTTAAATCAAAATAAATTTTCTAAATTATCACTTGTCAAACTGAGTTGTTCCAGGAAGCTGATTAACTGACTTTTTTTATATTACTGTTTTGTTCATTACAACTTTCTTTAATTTTTGTTTACCAAAAGAATTTATTCAATGCATCCACTTGAGGCATCTACAGGAACTCTGAAATGCTTCAATGGCAAATTTATTCTTAAAAATAGGGAAACAAATCTATTTCACATAATCCTGAGACAGTGCTACTGGTAGGTTGCAGATTGCTTTGATCACACTTCTGGACCTTAAACTACAGGAAAAATACTCCCTTCTAAATCCTGCTCTATAATTAATTAATTAAAAAATAGGTGGAGTGATTTACATCATAATCTACATTTTAGAGCTGAAAAGATGATTCTGAATGTACAGAAAAATTTAAATTTGAAATCTGATAAAAAAGTGGTAAAGTCCAGTCATCACTGTTTTTCATCTCATTTCTCTGAAAGTTTCACAACTCTATTACAGATAATTTAGTGGAACTTAAAGCATTTACAGTTTTTAGTTAAATAATAGTTATCAAAACAAATTTACTGTCCTAATTCAAACAAAACTCAGCAATATAAGCTTAACACAATTTTTTATAAGTCTTTCAAACAGAACATTGCTAGGAATAGTCAGCTGAAACAGAAGTTCCATTCTTCCTTATGCATTCATGTTTCTACTAGAACACACCTCTTGGGGAAGTTGCTGCAGTTCTCACTTTCATTTGATTAATACTTTCAGCTATTATCTGGTACCAAAAATGTCTGCACATTAAAAGCTATTCTTAGTCCTTAATTCAACTCACATCTTCATAAAGTATAGTGATAAAATCTTTTTCCTGAGCTGGAAAATTTGAGACTCTTAGTTAGGATCTCTAGTCTTTAGGGTATAATTACAGCTGAAAACATAATCATAAAATATTTATATATATCATTTTTGTCTTGAAAAATAAAAATATAAATAATAGATATCATTCCATATTTTGAGTACATAGTAAGACATGAAACTTACAAGTTATACATAAGTATTTCTAGGAAAAGGAATAAATGTAACCAAGAATGTTTTCAAGTCAAGTCATGGATTCCCAGTATCACAGAATGGGTAAAGCTGGAAGGGACCAGGGTGGATCATCTGGTTCTAGTGTTGATATAAATAAGTATAAGCATCTAATCTAGATGTAAAATCATTTTTTTAGATTGCATTTAAATTAGATTTAAATTAGATTTACATCTAATCTAGATGTAAAATCATTTTTAAAACTGAAGAACTCATTATACAGTCTTAATAATGTATAAAGCTCCTAATCAGTGCTAGCTAAATGACTAGTATTTGAAAATAATTTTGTACCTTTGTCTTTTAGAAGCACATTAGTGTATTTGCATAGTTATGGAAATGGCAGTTGCAAATTGATTACTGGTTTTAAGAAAATGAGCAATACAATAGCATCATATTTGAATCCTAAATCTAGGAATGCATTAATCAAGAACAGGATGGATTTTCAAAGACTTAGATAAACTGTTCATCTTCCTACATGTGATATATCAGATTTCAAAGTAATAAAGACACATTTGAGGCATGCAAGTGGCTCAAGTCAATAATATCCACCTGTGGCCCTGTAAACTATATTGCTCAAACTTTGGTGATATTCCAATGGAAACCTGAAACAAGTTTAAAAACTTGAAAAAATTTCTAAAATAATCTCAGTTTAAGTAAAATGCCTACCTCTACATAGTAAATGTTACAGAGTTTGTATTTTTGCAGGTGTACTTGCTCAGTGCTGACTGATGCTGGCAGGAATTCCCACACACAGTGGGCTGCTGGGTGGGTGCAGGGTATTTCCCAGGCTGTGGTGGCTGACTGGGTGCTGTCCATCGCACTGGACACAGCAGGAAGCTAAGACTCAGGATGTGTCAGGGGCTTATAAAGTTCTTGTAGGGATAGATCCTGCTCCCTCCAATGTCATAAATAGGACTGTTTCCACCTTTCAGAAATTTAAATTCCTTGCTCTGAATGTCTTAATTTGAATATCTCCTAATAGTAAGATTTTCTTCTGAAATTACTACAGCTTTCTTAGAATGTTTATACCCAAAAGTTTTCAATGTATTATTGTTTTAATATATTATTGTATTGTAGTTTTCAATGTAATATTTAAGACAACTGTACAAGTTGCATCTGAAAATACAATGCACGATGTATAAATGAAAAATCTACACAGAAGTGAGCATACAAATAGATGCTTAATAATATTGGACTATGGAAACTCCTTCAAATTAGAGTTTATCTAACTGAACAGATTTAGGGTTAATGACATTTCATTTGCATGGCTTCACTTCAAGAGTATCAGGAGTATTACACTACATTCCTGATGGAGTGTGTTATCTTTTCAACTTCTTGCAATTTGCACAGCACAGAGGAGCTTTTGATTGGAAACTGCATGAAGGCATTCAAGCAAAACATTTGTCAAGTTGAATATCAAAAATAGCATTTTTTTCTCCCAAAATGCAAGAAGGCATATCACCACCAATCTGCTGCTGCAGAACCTTTCTGAAGGTAGCAATTCATACTGCAGTGAAATTAAGAAAGTATTTCCCAATTGTGTTCATTCTAAATATATGTATGTATATTTATATTATAATCGCCATAAAAGTCAAAGAAAAGAAACTCACAAAGTTTAGAATTTATAACTGCTAGTTAAAAATCTTTTTGATGAAAAAATAGTTTAATGAACTAATAAGTATATGGCAGTTTTAAATACACATATAATAGTCATAAATAAGATCAAGTTTTGTCTGAATAAAACTCATAATTTCTTCAGAGGAAAGTTAATGCTAAATGAGCTCACATTTCACTTACACCATATTAGAAAGTTAAAGTTGTCATTTACAAGGAGACAAGGCATTTTCTTGTCTTTCTTATTACGAATTTTGGTATTCATATGTCTAATTTCTCTTTTAAGTTTTAAAATCCTTTTGTTTCTTCACCTCTGAAATTGTTAGCCTTGAAAGAAAATTAAACATTCTAGGACCTGTTAGCTGTTTTGTCATAAAAAGGGGTGAAAACCCAAACAGGATCTGTGGATTTTGGATAATCGGTTGTAGGTATCTATAGGCAAAATACTATATACAAAACATCTATATACAAAATTCCTAATATAGGAATACACTCAACCTGCATAATTGTATTGGTGTACTTGTGAAGAGATCACCTTACAAGACATCCATCCAACACCAAAGGTACAGATATAGCACAAAGAAACCAATTCCATCTCACTGAACTCTGCCCTGGCTGAACTCAGACTTCAGTGGAATTACAGTTTTTCCCAGTGTTTTAAGTTGCCTATACTCTTCATAGCAGTCTAAGCACTCCTGTACCTCTAATGCAGTGAGCTCTAGTTACTTGATTTCAACATTTTCAGTAAAGCACTTCTGCAAAATCAGTATTATCAGTCTTTGACATGCTGAAGGCAATACTGTATCATATGGCATTTTACCTGCAAGTACTCTTTACAGCTGAATAAATCACAAGACATTATAGTGCTGAAGCCCAACTGCAGAATTATCCCACTAGTCTTTGAGGAAGCAAAGTTTTACTTCCAGTATTTATATGTGAAAAACATAATCCATGGTCACACCACATTCTGTACTCAGAGAGTAATACAGGCTTTCTTCATCAGTAACAGACCATTATTTATAGAGGAGTGAGGACTCATGGTGCATACTCAGAAAGGTCAGAAGCAAAGAGTTTGGACAGGTTCTCAAGACATATATTTCATCTGCCTATGTCAAGGCAATGCCTCTATTAAATGGGACTTCAAATAGATCAGATAGTTACTAGAGTGAAGTAGTACATACATTCTGTATGAAAATTATTTAATTTCTAAGCATTCTTGCTGCTTTCCTCAATGAGCAGCAGAACAGAACATCTTCCTTCAATATGCTCCATTGTTTGTGCAAATCAGTTTTTGTATTTTGGGCAAGGGAACTATTTTCAGTTAATTATTTATTCAGCTAATGAAGCTCCTTTTTTTTTGATGAAGAAGCTGATTTTTGCATATCTGATTCACTTAAGCATTTATATAACCTCCATTACAGTAGTATCAGAGCGAGTCACATACTTTTAAAACACATTTATTGTCATAACACACTGGTCTACAAAGCACTACATTTGAAACACCTTAATACATTATCAGTGTGACTAGGATGTAGTATCCCCAGTGGTGGACAACAATCCCTGAGCTATTCCTAGTCTCTCCTTGCACCATACTAACTGGGTGCTAAATTCAATTATCCAGAGGTAAGAGTATCATTCCATCTAGATGGTCTGTTATTCTTCCTGGCCTCTAGAACCACTCCACAAGAGTGCAGCTTTTCTCATGTAATATCTGAACGTGACTTAAGTGGTTCAAATGGCCACAAGCTCCTGTGATCTCATCTACATTGACTGTAATGGGAGTTTTAGCACCTGGAGAGCCAGAGAGGTCACAGAGAGCCTCTAAGGGGAGGCATACAGCGTCTCAGTCATAACCCTCTGCCCTAAGTAGCTTTGGGGCACATTTCCATACACAGATGGATAGCAAATTACTAGCCTTGGTCAGGTGGTGTTTCTTTATATTTGCTTGCTTAAGAAACTGCTGATTTTGTCTGAAATTAAGCCATTAAGGGAGTCTAAAAATAGAAACGTCCAAAACCAAACGTTTAAGCTCTAACAATGTTATGTCCTACTCTTACTGAGAAACCAGTTATCTAAATCACATTATTTCCACTTGAGGAACTGAAGGCTCTCTCTACTTTCCTTCTTTTCCAGTTGTTAAACATATTTTTAGACTGCTGAAGACATTTTCAAATTTTGTATTGCTGTAATTACAGATACATCTGAAATAATAACATCTGATTTTTTGTTTAATTTAAGGTAATTAAGTAAATAAGTTTTAAAACTAATAATTTTTTAATCCTTTGCCAAGTCTAAAGTTGGAATTTTTTTTCCAAATCTGTTTTTAGCTGCCCAAGCCTGCCTGAGTGCTAGTAATCATTAGATATAAGTCAAATTACAGTAGTTGAAACACAAAGAGTGGAAGAAATCCAGAGGGTTCGACACATTACAAGACACAAAAAAATTATTTGGAAGTCTCTAAAGTTTTAGGGCAAGTCCCATTGCAATCCATGACAAATTTCTTTCTCAATTCTGAGTGTTCCCTAACTGTCTACCCAAGATTGCAGTCAATAGACTCAATTTTTTTTCTATTCACAATGTATGCAAAAGTGCAAAATAATCAAAACAAGAAACAAATTTGAGGACTCTGAAGAATTCATGTTAGAAAATAATATTCTAGTGAAACACCATGGAGTAAGGAAAACAAAACCTGAAGTTTTAATAATGAATAACACAGACATAAGAAAATGGAAACTTTTATATGTGCAAGAATCCTGAACAAAGCATAAGTTCCCTTACACTTTTTTTATGTGTTTCAATGGAGTTTATGCTTCATTCAATCAATGTTGTGCCATGCCAACAGGAATGATCTGTCCTTTCTAACTTATTTCATATGTGGTGATCTAGACTTGGAAATAAATGTCCCACCATTTGCAGGACTTTAAGAAGATGTGAGGTACACCCACTGCATCCTGCAGGCCAGAGGTCTTCAAAACTCATCTCCAAAAAAAAAGGAAGAAATATCTTGGGAAAACAGCTGAGAAGAGTGTCCTAAATGGGCTCAGTTTAACGTCACTTCAAAATTCATGTTCTTCAATTGTTACAAACAAACCAGTCCAGAAAAACCAGTCCACTGCTTTATTTGTAGCTAACGAGTGGATTCTGTTGTGAATAGTTGAGGGTTAATAGTGTGCATCTTTTAAGAATGTAACCACTGAAAAGAACATAAGGACATTACTAGGAGATAAAATAGTAGGGAAATGTAATATCTTTTGTACAAAGATTCCACTGACAACCATTAGCATTATTATCTGTGCCAACCAGGAAATGACGATCATTTTAGATACTCTTTGACAGCTCTGATTTATTCCTGGAGAACTCAACTTCAGTCTCACCAATTAACATAGCAGATCCATAACCAGCCTTAGACATGCCACGTCTATTCACAGGGGATTATCTATAAGCCATTTATTCCACATGTCTGTCCATTCAAAGTATCTGTATTTTCTGCAAGATTACAGCCTCTCAACATTATTCTAAAACCAGTCACCAAATACTAAAGCCATTCTCCCCTGCTGAAAACCTTGTAGAAAAGAGAACAATATCATTTATTTAGCAAATATACCTTTCACCAGCTGCAAACATATTTTCTGCACAGCAAATAGTCTCAGATTTCTTAAGAAATTTCCCTTCTCTTTTTCTCCTTCCCTCTCTGCCTCTCTCTCTCTCCTTTCTCCATCTCTCTCTCTGTCCCCTTACTCCAGCCCCCAAAATACACACACAATACTGGCATCTGCACACACCCCAAGAGCAACACCAAAGTAATTTATGGACAGGAATAGAAAAATTTGAACCACTGCAATTAAAAGTACTGATTTGTATCTACAGAATCTGTCACCCCAAAGAAGTCTATGGCACTATAAAAGTCTACGGTACTTTTTCTACATTAATGAATTACCTCACCTAACTAGACCTGCTGTGAGAGGGTTCTTGGCAGGCACATAACAGGATTCAGTGATATGATTCAACTTTTATCAGACTGAAAGTGGAGAACATGATAGTCCATCTCCTTGAAACATTAGGTAGATAGATTTTACATCGTTTCACTGGCATCTGGAAAAGTAATTTTTTAGGATCAAAAGCTATTCAGTGCCCGCAGTCCCTGGCTGTTGCACAATAACTCCAAAGCACCTTCAACAATGTTCCTGTACATCCTTGCCCCAGATGATATCCTGCATTGCTCCCTGTGTAGCAAACTTTTCCCAACAGTTCAGTTAGAAATGTTGCACAAAATTTGACAATACTGTGGTTCCTCTGGGCTTCTTTGCATTCATGGAGATGAGCCTTTCTTTTTTAATCACATAATGTAACATACAGGAATGAGGTAATTCATCTTGGTGGATAAAAGGAGCTTTGTTAGAGCTAAGATTTCTTTAATTTTCAGTTACTGTTATTTTAAAGTAGACCCAAATGTCATTTCAAAGCACAGTCTGGTCCTCTGACATGGGAAACCTAAATTCAGCCCAGGCTAATTTGCATGGGTCCTTGTGGACCCAGAGCTGAGTAAAAACTTTCATGGAATCCAAGGCAGGGCTAGCAATGATCTTCCTACATTATTATATGGGTCATGAACCATTTGGTTCTTCCTGCATACCAGACTATCACACCGTCATTACATGCACAGTACAGCCAACATTTCTGCCTTGCACATTATTATCACATTATAATCACTACACATACACCTATAGAAGTTATATTTTGTTGCTTTATTTTGTTGCATAGTAGCCATGTGACTCCCTTTATATTCAAAGAACTCATATTCTTGTTCTAATATGCTTCTAAATGTGTCCATCCTGTGTGCAGATCCATCATGTGTTTGATTACTGTTTTCACATATCAACAGAGAGTAAAAGGTTATTCACCTATCTGCATCTAATTATTCACAGTACATTATTATTCATGAGTACACTATTAGCGTGCCACATTCAAAGCGTGTAAAGGAAAGTGTGGAAAAGAGTCACAGCCCTGAGTCCTGTCACATCCACAGAGATGATGGTAGCACACATAACTACTGCAGAAAAAAATGACAGAGGGTTGTTGAACCAATATAGAGAGATGACCTCAAAGATCTGTTTATTAAAAAAGCAAACAACTTCTCTTTGCTCTTCAAGCACTTGCTTTTATGTTTTGTTCTAGTTACTAAAAATGCACTTCTTAAAAGACTGCAGGTATGGGCTCACAGTCTACTTGAGAAAGAAATGCATTCATTCCAAATCAAGCACACAAGCAAGTCCTAAAAACTTCATCATATTTAATAAATGTCCCTATCACACAGGTGTCTGTTGTTTGGGGGTTCTTTTGGACTTTCTTTTAGAGGTAGATAAAAAACGTATGTGTTTCAACTCCCTTACTGTTTGGAAATGTTAATTTAGGAGCCTATATACATCAAAATGTTGTGATTGCATGAGATGAGCAAGGTCTAGACACGTCTTTCTTTTGGACTTGATCTGTATGCAACCACAACATCACTTACAAACCTATTTTAATTCACAAATGACAAAATCTGTAACCATTCACACTTTTTTCACCATCATACCTGGCCACAAATCATCCGTTCATTTTAAAAATTACCTTAAAATATAATAATATCCTGACTTCAATTGCATCAATAAAATCTGTATTAAAAGAGTTTGAGCACTTAAAAAATTACAGCTTGCAGGGCAACACAGGCACTGCAGGTACTACAGGAAGCTACAGTGTTTAAGATTGCATCTTAGCATACTGATTGGGCTCTATAGCTACTTTTGCCTAAATGAAATACATAATAAATCCATTAGAAAAATATTTTTTCTTCTTGAAATAATTGTAAGCATCAATTATACAACACTATATTATAGAAATGGCAAAAGATTGTTAAACAAAATTGTTCAGTGAAAAAAATTGAACCTCTGTTATAATTCCTACAAGTCTCACTCTAGAGCAAACTAATCACAAGTTTGTTTCTAGCAGTCTCAGTAAAATAGTGAAATAATCCTAGTAACCCTTCAAGAGGGAAAATGTTATATACAGCAACAGTAAAAGCTAATATTCTCAAATCATCAAAGAAAATTGTTAATATAACCCATAGAAAGACTCCTGAGCACATCAAAATGCCACCCTAAAGAGGAAGGCACGTCAGATTGTCATATGAGTATCTCTGTTGTCTTAAATGGGACTACCCAGACACATAGTTCAGAATTACTTACTAATAACATTAGATATGTTATATCTAAATTTTCAGTGACATTTTAAACAGAAATTAACAATACATGACAAAGATTTTACCAGAATTGAAGTTTGTTCCTTAAGAACATTGATTCTCTTAAGAATCTTAAAACTACCTTCGGCTAGAGAATTCAGGTGATCCTATTAGGTATTGCTGAGAGGTGAATAACATTCAGCTGACTAAAATAGATTTCCCACTGATTTTCCACTTCAGGTTCTTTACTGAATAGTAAGGTACAGAGCAACTTTTGGTTTGCTTACTTGCCTCTCCTGCTTTGAGTGGCTGTCAGAAAGAAAGATGTCTGTGCACCAGATATAGCCTCTGTGTGTTGTGGCTGTGTGATTAGAAATCATTGATATGATCACTTCTGCATCAGGGAACGGAAGAGGACCAACGCAACAATGGGCATGCTCCACCTAATCACAAGTAACCCTGGGTCACAGTGGAAACTGCACACACTGACAAGCCTTGGGGTGCTCTCATGTATCCCTCTGTGTAGTCCAGGGCAGCATTCCTCAAAACAGACAGCTGCCTGAGTTCCTGCAGCCACTGGCAGGATTTCAAAGGTGACAGCAAAATGAGAAGTATATACAGGTATGTGGAAACACTTGCACAGAAGCTCAGTAAGAATTGAAGAATCTAAGAATCTACATTTCTCTGTTGTGTACCTACACAAACCTCCACTCGTAGTTACCCTTGGAGTAGTGATCTTATGAAGGAGCATGGTCAGAGAGCCCATGCAAAAAAAAAAGAAGAAAACAAAATTGCAAAATTTTAAAAAATTGTAAAACTATTTTACCAGTCAGAGCATCCAAACTTAAAGCTAAATCAAACATGTAATGGTCTGAAATGTGTGAATGAAACAGCAGTTGGTTGCAGATTTTCTGATTCCAGTTGGAGCGTGTCCAAATCATGTAGGCAATGCTCCATGAAATCCACCAAAAGTGAGGTTTCATACCTTCAGGTGATGATGCCTTAAGTTTTAATTTTCATATTTTCCAGATTCTGGACTGCACTAGTATATAATTCTGAACTTCATATAAAGTGTTAGCAAGTTCTCTTCACAGTTTAGTTAGACAAAACAATCCTTTTCCAGCCTGAGAACCAAGGACACTGTTGCAACTTCAGGCCCAAAAAGTGTAAACAACAGCAAATTGAGGAGAGCAATCTGGGAGGATGGGACTTCATAACCTGAAGTTATGAAGTGAATTGGACAATTAACCCCAATATGTAAAAGGGCCAAAACTTATCAAAGTGTGGAAACGTGTGACCCATCGTCCATCTTGGGTGGAGCCATGGCTGGGCTCTTGTACTGCCCAAGGTGAAGGCCTCTGAAGGCCTTTCTAATAAATTCCTTCTTTATTCCTTTAACACTGTCTAGCCTCTGTTCTAGGTAGTCGTTCAAGGCATCAATGATATGTAAGAGCCAGCATACATAATATATAACCCAATCCTCCTGAGTAGACTGTAAAAATACAAGCTCTGCTTTTCAGAAAAAGACGCTAGAAAGGCTTGTTTAAACTTCTGTCCAAGTTCTGACCCTGAGCTCCCTTAGCACTGACTCTATGGATGTTAAATACATGTGTGGTTCAGTGAAAAGCAAAACTTGTTATTACTTCTTGGACAAAGAGATGTGCAATAAAAGATATATTTTTTCACATGGAACAGTTACATTTTGTAACTCTTTGTCAGGGGATGGCTGAAAACACAAGGAGACTCATCACTGAAAAAATCCTGAGCAGACAGTGCTACTAACTAAGTCAAGTGTTTCAGAGTCTTGGTCCAAGACCCTACAGTAGTGCTGGACCAGAACCTGAGAGTCAGGGCTCCTTGGCTACTTCTTATATACTTGTGCAGACATTGCTGAGTATGAAAACCTGTGAAATGTTGCTACAGAAATCAAGGAGATTTTTTAAACTACTCTGGTGTCAGGTACATCTGCCTACAAAGGTTCTACAGCGACTAAAGCTAAGAAAAATCACCAAAAATAGAAAATACTGTAAGACAAAAAAACAAAAGACAGGCAAAAGTTTCAATTTCCGAAGATTGGCATGATTAGGATTTGGTGTTCAAATGGCAGAATTTGACAGAAGAGAAAGAATTTCTGATCATTTGAATTATTTTAATAAAAGAGTTCTTCCTTTAAAAAATTGCATTCATAAATTATAAAATTCCATAATGTTTAACATAATCTTTGAATATACAATAAAACATTAAGAATGCCTGAGCCAAGAAGTCTACAGCTAGCATATCATTGATTCACAATTTGGTTAAAATTACAGTTTTAATACTGAGATAAATAGAAAATTAGAATTGAAAGAGAACTCCAGCAGTAGCCTAGTCCTTGACTTAGTGAGATTAAACACCCTGCCACGTCCCAAATGCAGAAGTGTTCCAACAACTGTGACAGCTCAATTCACTTTTCCACTTCAATACTTCACAGAGCAGTGAGAAAATATGAGTAGTATGTGCCTTTTTGTAAGCTGAGAATGGCAGAACAATTTAGTGCCTCACAGCAGTCTGGAAACTTTCAGAAAAAAAATTCCATAAAGTTCTTATTTGATCAAATTCTCTATTTATTTTTACTCTATTCATTATCCACTGTGGCATAATCATACACACCCAGACTACTTTGATATGACACTACTGACCACTGTGCTAATAAGATGTAGCAAACAATCTGTTTACTCTCAAATTCATTTTGAGCAAGTTACAGTAATTCAATGTTATAAACCACATTGTAGTGTTCTGAATGCATAAAGCCCATGCACTTCAGAAAGCAGCTTATACTTTATGCAAGTTACAGTTGATTGACCCAGTAATTATAAAATGGAAATGTACACCACACAGACTGTAGGTGCATCAGTGCATCTTTTTCTAAGGGAAATACTCCAAAACGTGATTGCAGAGATAAAGTAAATAGCCAGAACTTATAATACACTTTGACAGGAAACAAGCTAGTTTAATTCTGGGTGAAGAGTAAAGTACATCTGTGGTTGTCTCAGGTATACACAGACCTGCTCTTTGCAAACATTCATCTGGCTGAACAGAAAGTTTTGACTGGAACATAGGAAAAACAAGGAGAGTTTGTAACCTTTGGAAGAAGGGGCAGGCAACTCAGCCTAACTACAAGGATATTGTGAGGTTGTGCAGGGAGCAAATCAAAAGGGCCAAAGTCCAGCTAGAACTTAAACTGGCCACTGCCATAAAAGACAATAAAAATATTTCTATAAAGACACCAGCAACAAAAGGAAGGCTGAGGAGAATCTCCATCCTTTGCTGGACACAAGGGGAAACATAATGACAAAGGATGAGGAAAAGGCTGAGATACTTAATACCTTCTTTGCCTCAGACTTTAAGACCAGTTGTTCTGGGGGTACACAGGCCCCTGAGCTGGAAAACAGTGATGGAGAGCAAAATGAAGCCTCCATATTACAAGAGTAAATGGCCAATGACCTGCTGCACCACTTAGACACAACAGGTCTCTGGGGCTGGAAGGGATCCATCCCAGGATACTGAGTGAGCTGGGGAAGTGCTCACCAATCCACTTTCTGTTATTTACCAGCAGCCCTGGCTAACTGAGAGGTCCCAGTTGACTAGAGGTCAGAAAATGACCCATCTACAAGAAGAGTCCGAAGAAGGATCCAGGGAACTATAGGCCTGACAGCCTGACCTCAGTGCAGGAGAAAGTCATGGGGCAGATCACCTTGAGTGTGGACACACAGCGCATGCAGGACATCAGATCATGTCCGGACAGCATGGGTTTAGGAAGGGAGGTCCTGCTTGACTAACTTTACCTGCTTAGTGGATGAGTGAAAGTCTGTAGATGTTGTCTGCCTGGGATTTAACAAAGCCTTTAACACCATTTCCCACAGAATTCTCCTGGGGAAACTGGCTGGTTTTGGTTTAGATGGGAATGCACTTCACTAGGTAAAAAATAGTTGAACACCCAGGCCTAGAGAATGGTAGTGAATGGAGTTACATCCAGCTGGCAGATGGTCACTCATGATGTTGCCCAGGGATCAGTATTGAGCCAGTCCCATTTAATATATTAATGGATGGTTAGGATGAGATCTGGGACACCCTCAATCAGTTTGCAGACAATGTCAAGCTGGGCAGGAGTGTTGATGTGCTGAATGGTAGGAAGGCTTTACAGAGGGATCTGAACAGGCTGGATTGATGGGCCAAGGTTCAACAAGGCCAAGTGACAGGTCCTTCACTTCAATCACAATAACCTCATGCAGAGTTACAGCCTGGGGGAAGAGTGGCTGGAAAGCTTCCCGGTGGAAAAGGACCGGGGGGTGCTGGTTGACAGTGGCTGAACATGAGCCAGTATGTGCCCAAATGGCCAAGAAGGCCAAGAGAATCCAGGCTTCAATCAAAAATAGTGTGGCCAGCAGGATTAGGGCAGGGATCATCCCTCTGTGCTCAGCACTGGTGAGGCCACACATTGAATTCTGTGTTCAGTTTTGGGGCCCTCACTACAAGAAAGACATTGAAGTGCGGGGAGCTTTTCCAGAGAAGGACAATTGAGGTGGTGAAGGGTCTGAAGCATAATTCTTATGAGGAGCAGCTGAGGAAGCTGGGGTTGTTTAGCATGAAGAAAAGGAGGCTGAGGGGAGACCTTATGACATTCTACAATTACCTGAAAGAAGGTTGCGGTACATCTCTTCTCCCAAGAAACAAGTCACAGCATAAGAGGAAGTGGCCTGAAGTTGCACCAGGGGAGAATGGTATCAGAATGGATATTAGAAAAAATTTCCTCAAGGAAAGGCAATATTGGAACACATTGCCCAGGGAAATAGTCACCATCCCTGGAAGTAGAAAAAAGATGTGTGGACGTGGTATTTAGGGACCTGGTTTAGTGGAGAACTTGGCAGTTCTGGGTTAATTGTTTGACTTGAATATCTTAAAGGTGTTCTGCAACCTAAATGGTGCTATGATTCTAAAAGGTTGCAGTCATCCAAAGCCACTCATCAAAAAGGAAGGCAGCACAGCAGAACTATTATTTTAAACTATTTAAGCTGGCCTAGTTCACTTTTTCTGGGAAAAAATGGGAGTGGTCATATGAGCAGCGTGCAGGCAGATCTGAGGACAATAACCTTTGACAGAAAAACAAGGAGCTGAGGGCAGTAACCTTTACTACCAACAAAGCCAGATGGTTTGTTCATGCCACAAGGCTACAGAAACCTCTAGTGCTCCAGGAATGCAGACCTTCAATGAGAAAAAATTTGGAGCATTCAAGAGAAAAAAAAACAAATACCACCATTGCTACTGACAAGAAGTAGACATAATTCATCCTAGCATCAAAAAGGCAGATGGTTCATCTAACAAGAAAAATCAATGGTATTTGTCATACTTAATGATGACATTTTTTAAACTTCTCTGTATTTGCAGGGCAAAGGCCAGCCAAGCTATGCATATTTCATCTGCTGGAAGAAATGTTGACCTTAATGTCTTGCCCTTTTTCAACTCTGACCTTTTAAGACTACAGTGAAGGGGTAATCATCATTAAAGTGGGAATAGATATTCATATGAAGGATAACGTAGTTTTTAGTCCAATTTGTTACTTAATTCTTTTGTTTAGGGAGTAGTAAGATTTTTTGCTCCTGAAACAATACAGCTACAATACATTTATGTTCCCCTTAACATACTTTGTTGTATCTGGGGAGTAGAAGGGATTAAAGTCTACTGTAATGGTCCTGTACATATCACTTTGACAGGTAAGACAGTACTAAGAACTAACTAGAGCAATCTGCAGCTCTAATATAGACAACATTCTTTGTTACATGTTTTTGCTCTATCTTCAAGCATAGAAATGTTTTCTTGCAGTTTGACACAAGTAAATAAACTTGTCTCAAGGAAGTAAAGCAGCCCATTCATATGTATTTCATTTCCATCTTTCCTGTTTTAAATCATCCTAGGTTATTTTCACTTAATTTCTTCTTTTACTAAGAATTTCTTATCTGTCTAATCTCTGACTGGAATGTATGTAGGCTAAATCAATTATGTTCCTTTGTTGAGCAAACTAGCTCAAAACAAGGAAAGCTGTATCCCTGTTAAGTAGCCTTAAGCAAAAAGAAGCCATTCAAGCTGAAAATTTCCTGAAGAAAGCCCTAAAAAGGAGATGAAGACACTAATTATGTATGTAGAAAGCTAAAAGTAACACGAAACTCCAAGAAATTAAAGTGCATAATTTTGTAGGATAAGTTCAGGAAAGGATAGAAATAAAGTATCATGATTCAGAGCTGCATGTTTGAATCAGGATTTCTGACTAAAAATAATTGCTCTCTCTTTATTCCTACTATCTAGCAGAAAGAGAGCCCCATGTGCACTCCTTGTTTGGCAACATGATTTCACTAAGAAATGCTGGATCCAGAATGTAACCATTACCTTTAAGGATGATGCAAAGAGGGTATCCTTGGAAGTTAATTTGCTGCTATCCAATTGTTCTAGGTCATTATGTCCACATTACATATTAACCAGAAAAGAAGTTTGCTCCAGTCCTCAGTCCTAACTGCATGGGCAGGGAGCTAAGCACTCTGTAGAGAACCTCACATCCACCTGGAAGTGGAGTGCTCCAGACAGTGCCTCAATGCATGGCTTCACCCCTTTAGAAGAGAAACTGGTGGGTGCTTGACTATCTATCCCACAGTGCTAAGTATGTACACTAGTAATTACCAGATGTGCATTTCACTGGCTTCATTTTCATGCTCACCCTTTTCTAAACTCAGATCTTATGTTGAATTGCTGCAGGTTAAACTGCTGGTAGGAGACCTCATTCTATCAACTTCATTTGATCAAGGATTTTCCTGTTAAAAAAACAAAAATCTGGCAGACAACCTCAGGGACACTGTGAATCTATGATTCTACAAATATGCCTTCTTATATAGGTGTGTCCTCACTTTCTTCCTGATTACCATTGCACAGGTGTCCAGGTGCTGGGGCAGCCATTCTGCTGCAGCTGTGGACAAGACCACGGTGGAGCACAGGTATGCACTCTGCAGCCCATGGAGGACCCCAAAGCAGAGAAGGCAGATGTTTGCTGAAGGACTGCAGCCTTTGGAGAGGACCCATGATAGAATAAGGGAAAATGTGAAAGGAAAGGAGCAGCCACGAGGAGCCACACATTCTGTGACACTCAAGTGGAGAAACAAATTGAGGATTTGGAACAAAGGAGAGGAGTTAATCCTGAGAAAATATCAGAGAGGGGAGGGAAGGGCTTTATTTGTCGCCATTCTAATTTATTTTAAATGGCAATAAATTAAATTGCTCTTCTCCAAGTCATCTGTTTTGTTGTGAGACTGATTGGTAAATGATTTCCTTGTCTTCATTTTGACCCACAAGCTTTTCCATCTGCTTTTCTTCCTCTGTCCTTTAGAAGAAGGGAAATAAGAAGACAGGAAATGAGAGAGCAGCAGCTAGGTGGGCATGTGTCAGCCTGCCAAGGTCAAACCACTACAACCAGGCATGTTCTTAAACTGGAAAAATACCTTGAGAAACCATCTATGTAATTCAAATTAATAATCAGTCTTACACACTCCCTCATATATGAAATGGCCATTTGATTTGATTAGAGGTTCCTATTGCTTTAAAAACCTTTTTCCATAAAGGACTTTAATAGTTTTTTAATTAACTTAAAACAGAGATGACAAAAGCACAAAAAATTATATTTTTAAGAACTGTTTCTTTAAGAACTATTTTCTAAGGTGTGCACCGTAATACCTTGATCTTTCACCTATCTTTACATATAGCTTAAAACCACAATTTAGGCTGTAATTACTTCAAATGTTCTCTAGTAATACTATAATGTATTTTTATAGTTCTAAAATCTTTTTCAGTAACAGTTACTCTTAACCAATGCCTGATTTCAGAATAACAGAGTACACTTCTCACATCCTGGATTGTGGTAGGGAAGGATGCTGGTNTCCTCAGGGAGCAGAGATGTGGGCACTATACTGGATGCACTCGGTTTCTTAGAAAGCACTGCTTTCTCTCAAAATGGACCTGCTGAAGCAGTGATGGTACTTCAGTTATAAGGAGCAACCCCTGGAGCAAGACCTGTGACCTACTGCTCTTCACCCACACAAGACTTTAGTGACAACCAAATTAAAAGCCAGGTGGTCTTTTGCAGCAGCACTCACTTTATGCTCCTGCTTCTCTTCCTGTCCCTGGAATTTTACCTTCTTTTTTTTCAGATATTTTCTTAGCTCCAAGCAGAGATTTGGAGGCTGCAAAATCTAAGAACAGATTGCAGCATGATATTTTGAGTGAATTTCTGAAAGACAGAGGAGTAGTTTTGAACACTTTAGGGCAAAAAGATCAAATATGAGTTTCCTACTTTCTGCCATGGGTATTTTGAGGACAAAGTCACTGTATACAAAAGTTCTACCCCACAAGCCATTGGTGGCAAGGTTATGAACCTAAAAAGATGGAGTTTTGAACTGTATAATTTTTGAAAGAAAATTCTGATCAGGCAAATAACTATTCTTTCTGTATTTCCAGTTCTGGTAAACTGCAATGGAGCAGCTCTTTGTTTTCCAAAATAAGAGGAATTGGCAATATAGAAGGAATTCTCTCTAGTAGGCTTCATTTTATGCAAGGCTTATATAAATGTGCAATTCTACTGCTTGTAGACTTATGCTATGCCAACACAAAACTTTAGACTCTTTACAGATGTTTCCATGGACATTTCTCTACAGAATTACTGACATACCAAGACGCTAGACATATCAAATACGACAAAAGCTGTTTTGATCTCTACTAATAGAATACTGACTGCTTTGTTCCACATGCCATGCCAAAGTGCGAAATCAGTAATGCCACAGTAATGGCACTTAAAACTATGATGCCAAGTGAATTTATAAAAGCCAGCAAACCACATAGCAATGCTGCTACTATATCATTCTGGAAAAATACCACTGACATCATTGCACTTTTGAATGTTTTAATTTCATCATGGAATCGAGTAAGTTCCAAAATTAATCTGCCTCTTTTAAACATATCAATTTGATGTCTTTTCCAGATTCTGTTTCAATAATGTGGACATTTCTAACCTCTGCATAAGAGAGCAGATGTGTACTGGGCTGGTGCTCAAATACCCTGCAGAGGGAGATCCAAATAAATATAGTTTTGAAAGCTAATTTATTACTCTTGTGTTGTTTCTTTATTGTGGCTTAGGAATGGTACTATGCCAATTTAGCTCTTCCACAGAGAGACCCCTGAACATATGCTGCTCACTCTCTCCCCTGCTTCCTTCTCCCTGTTTTCCTCCCCAGCAGCAGGATGGAGAAGAGAATTGGAGGCAGGCAACTACTCTGTCACTTCTGTACCATCCTACAAAGGACAATAAGTAGGGAATTCTTTCATTTCATGCACAGAGCACACTTCTATGAATCCACATTCATCTTTCAGCTAGACTGCCACAGCAGGATATGCAAAGGAGCCTGCAAACAGCCTGTTCTCCTTATTTCCATACAGCTCCAAGATAGACACTTTTCATAACCTAAATTTTACCCTTTCTGCCTCACCAGAAACCTGGTAATAGGGGTAAAGGCAACCAAAATATTGTCTTCAGTGATTTGCTGTTTTGGTGCCTTGGGTTGAAACAATTTATACCACTTTGCCAGAAACAATCAAAGGCTTTAGTCCACTCCTCCTTTCTCTCCGTTTGTTTCTACATAGTTTAATATTCCTTGCCTCAACCAGTTATTCCAACTGGAATTTATTCAGCTGGAACCACTGGCACTGGAATTCCTCAATCCATAGAGCAGCTCCAAACAACTCATTTTCCAACAGACATTGAGGTCTGCTCTCCAAAACAAGATCCAATCCTAGGCAGGCCCTATTACAACAGGGAATATTCAATATGCACCATGAAATCTAAAATAAAGGAAAATTATCAATCAACTATAAACCTCCACTGCAGTACACCACACGTATTTGTTGAAGAAGAAATTTTTTAAAAAGTGATCAACCTCTTAAAAATAAGATGGGGGCGGAGGGGGTAGAGGATGGGTATGGGAGAGGGAGGTAGCAGGGAGTAGTTAATTTGTCAGCTACCTTTTCACTTTTAAATTTTTGTCTGTTCTGAATCCACTGTATTGAGAACTCATAGGTATAGAAGAATCATACTGCTGGATTCTCCTTCCCCCCCTTCCTTTTCATTTTGGTGATAAAATTCAAAAGCTAATAAAATCAGACAGATTATAGCAGCATTGATGAATGGCCATGTCTGGATTTCCTGTCTGGAGACCAGAGCAGGCACTGTCTGAGAAAGAAGACAAGACAGTCACTGCATAGAAAGAAAAGGAATATCCAGCAGATGGATTATGTCTGGCTGGTCCCATTATTAATACTGATCTGTATCAGGCAGTGATGAATATATAGAAGCACTCAGAAATACTAATAGTTTCACCCTTTAAGTACTAATTTCTATCCTTCTATCCTATTTAACATTAAAAATGCTCTGTGATCTTGTCATTGATGGAAATGGTTATAATGAAGAGGCGAGTCTCTTGGGAAGAAAGACTATACCAAATTTAATGAAAAATATTAAAATCTGCTTGAAAGGTAGAGAAGTCATAAACTACAATCAGAGAATATCAGAGAAACCTCTTTCCCCCTAAACAATTTATTTATTCTTATTTAAATGTAATTTTAAAATCCTAAATCTAAGGATATTTTCAGTTATCAAGACTATGGACTTAATATATTCTAAGCTATTAAAAAAAAGAAGGAAAACAGGACATATTAGGTAATGTGTCAACAGTAACAGTCAATTACACAGCATTCATGTGGCACTGGAGTTAAGCTTAGTGCAACAAAATCTCTAAATCTCCATTTTCCTGGATCTTTAACTCTTTCAGAAGCCTCTTCTGAGAAATTAAAGCATGTGAATGCACTGACATACAAACAGGTAAAAAAACATTTAAGTCCTGAAAGTGCCTAAATATCCACTAAATCAAATTGGAGACAGCTAAAAAAAGACCAACCAGGCTGTAGCATCCACCAGTATCACTTATTCAGTATGCAGTAGGGGAGATCATTTGGATTGTGAGGGTTTGGATATTGATTCTCAGACTCACAGTTCCTGTTGACTATTTTGTTGATTATCCTATTTGGAGTATTAATGTGACACAGGACAACAGAATAGGCTTTGACCTAGCTGAACACACTTTCTTGTCAGCTGCTGCTGCTTCATGATACTCAAGCAATTTTCTCTTTTGAAATGAAAAGAAGCAGGGTCACATTTCCTCCTGAAGCACACCAGGACCTGTGCAATACGTATTTAGGTATCAGAACAGGCTTTTAAGATCTACTTGCTGAAAAAGATGTGCTAAAAGTGACTGCAAGCTTGACTTGATGGCCAAGGAGAGTGGGGAAAATTTAAATAGCCACAAATGTAATGTAGGTGGTATCTATCAGCCAAGATAGTAACATGCATTAAATAACATAACTGCACAACATAACTGAGACCTAGTGGCATGATCTGCAGACTGTAGCCACCAAGGTGGCTAAAATCTGTGGGTCTGCATTGTCATTGTCACACCAATATCTACATCTATCATTATCTGCATTAAACAAGAAGCTTCTCCTGGGATAAAGTTTCCTTATGAAATGACACAGAGACAGATTCATAAGGGGGTAATGGGAAAAGAGAATGCTTTCCTTTGTTCTCCCTCTTGTTTTTCCTGGAAATACAGGTAAGCATTGGTCTAGATGATGCAATAAAGAGGCAGAGCAGAGACTCCCACATCGGCTCAGGTTCCTGCCTACATCACCAAGACAATGTTCCCTGGCTCCTTTTTCTGAGCCTGAGATCCTATCCATCACCTTGGGGTGTTTATAAACATAGCTGTGGGCTAAGAGAGGACACAAAACTGTTGAGGTAGATCACTAACTTTATAAACACTGCCAGCTGAAACATTCCTTTCTTTCTAGCCAGCAGATAGTTCTGTTTTACCTTCTCTTCTTGTTAAGAGAAGCAAGTATGGTCTTATAAATCTATATCTCAAATGCAGGATAATCTTCTAGGCTACTTTATTCACAAATAGTTGTACGGACTTTTTTATTTAGAGCAAATTTCAGCAACTCAAGGATTGTTTTGAACACATTGTCACAAATCCAGTGTCCCAAGAAAGCCATAAGAAAGACTACTTCAATCATAGATCAAAATTTTTCACATGTATTTTGCCTGAAGTGAGACTTCACTATCTTGAGATATAAACAACATTTATTTTTTCTTCATTCTGTCATTTGCCACATTTAACCTCAGATTTCAATCACAGTGGAGAAGCCATGGTTTCATGCCTAAAAACAAAGACAAGAAATTAATAGTTTTAGTTATTTCCATTACTCTGACAGTGATTTTGTGTGCAGCCCCAGGAAAATCAGTGTCTGCTCTGCTATTCTCTCATTTTTCTGTAAAGTAGAGGTACTAATACACACTTGTTTTTTCAATGTTTAGTTGGCAGCTTATGTTATATGAGTGTTTGTAAAATGCTTTGACATTTCTGGGAAAAACATCAAAGTCTATAAATGCCATCTTCATAAATATAGATATTCAAATTAATCATTTTTTCCCTTTATTATCTTTTACCACTAAAAATAAAAGTTTTAGTCCTGTTTTGTTAGCAAAGCTTCATTTTTAGACTGGAGTCTTTATTATTACACACATGAACTGCCAGAAAAAAACATTTGAAAGTTTTAAG
>VXBC01004279.1:22298-48290 GCA_013399945.1 Ploceus nigricollis
ATATTATATTATATTACATTATATTATATTATATTATATTATATTATATTATATTATATTATATTATATTATATTATATTATATTATTGCCAGAGCAATATATGGATGTAAGAACAGACTGCTGTTGTTCTCAGGGCTTATATCCCATCTATTAGGAAAATATATGGTATCAGGAAAAGTTTCTGCCCCCAGAGGGTGGTGGGCACTGCCCAGGCTCCCCAGGGAATGAGCACATTCCCAAGACTCCCAGAGCTCCAGGAGTGTTTGGATAATGCTCTCAGGGATGCACAGGGTGGGACTGTTGGAGTGTCTGTGCAGGGCCAGGAGCTGGACTGGATGATCCTCACAGGTCCCTTCCAGCTCAGGACATTCCCTGATTCCATCCCCACATCTCCCCATGTTATCAAGGAGGGCTGAAGCTGGAAGTGGGGTCTCAGCAGCAGAAGGAAGAGCTGTCTCAGTGTCTCTGAAGGTGTGGGTTTATGGCATTTGAGCAATTTTGAGGAGGAAGTTCAGGTAACATCTCCTCAGTGAGCACCAGGTTATTAAGTACAACATATTTAGGCCCTGGGTTCATTGGAATATTGAAGATACGAAGGTAAGGTCCCTTCAGATGCCTGTCCACAAACCTGGTGGACACCCAGGAGCTGCTGTGCTTCCAAAGATCTGCCCAGAACAGAGGGACAGATGATCTGTGTCCCAGTGAGATGCAATCCTAGAGCCAGGGCTGGACAGGGGGAAGGAGAATCTGGTGTCCTTCTCAGGGACAGAAAGGGAACAATGAGCAGGCCCAGCTGCCATGGCTGCAGCAGGATTTGATATTGTAGAGATATTTCACCTCATCAATACATTCATTCACTGGTTCCCAAAGAAATCATACACGAGTTTCTGGCTCACAAGGACATCTTAAAAATCTGGCAAAATCTGCAGAGTGCTGAAGGGTTCAGAGCCCAGCTGCTCCTTCAGGGTGTTTCACACAACGCCTCACCTCTGATCCTGCCTAAATTCCAAACTGCAGATTCTCCAGCTCCCAGCCTCCCTTCCCCTCCCTATTTCTAGTATGAATGAGTTACAAAAAGTCATTTAAAACAAAATGATTGAGTTTTTTGGACCTGATAGACAGGAACAGCTAATCCTGTTAGAAATTTGGCTCCTGCTTCTGCCATTATACATTCACAAAAGCTCCTGCTATGTGCTCAGTCACAATTTTCTGGCTCCCATTTTTGACTTTTTTATTTCAATACACATTACTTCTTTTTCCCCCTTAAACTGCCAACATTCTGGTCAAAACCTGAATCATTGCTCAATCTCTGTTGATATAATTGGATGTTAATACAGCAGCAGGATTTATTCAGTCTGATGGACTAAGTTAATTTAAATGTACAAAAAGGCATCTTAAGTAGCCAATTTCCTTCCCAACAGTCAAAAGATACATTTCCAAAACACTGAACAGTGGCTCTGTCAAGCCATGTGGGTTCTGTGAATGCTGCTATCTTTCAAGGCTCAGCCAGCCCTGAAAAACTGCAGGAAGATTAAGAGTGGAGCTTATTTGATTTCAAAGCCCTGAATAGAGTGTCCATGATAATACAGTTTATTAAATAGGGGAAGGCAAAAAACCACCTGAAGGAAGCACAGGCTGAAGCACTTCTGCACCTTTAACAGTCAGTGAGGGTGTTCAGTCACCTGCACAGCATCCCAAGGTGCAGATTTTATTCTGGCCTGAATTATGGACAAAAGGACTTGGATTTCCTCTGTCGTGTTTGATATCCTGTGCCTGATTACCTGACCTACAGACCCAGTAAAACAGCAGGAACAGGGAAAAGCAAAGCCCAGGGAGCTGAGGCACATTACTTATTTACCCTGGTGAGAAACAGGACTCACACACAGGGAAATGTCAGGCTGGTGGCAGAGGAGCTGGGTTGGCTCCCACTTCTGCAGGATAAGCACAAAACTTGCCAGTCCCACTGGGAACACGGGATGTCATTTCTCATCAGACACCCCCAAGCTCTGCTTCTTCATTGTAGCCCTCTTCCCAGTAAATCCATGCTTACATCCTTGGAAAAGTGGGGGCTTTAATTAAGAGTGTTAATTGGAAGCAGCAGTAGCTGTCAAGGACAAATGACACAATAATTAAAGTGGGGGTCAGTGTCCTGCTACGTGGCAGGATAAATTACCTGATCAAATATCCTTGTTCACCAAGGGCCCCCTACCTCCAGTTGTGTGTTTGCTGTTCCTCCTCCTCTCCTGCCTCTGTTCTGGGCACCTTTGGTGAGAGATTTCTCCACTCTGGCACTGCCAGAGCAAATCCCCAGTCACAACCACACGACACTCACACCAACAGAGGCACACCAAGAAGATGAATAGAATGATTTGATGCCCACAGCCTCTGTGGCAACAGCTCCAGGAACCTTTGAGGTGAGGCTGAGTGCTGGCAGCTCCCATCAGAAGCTCTCAGGATGAGATTGCTGCTCCTACAGCAGTGAAATTTGCTTTGCACACCTTGCAGTGCAGCTCTTCCCTTCATACACCCCTTGGCAGGACCCTGCCCTGCAGCTGGCTCAGAAAATCCCTCAAATCAGGGGTTTTCTATGTAAACCATGCTGGGCTTCATTTCTGATCTATCAAGTCTGTCAGTCTTGCAGCTTGTAGGGAACAGCTCTGTCATGGCAGGTGTGAAAAGTGAGGGCTTTGCCTTCTCACTAAACTCTGCCTGCAACATCAGAGTCCAATTCTAAGCTAGGAAGTCGTGCTCTGTTGAAGGAGAGACCTTTTGCAGGGCAGGATTTATCTGCTCTCTGTTTCAGATGTCAAGCAGGGACGAGATAAATCACACCCTGGATGTGCCTGTGTCTGTTCACTGAATATAAAGGAGTCTGGACAGCCAGGGCAGGTGGAGACATTTACAAGGTACACCACAGTCACTGGGTGAGGTGACTCCCACACCAATGCCACACTTCATTTTCTGCTCTTCCTCAAATATTGTCACCTCAGATATGTTCAGGCCTCCTCTCTTCCTAATCACAGCACCAGAATAACCAGTCACAACACAAAATATGTTTTCTTTAATTTCCTGGAGAGAGCTGTAGGAAATCCCCTCTGTTCCATAGTTTGTAAACCATTGCAGAACTCAGAAGCCCCTGTGTCACTCTTGGACATGGAAAGAACACACAGGAGTCAAGGTGAGTCAAGTGCAGAAAAAGAGGAAGAACTTTAATTCATGTCAGTTTTATAGGATTCCAAAACACCCGTGGATTGGAGGATGAAATCACCACCTTTCTAACCACACTGATACAAATATCATTCAATCAAACTCTCTCCACCCATGGAGTGAGAATTCAAAACAATTCTCTGGAATGTAAACAGTTTCTATTTTTACATGAGTTTTCGTGAGAAATCTGACTCTACTATGCAAAACATCAGAAGGCTAAAAGAATATTAAAAGAACTTTAAAACTTTCAAAAGAACTATAAAAGAAAACTTAACACTTTTAAAAATCAAGGCAACACCCCTGTGTGGTGACAGGGGCTGTGTTTGAGCAAGAGCCTTTCCCCATCTGCTCTGTCCCAGCCCTCACACCAACCTCATCCCTGCTCTCTCTTCTGGCTGTATTTACAAGGGAACAGACAGATAACAAAGGTTATCTCAGTCCTTTTCTTAAAGGTTTGGCAAGTTCCTAGTTTTCCCTGCTCAGCCTCTGCCCATTGCTGTCCCTTCTTCAAAGAATTCCTCCTCTCTGTAGTGACTCCCCTCCCAAAAACATCACTCCAGGAGGAGCAGGGGACACAGCATCCTGCTGGGAGCTTGGTTGGCAATCCTGGAGGTTGAAAATACACTCAGAGGTTTCAGTTCAGACTTCCATGGAATTCACCCATTTTTCCCTCACCAAGGTTGCCAAACCCTTCCTCAGCTGGGATTGCATCCCACTGGCACAAGGCAGGGAAATCTTTAAATTTCCTTGTAAAAATCAGAGCCCACCAGCTCAGAGGTGTGGAAGGGGAGAGAGGTGATTTTACCCAAGCCTGATGAAACCAACCACCTTCTTCCCCACCCTACAAGCCATCAGCTCTGGCTGATTTCCTCTGCCTGCAGAATTCCATCCTTGTTTCTCCCTGCTGCATCCAGGTACCTTCACATCCCCCCTGCCTTTTTTACACTAAATCTTGATCCCCTGGCCAAGTGTTTCACTCTGTAAACTGTGAAACAAATGAGGTTTGGCTAAACATTTGTGTTCAAAAGCCTTCAAAAAAAGAGCTTCGTGTCACAATTAATGCAGGGCCAGCCCAGGCTTAATGAGAGCTGGTGCCTGTGTGGCCACTGGAGCGTGGCTGCTGAGCAAGGAAGAGATTGTTACCCAGGCTCCAAAAAGGCTATAAATAGATTTAATTGGGACCTGTGAAGGAATTCATGCCACTGCAATGGGTTTGTTAAAGCCCAGCATCCCTTGAAGGCTCCTGGTGGAGGCTTGAACAGTTAAAAAACACAGGGAGAAGTTAGGAGTTGTTTCTGCTGGTGATGGTGATTTCCAGGTCATGTTGTTCTTTCCAGATGTTCCCACCACAGGATCAGAGAAAGTCTTGGGTTGGAAGGGACCTTAAAGATCATCTGGTTCCAACAACCCATCATGGGAAGGGGTCCTTGTCCTCAGTTATCAGTGAGCATCTTCCCATAGATTAATTCTCCTCAGCAGCCCTCTCAAGTATCTCATTGTGTCCATTCCCATCAACTCAATCCTGTCACCACTACAAATTCCATCTTTACACATTTAATATCTCCCTGGGCTATGAAGTTCCATCCTAATCCTCCTCCTCATCCAACTGCCTGGAGGAACTTTGCCTCCTCTCTCTCCCCTGGCACCCTGACCCTCTCCCAGGTTTCTGGCTCCACCACTCCTGAGCCAGGCAGTTCCTGAAGGACTGTGTTGATCCAACTCCCTTGTGCAGGATGCAACCCCTGCCAGCACTATCAGGCTACAGGAATTGAGGCAGTTTGATAAATGCCCCTTTTTCAGTTACAATCAGATTTTGAATCCCCCATAATTCCACACAGGAACAGCTGTGCTGGCTGGGACCAACACCCCACATATCCCAGCTCCTTCAGCCATGGCCTAAAAGGAAAGCCTAAGACCAGGGTAAACACATTTATGTCCCCAGCAGCTGCCCAGCCTTTGGCTATTTTCATTCAGGGGAACTTCTGCATCTTGTCTGTCTCCCAGTCATAACCCAAAGAGCTGCTTATTTATTTATTTATTTTGATTTATCCTTGAAATTGCATTGTTGCATCCACAGCATGCTTTGCCAGGGATTTTCACAGATCCAGAGCCCACTGCTCGAAGGAATCACCTGCTTTCATTTGTTCAGGACTTGATTTTTCAACAGTTTAATTTCATGCCCTGTAATTCTTGTATTTGCAGAGGTGTTGAGCAGTCAGTTCCCATCCATCCCCTCCTGCCACTCCTGAGTTTGCCAATCTCCCCATACACCCCAGCTCACCTCCTTCAAGGCTGAGGAGCTCCTGCTTCTTCAGTTACCTCCCACATGGAAACCACCCCATACCTCTGATCACAGAATCATTAAGGTTGGAAAAGCCCTCCAAGGTCATCGAGTCCACCCCAGACCTGCCAAGGCCACCACTGACCGTGTCCCCAGGTGCCACATCCACATGGTTTTGGAGCACTTCCAGGGATGGTGGTTCCACCACTGCCCTGGGCAGTCTGTTCCAATGCCTGACCACCCTTTCCATGAACTAATTTTCCTGAATATCCAACCTAAACCTCCCCTGGTACAACTTGAGGCTGTTTCATCCCATCCCTGTTCCCTGGAGCACAGCCCGACCCCCCCGGCTGTCCCCTCCTGGCAGGGACTTGTGCAGAGCCACAAGGTCCCCCCTGAGCCTCCTTTTCTCCAGGCTCAGCCCCTTCCCAGCTCCCTCAGCTGCTCCTCATCAGACTTGTGCTCATCCTTTCTCTTTTAACCATTTATTTACCATTTTTAGCCACATGTTGGGCAAAAGGAGAGGCTACATGGTGGCCGAGGTCATCCCTTTGTGCCCTCCCTGGGCTCTCAGGCCCTTATCTCACCACAAGCTATTAAATCACTGCCTTTAGCAGGGTGTCACCTCTCAGTTTGAGCCACAGGGGTGTCCACATCCCTCAGGCTCATCCCAGGTGACAAACACAACACATCAGATCGGCCTGTGATTGTTTTATCAGAGGCAGGTAGCTCATCAAACATGGTTGCTTTTAGCTGAGTGGGTGTGCAGTGGCACTGATCTTCACACAGCTCCCCAGAGCCCACATTTCTTGCCACAAAAGGGGCATTTGGATTGCTCCCAGACACCCTCACACACACCCCACCCCAAATTTTCTCCTCCTATCACTACCTCCTCTCCTTTTACACCTCATTCTCCATGCAGTGCCCTCAAATCTCTCTGACAGGAGCTCCACAGGCAGCATCAATCAGAGGGATAACATCAGCTGAAGAGTTCTGAGGTCACACTGGTTAATCTGCAGCCCAAAATCTTCAGATGTGAGGCAGGGAGAGCCGTGATAACGTTTGCTTGCAGCTGCTCCTGAGCAAACACACACCAACCCAACCCACAGCCCCAAAATTGGGGCTTTCAGGGCTATCACAGCACCTCTGCCTCTCCAGAGCTCTCACCACCAGCAGCCTTCCTGAGGGTTTCACTCAAGAGTTAAGCAGGATTCAGGGAGAAAAATGTGAAGCAGGCTACTCCCAAACCGTTAAATTTATATCTCAGGTTATGAAAGGAGAGAAAAGTAGAGAGCACTCCCTGCTCAGCTGGTGCCTGTGGGAGCCCGCAAGGTTTGGGGGGTAATTAGTGCTACCAAAAGGGGCAGTGGCCAGGCAGAGATGCAGACCACTATTTTGGGGCACATCCATTTGCCTTTAGATATCCCTGCTGTTTGTTTGGTGTGGAATTAGAGGGAAGAAGATCCCAGCAAAGCCCAGCTCCTTCTCTGTGTGGTTTTAACTCACAAAGGGGGCTTGAAATGCAGAATTCCTACTGATGCTCCATCCCAGTGCCCATATTTCAGTGGATGAAGCACTACATGTGTTTTCCCAGCTTTCCCAGGCATTCATCTTGCCATAAAATGAAAGCCCAAGGACATTTAATTCAGGGACCATATAAATGCATACGTTTTAAGATCAGCAGGGACCACTACATCATCTGTCCTCACCTCCTGTACATCACAGGCCACTACCCACCTACTCTTGGGCTGAACCAGATAATCTGGGTTTAGATGAAGCATCTTGCCTTAGAAAGACCTCCCATTATGGTGTGAAGAGACCAGGACAGGGAGAATCCTCCAAATGGCAGTTTGTCCCAGCAGCTAATCACTCACACCATAAAAAGCTTTCATGTGAATTCATCAGGCTTTGGCTTCCAACCACTGATCTTTATTTTGGTTTTTCTCTTCCAGGTTGTAAAGCCCTTTAACCTGCTGTTTTCACCCTGTGAAGATGCTCAGAGATCCTGATCAAGTTATTCCTCAAGCCTCCTACTGATAAATTAACACTGAGATGCTTTCAAACCCTATGAGGACCTTCCCACTTCCTACAAATAATTTTTGTGAGTCTTTAGTCCTGCTTTTCCTATCTGGCCACAGAGCATGACTGCAGCTCTCCCACTCTCCTCCAAGGGTGCAGGATGATGTCAACCTGCTTCTACAACAGGCCAGATGAGGAAAAATTTAGGCAGAAAGGGACTTGGGGGTGCNTACTGGAATTGTCTTCCCAGGGGGGTGGTAGAATCACCATCTCTGGATGTGTTTAAAAAAAGACTGGACATGGCACTTGGTGCTACAGTCTAGTTGAGGTGTTAGAGCATAGGTTGGACCTGATGATCTTAGAGGTCTCTTCCAACCTCATTATTCTGTGATTCTGTGATTCTGTGAAAAACCCTGTGGAAGGATGTGAAGGAATGGGCCCCTCATCCATTCCAGTCATTGCTTTCTAGGACACGTGTCCCACTTTCCAGCCTGACCTAAATTCCTTCCTGTGACACAGCAAAGTTTGTGTTTGTTGTGTCTGAGGGAGCCAAAGTCACCCAGCCGCTGTGCCCTGGTCGTGGTTAATGCTGAGCTAATCATTGTCCCACTGAATATTTTATCTGTGGGATTTAATATCAACCTTCTGCTCATTCATGAAAGTTTTCAATAGATTTGGGCCCAATATTGATCCCTGGAGAATACTGCTAGGAAAACCCTCAGGCTCTTTGAGAGCTGCCAAGTATTAAGGAATTTCAGAGATCTCTTCATGCTATTTTTAGGGTTTGTGACTTTTTTTTTAATGGGAACAGGATGTGGAGTTGTCTCAAGCACTGTGTGGAAAGGTAAAGACAGGGCATCCACAAAGAAAACTTCATTATTTCCTTCAAGAATGGATCACCTATTTTGTCACAGATTGAAAGATATCTTATTTTTCATAAGATCATACTGCCTAGATTTGGCCCAAATCAGGAGCTTCAGATTCATTCAACATTCCTTACTATTACCCTTCTACCCCTCAGGAATCATTAGAGTGGGAGGCTGAATGCTCCTAAATCATTCATGTATTCTCCAGCATTTTAGATGTAGGATAACTCAGGTTTCAGGTGTGCCAGGTCATCCTCAGGAGAGCCATGCATTAACCAGTGCCTGTTTGTTGTAGCTTTACACCTAAATTCCCTGGTGAAGAGCCCAAAGTTAGACAGGATCAACCTGGGCACTGGGAAACCTGTGGAGTTGTAAAAACCTCCTGACTCCTGGGTAATAACCCTAAATTTAGACCTCTGCACCATCCCTAAGCTTGTGCTAAGCAGCAGCACACAAGGTTCTTATTCCTCCAATTAGTTTCATTTGTACTCTGGTGAATTTTTTCACATTTCTCTCCAGCCAAAGCAGAAAGATGAGACTCCCACTGCACCTTTCTTTTTATGGAACGACCAGATTTCCTGGGGAAAAACAGCTGGCATGAGGCTCTGCAGAGAAACAGAACTTTTGTCCCTGCAGAGAACTATTCAAATTTGATTTGAGGTACAGCTTTGGTGCCGTATGGAACAGGGAGATCCCGTTTCAGCTCCTCCAGCCAAGCCCTGAGTTCACAAAAGCCGCTGCCGAGCGGGAACGCTGTCCAGGGGGGCAGGGACAGGGGCTGGGGATGGTGTTCTTGGATGACTACAAGGTCAACGCTGCCAACTGGCCTGGGCACAAAGCACAGAGACCCAAGAGACCCCACAAAGCCCTTGCCAAGTCCATCCAGGTGGTTCCCAAACTGGCACCCTGAAAGAGAGCGGGATTAGCCCGCTAAGGCACCTTAAAGGAGCCCTCCACCTCAAAGATCAAAGGCTCCTGGGCTCTGGTTACACCTGCCTCCCTTGTGGGCAGCCCTTACAAAAGGGTTTGGGCTGGGGGATTTGCTCAGGTGCATTTCACAGTGCTCACCAAAAAAAAAAACCCAAACAATACAACCCCCAAATACCCTTTTGTCCCTGGCCACAAAGGAGGGAGCCGTGCTTGGCAGGTAATTCAAGGGGACAGAAACGAGAGCAAGGAGCAGTGCCAGGTGCTCAGAGAGCACCTCTGAAACACAAGACACCCTGTGCAGCTCAAAGGACTCTCTCCTCCCCTCACCTCCAGCAGCTGGGAGGGCAAAGCTTCCTCGCTGCTGGGGCAGCCCCAGCACCTCCCTGCAGGGCTGGCTCACAAGGAGGTGACATTTCTGCCTCTTGGCAGGACACTGCTGACCCTCCTGAACCCCTTTATCCATTTCTTACCCTCATCCCAAAAAGCAGCCACTGGCTTCAAAGAGTTTGGAGTCCACTGAACCCCTTTATCCATGTCTCACCCTCATCCCAAAAAGCAGCCACTGGCTTCAAAGAGTTTGGAGTCCCCTGAACCCCTTTATCCATGTCTCACCCTCATCCCAAAAAGAAGCCCGTGGCTTCAAAGAGTTTGGAGTTCCCTGAACCCCTTTATCCATGTCTCACCCTCATCCCAAAAAGCAGCCAGTGGCTTCAAAGAGTTTGGAGTCTCTTTGCAGAGCTCAGGGCACTTGGCTTCTCCATCTCAGTAGCAGAGGTGACCTTCTCATTGGTGCTCTTTATTCCTCCTTTTCTCCAATGCAGACATAATCACAACAGGGCCAGTGCTTCTCACCTGCGGTTCTCAGGCCCTTCCAGGAAGGGAACAGGGAATAAAAAGCATCAGGGATGAGAAGAAAGCCAGGCCCAGCACTGACGTGGCTGCCTGAAGGTCAAATCCTTTTATTGGCATGAGAATTGACACAAGTTTTATTAAAGCAATCTGGCCACTGTCTAAATACTGCTGTGGCCACACATGGCCTGGCTAAGAACCCCTCTGATGCACAGACTGGCTGAAGTGCAGGGAAGCTGAGCGAGCTGATATCCCTTCTCCTGAGCTCTGGACACTGGGTCTGGCCTCCTTCCAGCCACAACAGGCTTGTGGCATCCACAGGATCAGCAGAGGTGCTGATGATCCCGAATCCCACTGGTCCTGAGCCGTTCCTGTGTGTGCACACCCCCGGTCTGGCAGCCAGCTCACGGCATCTGTAAGCCCTGTCAGGTTTGTGCAGCACAGCAAAGGGGCTGTGGGGAACATTTCTTTTATTTATCAGATTCCATTTCACACCGGTGAACCATAAAATTATAACCACAGCTTTTCCCGGCCTGTTACGGATCTATGACATCTGTCTGTCTGTCTCTCTCCTACCCACACGGGTGCAGCCTGGTGGCAATAATGGATGTCCTGAAGGAGCAATTTCACCTCTGCTTCCCGAGGATTACAGCCTGCCTCTTCCCAAAGCAGCAATCCCTGCCCCTGGTTTATTAACCCAACAGCAGGCGTGGAGAAAAGCCCTCACCCGGCACAGGCAGGAGAGTGGTTTCCTCAGCATTTATGGAGAGCAAGAAATTAGGAATGTGTTATCAAGTCAGATGAGGATCAGGTTCAAATCTCACCAAAATAATAGGTGAGGAGGAGAGTTTCCTTCCAGCTGCCTGGGATTTTACCTAAGGAGAGCTGTAGACGTCCTGCTTTAATGCCAGGAGTTACAAAATCACCTTTTTGGTCCTTGTTTCAGAAAAACACAAGAGTTCATGCTCCTGTTCCTTTATCTCCTCCAGAGGACACACAGATTTTATGGGTGTTTGTCCCAAAAGGAGGTGAAGGGAAAGTGAGGTTTAACGCTTATTTTATTTCTTGTTTCAGCCATCACTCCCTGAATCAACAACTCCAAACATCCTTTCCTGTCTGAAGATCTTATTTATAACTTTGGAAACAGAAATATTCTAAGAAGAAGGGAATACAAGCCAGGTAGGAGCCCAGCTCTAATCCCTCCCCGGCCAGAGATCCTTTATTTAGAATTTATTTAATCTCCAATTCCCTCCATGCAGCCAAAGCATCTCTGAAATGGACACAAACCCCACCCAAGACTATTTCTGCCTATTCCTTATGAAGGGAGGTGGGATAAATCTGGAGCAGGCTTTTTTATTTTCTCCCCCTATGCCCAGCAAGAGTTAGATCCTATTTGCAGCTCCCAAGGATGCTGTGAAGCTCCGGGACTGCTGGGATTGCCTGGCTCTAATGGGGGATGTTTAGAAAAGCATGTTCTGAATCCCTGGAAACATTTAGCTCAGCTCAGTTTGTTTTCCTAAAAGATATGAAATATTGCTGAGCTGAGGGCTCAGAGCAGACATCTCCCCGAGGAGCTCTGTGACCTGAGTTATGCAGATCGCATTAGACAATCACACTGGTCTCTTTTAGCTTTCAATTCCATGAATTTATAAGTAGCCACCAAATAGTTCCAACCATAATTGCCAGCCTGGGCTGAAAAGAGCTTAGCTAGGCACACAGGCTTTATGTGAAGTGAAAAGTTTTTATTATTATTATTATTTTTATTGCAGACGGGTTTCGTCTCGCTCAGCTTTAAACTCCATTTTCCCCATCAGGATGCAGATTTCACAAGACAAGTTGCCTGACCCGGTGACCAGGCCTGTAATGGGGCTGGGACAGTAATTGCCATATTTGCCAGACAAGGATGAATTGCCTCTTCCAGATGAGCCACACAGACAGCAGAGATGAAGTTTATCATCGCCCTAGACGTGTTTTGTTTTCTGCTGATGCATAAACATCCCAGCAATTAGTTTGCTGTGTTAGGGGCTCCCTTTTCTACCTCATTTTCCTGAGGGTTTATATCAGAGTTTTTGTGGGCTATTGGCAGCACAGGCTTTTAAGACAATTCACAGGGAAATAATGACTTAAAGAGTGGTCAGACATTGGAAGGAGGGTGGAATCACATCCTTGGAAGTGTTAAAAAAACACCTGGATGTGGCACTTGGGGACATGGCTCAGTGTTTGCCTTGGCAGTGCTGGGTTAATGGTTGGTCTCGATGATCTTGGAAGGTTTTTTCCAGCCTGAATGATTCTGTGATTCTATGGCAATTCCTCAAATTTTAGTGCATGAATCTGAATTCTTTGCTGTTTTGGAATATCTCACAGATTTAGAGCATTTGTGGTGCTGGAAACTCTGAGAAAGAGGAGGATTCATTCAATCCCTACCTAACTAGACCAGGTAGCAGGGCTTGAAAAAATCCCCCTGTCCTCTCCTANGGAAAGAGGAGGATGTTGGCTGTAAAGATATTTACCAAGTTGAGAGTAATTAATTCAATCCCCACCTAATTAGGCCAGGTAGCAGGGCTTCAAAAAATCCCCCTGTCCTCTCCTACTGATTTCATAGAATCCCTGAATGGTTTGAGTGGGAAGGGACCTTCAAGCTCATCCAATCCCACCCCTGCCATGGCAGGGACACCTTCCACTATCCCAGTGTGCTCCAAGCCCCATCCAGCCCAGCCTTGGACACTTCCAGGGATCCAGGGGCAAACACAGTTTCTCATTTCCTCCAAGACTGGTCTGTAGCACCAGTGAGAACATCACTGGTAGTTCCTACAACTTGACCACATCTGAATCCCTCACTTCAAATTCAGAGTAGCCCATGAAAAATCATCAAAATTGGTTTTTTTTGAATGTACACTGAACAGTTCCCCCCAGATCATGTCTGCAGAAATCATAATCCTTTCATAAAATAATCTAATTGATTCATTTTCCTATGACTCCAGACGGGTCAGATCTCAGTAAAATTCCATTTCACCAGAACATTTAGTTATAGTTTAGAATTAACTTCTCCATTTCCTTGGTATTGTTTGTGGTTTTTAATTTATTTTTTTTTCATACAATTTGTCAAGCAGAAATTGATGCATGGCCCTCCTTGCAGAGGATAGCTCAGAGACCAATTAGTCAACCCAGGGATGGGCAAACTCCTCCTAACAGAACTGCAGGACTGCCACAAAATGGCAGCTAAACAAAGATCTATCTAGCTTTTAAAAATATTAACCTTTTTATTGACACTGCCGTCTCTCAGAAGGTTTATTCTCTGAGTGACAAGGTGGGGGAAGCCAAAAGCTGATCTAAAGGCCACCAGCTCCCCCATCACCCCACAGATGGGGAACAAATGCCCAGGGGTGCTTTTAGGCATAAAGGCTCACTAAGAAACCATTTTGACAAAATAACGGAGATTAAAGCATGATTTAGAAGTACAATTTATTATCAAATGCTTCCTTAATTACTTAGAAATTGACAGATTTAATAAAAACTAATATCCAGGCCTCTCCATCTCCTATTTCTGCTGTCAACTCCAGCGAGATGCTTCATAAAAGGGGAAAGTGTCCTCTAAAAGCCAGGGCCTTGTATTAGGTATCTGTATTTTCTAGCACCTAGAGAATGGTTTATAATCTGAATAATTTAAGCCTTCTAAATGCCTAGGCAGTTATTATTTTTTAAATTAAAAATCACATTAAAGCATTAAGCTGCAAGATTGTTTCGTGTTTTTTGAGGGTGGTTTTTTCCCTGCCTTTGCTTGCAAATTCATCGCCAGGAATGTTGTTTAGAATGAAAGAATGAGGACTAAAACATAAATAACCACCTCAGTCCTTGTCCTGGGGAAATTCTGTCTAACAATGGAGAGAATCATTGCCAGGACCCACTGCAAGGGCTGAAATTAAACATCCATGGGGAGATGCTGGTTCACAGAATTCAGTCCACTGAGCCCTGACAGATTGCAAGGAGCTGTTTTTAGGCTCAGCACATCAGAGAAGAGGCAAAAAACTTGTAATTTGCAAGTTGTGCACCTGAACTTAGAAATGCTGAGCTGGTTTTGGAGCAATAAGAATAATCTTTTTTCCAAATAAACCTTTCCCTCAGAAAGGAATTAGAGGATCAGGAGTTCTGCTGGAAATATCTGTGGTAGCAGTTTATCTGGGACAGCTGGAGGGGTGGGAGGTGAGCAGAACTTGGACCCAAAGTACAGGAGATGAAGGGTCTGAGGCAGAATAATCCTCCAGAGATCATATTTTGGATAAATATATAGGAGCCAGCATTAATAAGTCATTAATGAGCAGAAGTCTGGGAGATCTCTCTGCAGAACCTGTCCCTGCTTGAGAAATGATTGTCCCTGTTGCAAGAGATCACTGAAATCCTGGATTTCACATTCCAAGAGGCAGAAATGCTGAGTGAGGACAATTAATTTTCACCTTTCATGAGAACAAGAGATGCTCTTCAAATTGTCCACCAAAAGGAAGGAAATTAAAACCTCTCCTGGTTGTTAGACAAGAGTTCCCAGGCTTGGAAAACAAAGCTGAATTCCCAGAGCATCCTTGAGCTCCCCTGGCTGCTGGATGTTGATAAGCTCAGGACAAACCCCACGGATTCTTGGGAAAGGAGGGGGGTCAGAGTGCAGCTCCACCTTTAACAAACTGGTTTTCAGTTTTTACCTTTTCTGCTTTGTTTTCTCCAGGTCCCTGCAGCCACTATTCCTTCATCCAGCAGGACTGGAAACTGGAATCTGCTCAGTGCTGTTTGTGGGGCAGGATCTCACCTGGCTGTGGGAGCTCAGGCCTGGGGAGTTGTTTCCTCCTTTTTAGAGGTCAAAAACATCGGCCTCAAAGGAGGGATTTGCTAGAGAAGCTGCTCTGCTCTTTTCTCCTCAATTTTTTTTTTTTTTTCAGTTAAACTTTAAGGAAAGGCTGAGGATTGCAAATGTGATATTTGGCTAGGAAGGATTCTAGCATGAGGAACCACCACTCTTCCTCTTGGTTTGAAAAGACCAGTCTATTTAAGGTTCAAACCCATCTGTTGCTCCATCCCCACTGCAGCTCCATCCCTTTTGTTGCCTGGCTGCCAGCAAGAAGATGCCACTTTTCCTTCATCTGGCTCAAACCCGTGGTGTTGCTGATGGTACATCACGGATTATTCCCTAAATCTTGCTTGTGTGACTATGTGACATCTCAACAGAACTCCCTGCCAGTGCTGTGTAAAAAACACTCCCAGCTGATGCCACCGTCACAGACAGAGACATTTGCCTGGGAAGTTGCTGCTGCCTTTGAAAACAGGAAAAGGGCAGGCAAATAAACCTCCTCCTACTCAGCTCCCTCCTCTAATATTGCCTGTTACCTGCTGCTGTCCTCAAAATGTAAAGCCAGCTTCCTACCTCAGGGGAATTATGTCTTCCTGAATCTAAAAGAATCCCAGATTTGAGTGGCAAAACCTTCAGATTCTGGGGTGTGGGAGACCCACTTCATTGTCCCTTATCATGGAATCATTAAGATGGGAAAAGACTTCCAAGACCATCAAATCCAACTTTCAATCAAAATACCCCTGTACCCACTAAACCATAGGGTGAAGTGCCAGATCTGCTCAGTTTTTGAATGTTTCCAGAGGTGGTGATGCCACCACTGCTTTTGGCAGCCTCTTCCAATGCTTAACCACTCATTCAGTGAAGAAATCTTGTCTAATATTCAATGTGAACCTCTCCTGCCACAACTTGAGGCTGTTTCCTCTCGTGCTGTCACTTGTCTGGGAGAAGAGCCTGACCCACTGACCCCCACATCACCACAAGCTCCTTCTAGGTATTTGTAGGGTGTAATAAAATCTCCCCTGAGCATCCTTCTCTCCAGAAAAGAATAGGAATTCTTTTTTTTTCTGCCAGAAAGATCCTCAGCACAAAGCCCCACATCTTTTGCTGAAGGCTCCTGGTGCCTGAAGGTGGAGACTGAATTAAGTCCCAGCTCTCATACTCTGAGTAGAAGCAGAACTACTACTGTGAGTAGGAATTGTGCTACTTCATCTGCATTTCTCACCTGTTTCAAATCAAAAAGAGGGTTCAGCTGACGAGTGGACATTAGTGACAACCAAAGCCATCAGTGCAGACATGGTTCAGGCACATGAACTCCACCAGTTTTGGAGGAAATGAGCACAGACACGTGAGTGAAGCCTTGAGTAATAACATTTTAGCAGTTCTCAGATGACACAGGAGGACTGCAGAAATGTCAAACCTAACCCCACTATTCAAAAATAGGAGCACACGATTAGACAAGCAATTATACACCGAGGAGCTTAACATAAATTGTGGGCAAAAATATCAGAAACAATTTTTCAGGATTTAGTGAGGGAAGCACCTTGTAAAGCATAATTGGATTAGAGGAGACAGCTAGCATGGATTTACAAGCAGGAGGTCTTTTGCTTAACTAACTTGTGGGGAGTTCTTTGAAGCTGCAGCATTACTGCCAAGGTAGGCAAAGGAAAAGTAATAGATGTTATGCACTGAGATTTCCCAAAAGCAATTGGAGAAGTTGTACAGTGAGATTATCAGCTAATGGAAGCAGCCGTGCTACAAAAGTGGGCTGGCTTAGAAAAATGGCTCAGGAGCAGAAAACAGCCAGTGTGTGGGCTGGCTTGCCATGTTCCCTCTCAACCTCAAAAGGGAGTGATTTAAGTGCTTGGCCTGGGGAAGAAGGAGGTGGAGGGCTTCAGGCTTAGAGGTCTCTTCTGCTGGGATTTCAGAGAGCTCCCAGCCCTTTGCAACGTGCACATCTCCCAGCAGAGCTCAGTTTATCAGTGCCCAGGATGGGGACAGCCCAGGGACATCATTCCTCCTCCAGACAGTGGTACAGTTCAAAGGCAGCACAGCCTGCTCACAGAAGGAAAACCAACTTTCCTTGCCCTGAATGAGTGAGGAAACTGAGGCACAAGCAGGAAAAGGTGCTGGAGCTCACCTAGATGGGTGCCAAAAGGAGCACAGATCCCTCTGGCTTGTGTTGCCCACAGCACATCCAAAGCAGAGGAGTTTTGTGCACGGGCAGGGTGAGCACAGCCTGTCCTTGCCACAGGAGAGGCCACCCCACAGGGAAAGAGGAAAGGTTTTGGGAAAGATGGATGCTTCAAGGAGTGAGTGGGCAGAGGGGCAGTGGTGGCAGAGCCCTGCAGCAGGAGATGCTCTGCTTTCAACCCTCAGCTGTAGCCACAGACAGATTTCATGGAGTCACAGACGGGTTTGGGTTGGAAAGGACCTCAAAGATCATCCAGTGCCACCCCTGCCATGGCGGGGACACCTTCCACTGTCCCAGGGTGCTCCAAGCCCTGTCCAACCTGGCCTTGGACACTTCCAGGGATCCAGGGGCAGCCACAGCTTCTCTGGGCACCCTGTGCCAGGGCTCCTCACCCTCCCAGCCAGGAATTCCCTCCTAACATCAAATGTAAATCTCTCCTCTTCTAGTTTTAAACCACTTCCTATCAGGACGTGTCCAGTAAAAAGCCGCTCTCCCTCTTTCTTCTAAGCTCCCTTTAAGTACTGAAAAGCCACAATAAATTCTGCCCAGAGCCTTCTCTTCTCCAGGCTGGACACCCCTAGCTATCCCAGCCTGGCTGCAGAGCAGAGGGAGAACCTTTGTGGCCTCCTCTGGGCCTGCTCTGAGATCTGTGGGTTTCCATCAAGAGGAGGTTAAAGGAGAGGGTTTGAGTGATGGGATTGAAATCACAGTTCCCAAAGCTCATCCCAGGAGCCAGCTGTTCCCTGTGCTCCTTTTCCACACCATGTCTCAGTAGCAAGCAATATTTTGCTCCCAGACCCAGCTGCTTTCCTTGGCAGCCCTTGGAGCCCCAGAGCTGATAAGGTTGGAATCCAGGTTCAGGGCAGTCCTGCTACCACCCAACAACAGCAGGATCAGCACATTCCCAGGGACTCTGCAAGGCTTTTATGGGATGCCCTGCAGAGCCCAGTCCAGCTCACAGACCTCACCCTGCCTCTCTCCTCCTCCAGCACTGTCTGTCATCCACATCACTCCTCCTGGCATCCTCAATTCCCTGATCCCCTCTTCCCACTTTCCCCCAGAACATGACCCACGTTTGTTACGGATCATTGTATTTACAAAGCTTAAGCTGAAAATCAATTTTAATTACCAAAATCAGATTGCCGTATCAATAAATCACTCGGGGCCTCTTGGAGACACGGACAGAAGGTTGCACCTGGATGTGGAGGGAAGGGAGATAATGGCTCATTTTCCCTTCAGGCCCCTCCCTGCATTCACTGGACAATATTCATCAGGGTCATTATCTTTTGTATTAATATGTAAAAGGCTACAAAAGGGACATGAATAAAACTAGAGCCAATTTTAAGCCAATAGTGTTGGCTGAAACTTGATTTACCAGTGACCTGCTAACCAGAGCTTTTAAAAAAATATATATTTAGGATAGTTGTGATTACCCATCACCATTTCTACCAGAGTCAGCCTTACTGGGGCATGTGCTGCTTCAAGAGATTTTCTTCTTTCTGTTCCAACATTTTTCAAGACAGGCCCAAAGCTGGAAGAAGAAAGAGGCTCCAGCCCAGAAGGTGGTTGGGATATGGGGTATCCCAAGAGGTACTTGGCTCCTGTACCGTGATGGATAAACCTTTCTTCAGAAGGAACCCAAGGCCCACCTAGTGCCAAACTTCAGGCACCCTTGGAGAGGCCACCACAGCCAAATCAAGCCTAATTTGAGAATTATTTAGGCACCTTCATGTCCAGATCCACAAAGGGATGTAGAGGGTTGCCATCACTGACATCAGAATGAAAAAAAAGATTAAATAATCCGAGATCAGCCCACAGCAGAAAGCCATGATCACACCAACTCTCCAAGAGAGACACGAACATTTCGCTGTTCTTGTCAACCCCAGACCCTTTCCCTGGACACTTCTCAACACTTGGGGCTGAGCCCTTTGGGAATCCACATTATCAGAGCCAAACCCTGGGGATTTATATACATTTGCATCTCCTGAGGAAAGTTTAATTAAAATAAAAGCTTGAGTTTTGTCTTTTTTTTCCTTATGCATAACTGCCAAAGACTTCCTGCATCTTCCCCTGCAAAATTAGACCAAGTGTGAGGGACAGTGGTGAAAAATTGGGTAAAAAAATTGTCTTCAGAGAGCTGTCCAGAAGCACCTGGGAACAGACACACATTGCCTCATCCATCAAAGTTGTTCTCCCTTGGCTCTCAATTCCCCTCTAATGGATACATCAGGCAGGGTACCAGTGAGCAAATAAATAAATTGGAATTTAATGGAATAAATAACCCCCACCTTGGACTCCCATCAAAGGAAAAACAGGAGAAACAGAAAGCAGTTCCAAAAAGAGAGAGGTGAGAGTTGGTGAATTTGAGAAAAGCCCAGAGACTTCCTCCACCCTCCTCCTGCATCCTGGATGTGGGAACTGCATCCAAACCGGAGAGAGTCAGACAAAATCAGACTCAGATGGAGAAAACAAAGCTCCTGGGAGGAAAAAGAGCTTCCTTGGCAGTCAACAGAGACATTTCTTGCAAAGATACCTCTTTTATCTCCCTGATACTTTTATGAGCACCCAGATGATGCTGCCAGAGAAATGAGGTCAGCGAGGGCCAAGCCAGATCTTCCCACCAGAGGTGATAACAGCTCCTGGCTGGATCTCTGGCAGTTTCCTCTAGTGCTAAACCCCCAGGAGGTATTGGAGGTGACAAGTTCCCCCTCACAGCCCATCTCTTCAAGTTGCATCTCCCCCTGTTCACCCTGCATGGATGACACACAGCTGAGCCCTTGCCGGGTGCAGCTTCCAGGGCCTGCATCCCTTTTTTCTGTAACCTCACGAGGCCATCTTAGATCTCTGTCATATAAAGCATGAGAATTTCGACCAGCTGAGCCCCATTTGGGGCAGGAACACTCCCTGAGTGAATCAGGGTGCAGGAGGACAGGGAAAACCCAATCCTGTGGCAGCAAGACCCCACTGCAGATGAGCCGGACGACGGGAACAAGGCGGATCTTTGGCAGTCTCTGCTGGGCCTGGTGTTTTTCCAACTCCCTTGCCCTTTTTCTGCCGTGGGTGGCAGCAGGAGTGCCAGCTGTTGGAAGTCTGTGTGCTTTTCACCCACCCACGGCCCCACGTGTCCTCTCCCAACACCCGAGCCTGATGCACAAGGAGGAATTTTCCGGGAATTTGCAGCGCTGAGTGCTTGCAAGGGAGGATGACTCTGCTCTTCCACAGATGGTCCCTATTGCCCTGGTCTCCTTCCCAGAGTGGATTTCTGTGCTCAGGGCCCTTCCCAGATGCTAATATTAGCCAGGCACTCCATTCTCATGCTTCCCATGGAAGTTTTACTGGAGGCACCTGCAGGAAAGAGGCCAAGGGTTTGCTGGATGGTTGAAAAGAGCTTTGGGCCTGAAATATGAGTTCTCAAACCCTCCTCCCACACACTCACACTCAGCAGGAAGAGGAATTTTCTCTTTAATCTTCCTAATAACCCTAAAGCCTAACAAGGGACCAGCAGGTGGAATAATGGCTCTTCTGCTCCAGGTTTGAGGACTTACAGACGTGGCACGTGGGGGCATTATTTAGTAGTGGCTTTGGAAATGCTTTGTTAATGGCTGGACTTGATGATCTTGGAGGTCTTTTCCAACCTAAACAGTTCTTTGATTCTGTAGAAAAAGAAATCTAAGGATTTTCTGGGTTTGGTATGTTGTTTTTGGTTTTTTTTTTTTTTTTTCTGGTTTGGGTTTGTTTGGGTTTTTTTCACTTTAATAAATTTACACAGAGACATAGAAATTTTTTCTTCCTGGAAAAACAGAGAACTGGAGTAAGAACTGACACAAACTTGGTCTCATTGTCTTCCCCAGACAATGACAGTCAAGTTTTAAATAAAAATCTATAAATAAAAGACTGATATTAAGAGGGAGATGAATGCATTCATGAAAAATTTTGAATGAGGTAAAAAATAAAAGGCACAATTGTCTCTGTGACCAAAAATATATGTCTTTGTTGGTGCCTCCAAAGCCTCCTTTTTGCATTTGGATGCTGCTTTCTTGCATGTGTTACCCATCACCCAGCAACTGCCTCCACAGCACATACATGTGTTTTATTTTACATATTTTTTCAAGTGGCTGAACATTTGACCCAAAAATTCCTTATGAAGGCAGGGAAGTTTTTTGTTGATTGGGTTTTGTGGGTTTTTTTAATGATAATGATGCAAAAAAGGAAAAAAGAAGAAAATGGGGAAAACAAAAGTTTCTGCATGAGGTTATCATGACATGGGACAAGTCAGAATAATCATCCTCACAGGAATGGCATCCAAATAATGAGATTCCAATGAATTGCTTCTTTCCTCTTTGCTTTTGCCAAAGTTTCAATAGTTCAGGTCCCATTTTAGTTTCCTGCTTCAGCTGAAGGATATATCCCTGCTACTTGGCAGGGAAATTTTACTTGTGGATGGTGTTTTTTATCATATTTAGACATTTTTATGGTTATCAGCATGGGGATTGTTTTATTATCCAAACATATACAGTAAAGCCCCCTCTGCAGAAACCTTAAAACTCCTTTAGGGTGCCTTGATGCAAGATGGCAAATTATCTTAAATGCTGACCCTCCTCTTCAGGATACAAACTTTAAACCTCACTTGAGCTGGCTCTCAAGACAAGATTTTTGCTGGCCTTCAAGCAGGTGTTTTCTAGCCCAGAGTGGACACCTTGATATGCCCCCTTGGTGGAGACATTAAAAAAACCTGAGCCCCTCTTACCCTTTGCTCTGTTTCAAAGAGGAGTTCATTCAGGGAAGTCCTTGGTTTGATTTGGGTTTTTTATTTTTTTGGTTAGGAGATTGCCACAGTCCACTCCCACCTTGCAGGATTGAAGTCTTATCAGATCCTGTGGGTATTCTTGGGAAATAAAGATCACAATGCTGAACTGTAACACCCCAAAAGAAGATCCTTTCAAACATCTTGCTCTGGTGCCTTGCACATCCAAATCTGGGTGGGCTGCACCAGGAAGTTAATTTTGCAGAAGGGGATAAATGCAATGCCCACTCACTTCTGCTGTCACTGACAAGCAGGGGGGTAGCACTGAGCTGGAATCTCTAGTGCAGGGACAGAGGGGAGATCAGTGAGAGGTGACACTGTGGTCCCAGCCAGAAAACCACACCCAGTGTCACACTGCACACAGCTCCCTCTCGTTCCAGCCATCTCCTCCCTCTCCTGGCTCCATTTCAGTGATGGCTCAGTTAATTTTTCCTCCTGGCCATGATCAAAAGCAAGGTCCAGGCATGGCTACAGATCTGATTTGGTGAAGTCTTCTCAAAAGAAACAATTCCTGGAGCAGTCTGAGCTCCCAGAGAGCACTTGGGCTGTCTGACAGCTGATGCTGTTTTGTGCACTCAGCTATTCTTTCATTCACCAGAAATGTATCGCATTAAGATTTATTAAATTACTTTTATTAAATTAAGAAATAAACTTGAAGCAAGCTGCCTCTATTTGCATAATGGGAGGCTGTGCAGCAGATGGGGAATGTGGACCGTGGGCAGGCAGGAGCCTGTAAGTTTGGGAGATGAATATCCTCCAGAAAATTCTCCCAGTTGTCTCTGAATGGAAAATAACCACAATTTCCATGGACTGGGTGGTGACAGCAGGGTCAGTGGCAGGGGACAATGAGCAAACTCCTGGACCCCAGCTGGCTGGGACAACCTTATCTATTCAGCTTGTTCATCTGGAGCTGGCTCATATTCCCAAACAAACCTTTGGAGGACTTCTGGAAAAGCATAGCAAATACAAACAAATGTAATTTTCCCAAGAGGGCAAGTGCTGCCCAGATAATCACACAACTCTGCACAAATAAAGCTGGCAGTGATTTCTGTTCCAACTCAGCAAAGTGGAGGAGAACTGCTGGCCAGAGGAAGTCTTAGGTCTCCTTTTAATTAATTGATTTGTTAATTTTGATACCTAGCAATTATCTCATCGTCACCTGATCAGTGTCTGGTTAAATAACAAAGTCTGGAAGACAAACAAGGAAAGGCTCCTGGGGCAGCAAAGAAAGCTGATGAAATTAGGAGCAATTTATGCTTCCTAATCCTGATCCTGCTTTAATAAACAGTTTCATGCCAGGTGAGGATCCTGTTGGTGGCATAAATTGCTCTGTCCCCACACAGAGGCAATCCCAGCAAGACTTCCAAGAATCCTGGCTATTAGTCAATTATTCACCTGATTAACAGATTCCCTGTTAAGCTGCATATCAGGTATTTATCACTGAAATTAACTTAGAGGAATGAGTGCACGATTGCAAGGAATTGCTCAAAGCCAGCTGGAGAGACACAGAATGAGATGCTGCTTGGATAAAACCCTGTAACTCAGCTTGTTCTGGATCCACTTTCTTGTGGCTGATCCCATCCCAGAACTCCAGAGGACCGAGCTAAGAGAACTGCTTGTGCTGAGCCAGATGTGGGTTATCACAGAATGGCCTGGAAGAACCTTGGAGATCATCCAGCTCCACCCCTCTGCCATGGGCAGGGACACAGGGAACCTCTGGGTACCAGCTCCAGGAGGATGGGAAGAAGGACAGTGCAGGCAGAGGGGAAAAAGGAGAGATGAGCATCGGGTGAGGGTAAACAGCTCAAGACAGCACTAGCAAGGCCTGAAGGCCAGGAGGTCAGTGAGGTCCAAGGATGAAAATTAACCATTGAGCTGATTTTCTGCATTTCCACCAAGGTCATTCAGCGCAGTGAGAAACTGGGCCACATCTGTTCCACTGACAGAAGAGGGTTTGTACTTTTGATTTTGTGGTGTCTTTTCTCTGCTCTAAGTAAAACCAAAGACTTCTTTCTCCCATGGGAGAGTTTTTAGCTGTCTCCTACCTTTTGCTGAATTCCAGAGCTCACTGATCATCAAACAACCCTTCCCCCCACAAAAAAACTGTCCATTAATGATCTCCAGGAGAAACAAATCTGATCTTGCTCATGGATTTGAACCTAAACTAGCCACAAAGCTGGAATTAAGATCAGCTGTGGAGAAGTGGTCAGCCCTACATCAGCAAATTGTTAGTCAGGAGTGGTTGAGTCCTGGATTAGTTAAACCACAGATCCACAGTGGTGAGAGGCTCATGAGAGCTTCTCCTGACACCTCTGTGCCACACAGAGCTGGCACTGGGTGGACTTTGGAGTTAAAACTCCCCAGCCCTGGACTATGGAGCATCTGGTGTGCAGATCTCCCTGGTGCTAATTCCTCACAGATCAACCTTCATTAGAGCAAATACCTGACAAGTTGCAGCTCCTGCATTTCTTCCTCAGAGTTATATTTAGGTTTATATTTATATTCCTGGTTTAGCTGTATCCTTGTGTTTATTCCCCCAGGCACGTGTTACAGCCAACTCCAAAATGTTGATATGCTCTAGGTGTTGGTGACAAGATGTAAAACCTGCAGGGCTGCTTTTGCAAATGCAGTTTGCACAAGTTTTGCAGTCCCCACCCTGGGAAAAGGTTTGCTTGCATTGCTTTCCTTTAATTTCCATTTGTTCAGTTTAGTAAAAATGTCCTAAACCAGTAAAAGCAAAGGAAAACTGTGTTCTCCTCTGTACTAAGTCTCAAACCTCAATTTTCATTGGTTTCTCCTCTTACAACATGGTAAAAATGTGACTTTCACCACCAGAGCTCACACACTGTGCAGCAAAACTTTAGCACTATAAATTGCATATTTGAGTGCGGGGCTCATCCAAAACCACCAGTTTATATGTCCACAGAAGTTAAGTTAGGCTTTGGACTTGTTTACACACAAGCTTTATGTGAATTTAATTTAACCTGGCATATTTCAACCAGAATTGAATTTCAACTAGCATATTTCAACCCGAGCGTGTTGTTTGTTGACTTTTATTTCAGTTTAAAACTTTATTTTGTTTTTGGTTTTTTTTTTTTTCTTTTTTAGCTGAGCTACACTCACGCATCATCCAACAGCAGCTAAACAGACACAGAAACTATGAATAAATAAATAGAACAGCACCATAAAAAATGCTGAGCAGTTCTAATCACACCAGTTTAAAAATAGACCCCAGAATAAATCTTGTGTCCGGGGATGTCTGGATTTTAGTGTGGCACCTAGGAGTGCTTTGAAAATCTCTTACTCTGCTTTCTCTTGAGAAAATGATGGAAGATTCCATTCAAATCTTAGCCAGAGCTGCTTGACACTGATTCCCTGGAGAGAAGGAGCTGGGAGCCCGAGTTCAGCATGGCACTGTGTGATTACACTATTTTCAAATGGTTACTGGGCATCAACAGAGGAAGGCAGTCCTCTTCTGCTTAAAGGATCGGAAGGGAAACAGAAGAGACAACAGAACAGATTCTTTGGGCAAATCAGGCATTTCTGGCCATCCTGGAAGCACTGGCATGTGCATGTTGTCCTATGGCATTAGAATGAAATCCCTGACTCCCAGCATGTTTTAATGCATGATTCACCATTTCCCCTGTGGGTTTCTTTTTTATGTGTCCCCCTTCAGGCTCAAAATCTCCACTTCTGCGTGAAAACACCTCCAAGACAAACAATTTTTCAGGGGCAGCAGTTTAAGAAACAAGGAGGAACATGCCCCACAACATGAGCTGACATCTGCAACGCACGGAAAACTCGTCCTTCCCAGAAAACTCATCCACAGAATGTTGGAACCCTGGCTGCTGAGAATTTGAGACTTTCTGTGCCGACAGGCACTGACCCCCAGGAGAGCACTGCATTGACCTGAGGCTGTGGAGAAGCTTCCAGAATGGAATGACAGAACTGGGATTGTGGGGGTGGAGTTTGAATAGAAGTGTGTGATATCACAGGGTGCGAAACTTGGA
>VXBC01004279.1:57539-69851 GCA_013399945.1 Ploceus nigricollis
GGCTGGGTGACAAAACCCATCAGGCGGATACGGGAGAGGGGAAATTCATCCTCAATTTGTGCTGCAGCAGCTGAGACCCCAGAGTGGCCTTTTAACTGGATTTTACACCAATTCTCTCTGATGCATTGTGAGGAGAGAGGCAGGCGCAGAAGGGCCGTGGTTCAGCCCTGCAGGCAATTGTGGAAGAAAATGCAATTACATCTGGCTGCTGAACTTGCCCTTGCCTTCCCCTGGCTGTACGAGCTGTGCTCTCGCCTGGGAAAACATACATGCAAAAGGAAGGGATTGGAATAGATGGCCCTGCCATTCCTATCAGTGACCCCGTGCCCAGGCTCCCTATTCCCTGGAAAAAAACATTCACACCGTTCCAACCACAGAGTAATTGCAATCGGGGCAGGTGGAGCTTGGCCCACCTCTCACAGAAGACTCTTGTCCCACACTCTGCAGACATTTTAGAGCAGTTTCTCCACAGACTGCACTGGAATTCCACCCCTGAACTTCTCACTTCTCCTCCTGCATGCTCATCAAGGTGTGGGAGGGTGAACATCCCGTGGGCAGGTGTCACAAGAGCCACCAGGGCTGGAGGACAAAGCAAAGGGAAGATGAACCCTCTGTCACAGTCCACCCAGCCAGGCTTCCTTCCACAGGAGTTAGGGCTTCCCTCAGGAGGTGACTGGAACTAAGTTCACCCCCAAGACCTCAACCACACCTGCAGCACACACTGCCCTGGTTTGGGCATAAAAATTCCCTCTGTCTCTTTTCCCTGTTCCTCACAGCAGTGGTGGTGTTACTTCCCTCCTAGTGAGTTAATTAATTAATGCATGTGACATGAATTACCACTCTCACCTTCCCTGCTCCAGTTATCCCTCTTGATCCAGAGCATTCATTTGTCCTGAAACACCAAGACCTGGATTGAAACAGGGACAAACTGGAACTGAGCTCCACCTCTATAATTTAGCTCTGTTTCCTTACAGATTCCCAAATAAGAGTGAAGTCCTCTCATGCCTGGTGCTCAGCATTTTTATCAGACCATGACGTGTGATTTTCTTAAGGTCAGAGATGAAGTGACCCCTCTGCCTTTCTGGCACAGTGTCCTCCCACTGCTGGTGAGATGTGAAACCAGATGTCCTCACCTCCAGGCTGGTGTCTCACCCCAGAGATTAAACCCCTCCAAACCCAAAGCTGTCTTACTGAGGGCTGAGCAGGAATTTGGATGTGGAGCCCGCCAAGGAGGCAATTTTGAGCCAGAGACAACACAGAGCCCTCCAAAATACCCCAACCTGCCAGCAGTGTCAAGTAGTCCATAAATTATCCTTGAAGCTTTCTGGTTTTAATCAGTCCCAGTCCCTGATTACTCTTGGAACGTGACTCCAGGCCCCTGCATGGAGTATTTATCTTGCATTAATTAGATTAGAAAAGCAGGGGTATTCAATACACCAACTAATCAAGTCAAGGGATCAATACAGCACGTGGCAGAGCCTTCCAATGTCCTCACTCTGTGAGATGACAATGAATCTGTTCCAGAAGGTGCTCAAAAATAACCCTTGGTGACTTAACAGAGGGGAAATCTGAACTTTCATCTGTCTCCCCACTTGAGAAGAAAGAGATGGTGCTGGGGTATAAATAACCATTCCTGCAAGGCAGGACTGGTGGGGCTGAGCAGTAAAACACAACTCCAGGTCTTTGGCCAACGTGGAAGGGTAGCCAGGGCTTCAGGAGCATTAATCACAGCCAACCAAGGTGCCTAGTAACCCTGAGGCAGCAGCTCTAGGTCAGGAGGATTTTCCATGAATTTTGGTGCCATTGGGCCATGACAGTACTGAGTTATTGGATGAGTAGTACAAAAATAAATTAAGGAAAAAGAAAAAAAAACAACAACAAGACTTAGCAGCAGCCATCAGCAGATGATGGAAGTGCAGCCTGTTCTGTTCCAGGCAATGATGACTTACCCATAGAGGAATGGGCTTACTGAGCATTTCGGGGCACTGTTTATTATGTTACAGGGCTGAAGGGTGGGGGGGGAGTCCTGCCTGAAAGACAGAAACACAAAGAAAGGTGACCCTGAGTTCACATCAGCACTGAACTGGGGCTGAGAGCCTGTCTGGTGAAGCCCTGTGGGCTCCTCAGGACTTACAAGAACAGTCTGCAGAGCTGTTTCCACCCACAAGCCATCCCCTGACAAGGATGAGTAGAGCAGAGCCCCTGAGCTGCAAGCACAGATTTAATGTGAAAGACTGTCCAAGCAACCTTTTAACCTCCTGCTTTCATCTCCCCCCCTCCCTCCAGAGCTTTCATCACTGTTAGGAAAAAAGTTATTAGAAGAAAGGAAGTTGTTGTTAAATAAGAGCTGCTCTCTGACATTCCGTGTGCTGTTAAATTGTCGTGTTGGGTAGAGGGATGCTGGTTCCTTGTTTATAGCAATAATGAGGTGAGGATGGAGAGCTCTCACTCGATTCTGTCTTGTGTTTCTGCCCATTTTTTCCAACTCTTATATTTGTCCAGCATGACTTCCTAAACCAGATCACCCATTTCCATGGAACCATGGAATGGTTTGGGTTGGAAGGGACCTTCAAGATCATCTCTTTCCAGCCCCACTGCCGTGACAGGGACATCTTCCACTAAAGTGTGGAAATAATGCCTCAAATCTAACTCACAGATTATCCTTCACTGAGAAATTCATGTGAGGGTGAAGACTCTGCCACCTGCCTCAAAAAGATGGGGAAATTGTTCTCATCACTCACTGTCTGGAGGGCAGCAGAATTTCTGCACGGGTAGCATCTTTGTAAAATAATTAATTTTGTTCCTCCTCTTCCGAGCATTTGCTTCACAGGAATCCTCACCAAAGGGGCTGCATTAAGGGAAGTCTGGCAGCCATCTCCTCCATCCCCGTGGCTGCAGCTCCATCCCAGCCCCGTGGAGCTGGATGTGCTCCCTCCTCCCTCTCCTCTGTCACACGCAGAAGTTGTGCAGCGTCTCTGCAGATCGAGCTCCCACTCCAGTTAATTTTCTCTCTCCCTGTGCAGCCCGCAGCAGTTGGAGCCTGCACTGAGATGTAATGATCTCCTGTTTTTGTTCTTGTGAGTCAGACTCTGCTCAGTACAAACCTCTGAGCTAATCCCAGCGTGAACAGCTGTTTCTGGCAAAATGAGGGACAACAGGCAGACAAAGCTGCTCTGGCTGTTTGTTTCCTTCTTCTTCAGGAACTAAATCTTCCCAGTTAAAGTTCTTGAGGACGTCCATTAAGTTTATTGAGCTTGCAGGAGGCCTCAGCTACAGCTCACTGTTTTGTGCTGGGCTGTTTAGGGCAATGCTGCAAACATTTAACAACCTGGTGGGGGGGGAGAGAGGACTGCAGTTGAAGGGTGAGGGTTTTTTTTCCCCAGGAATTATCATTAAAAATGAAATGCTCTGCAACTGGAAACATGAGGAATGTCAGAGAAGAGATTTCAGTAGTCCCAGTCACTGAAGGCTGTGCTTCCATTGACTTCCATGAGAAATCTGGTCAGAAAAGGCTGGATTAACAAGGTTTGGTGTGCCCAGGGGTTTATAGGCATTGAGAATGAAGGAGCTCCTTTACCAACTCCATTTGTGGATCACATGAATACACAGGGCTGGGGATGAGATGAAAACCCCAGATTTGATCTTTGCTATGGTTTTCCATAATGAAAAACTTCTCCTGGTCTCTTCTCAGCCTCCAGCCTGGGGAGGCGATGGAGAAGAGGTGATGATGTGCCCCGAATTCCACGGCAAGTGCAAGCCCAAGGCAGAAATCTCCAGTGCCTTGGCCCCCTCTACTCTCTGCTTTCCCTGTCAAATCCCCCAAAAAAGCAGGAAAAAACTGCTTTTCCTCTCACAAATGTTGAGAGAAAAGGGATGATGAGGAACGTGCACACGCCAGGGTCACCACATGGTGAATCCTTCTAACTCACTCTGTTCTTACTTCATCTTTCCTTCCTGGGAGCAGCTGATTTATCTTTATTATCCTCCTCTGTTGTCACTGTCATTAAATTTTGTTGAGCCAAGAGACTCCACTGTGTGCTTTAGTAATTCGATCAGAAGGGAGGGGAAGCAGAGCTGAGGTAATAGGCAGCATGGAAGAGGTCAGGAGAAGCAGCCAGTGGCACATTAAGGGGAATACAGATCCGGCTTTGCTTGGAAATGGTGATCCTGGAGCGTGCCTGAGCAAGGGGCAGCAGCAATCGGGAGCAGCAGCGACCCTGTGCCCCTCTGCTTTGGCTGCCTCATCTCCCTAAGACCTCATCTTGCAGGGATGTCACATCCCAGGTTTTAGTCTGTCTTTACCAATGCAAACCAGCCCCTGGAATCAACAAGGCAGTGCTTTTCCCAGCTCCCTGTTTTCCACTCCGTGTGAATTTGTGGCTTGTTTCATTTTAAGCATCAGCCACTAAACGAGCCCGGTGGCAAAGCAGTCATTTATCTCTGCTATTTGATTCATGTGGCAAGGTTTCCCTGCTGAGAGGAGAACCCCACGGTGTTGTGCCCTCAAATTGGGCCTGGCTGGGATGGAGTTAATTCTCCCAGATCCCTCACAGTGCCGGGGACTGGCAGATGGGAACGTGTTGGTAACACTCCAGTGTTTTGGCCACAATATCAAGGCTGTCTCTCCAACATTTCCCCCTCACCAGCAGGCTGGGGGTGGCAAGATCCTGGGAGGGGATACAGCCAGGATAGCTGTCCCAAACTGACCAGAGGGATATCCAGACCATATGGTGTCTGCTTAGCAATAAAAGCCAAGAAAAAGGAGGAAGAGGAGTTGGATTTGTTAGTAAAGTATTTGTCTTACAAACTGCCAGACATACTGAAGTCCTGCTTCCTGGGAAGTGTCTGGACATCACCTGCTGATGGAAAATAGAGGATAAATGTTTTGTTTTCCATTGCTTCTGTGCACAATTCTCTTTGCTGCTTTATTTAACTGCCTTTATGCTGACTCACAAGTTTTTAAAATCTCATTTTCTGTCCTGCTGAGGAGGGGAGTGATGGACTGGTGGGGTGGTGGGCACCTGGTGTCCAGCCAAGGCCAGCCCACCCCAACCCTGCTGCACACATGGAGTAAAAGACATTCTGGTCCACATCCAAATGGACGAGAGTGGCAAAAATTCAGGGAGAAAGGAGCTTCAAGGCACTGAAAATTGAATAGATTGATCCCCTACAGACCAGAATAACAAAGAGAGAAAACAGAAATTATGTACCTCAGAGGTCAGTGGCAAAGCCCTGTTTCTGGAAGGCCAGGCCCAGCACCCTGGTTGCTAATGCAGGTTGGAGGAGACCCTGAGCACCCTGGTCTGCTGGGAAGTGTCCCTGCCCATGGACTGGATGAGCTTTAAAATCCTTCCAACCCAAACCATCCTATGACTCTGTAGGTAACCTCAGCCCCTCAGCTACAACAAGAAAATAACCCTGAATGTCACTTTTTTGGTGCTTCTAAGACAGACCCTCAAAAAACCCACACAGATTAGGGGTTTTTTTTGTCCTTTTCTTCTGGGTTTATTTTCCCTAGTGTCTCATTACACTGGGTAATGTTATAAAGTGTCTTGTGGACAGACACTTCTGTCCATGCAGCATCCCCACCCCAGGTGCTCACCTGGATGTGCATGATAAGAAAAATGCAATTTGCTAATTATACAGCCACATAAAATCAGATTATTATGGTCCACTGCACAAACCCCACACGTGTTTACCCACATATAGAGGCCACAGTTCATCTGCTGTATTTTAAATGGCTGTTTAGAATGAAAAAAAGCTCACCAGGAACCCCAGTGATCTCCAGTGACCAGTCCTCCTCTGGAGAGAGGTGTCAAGAATCCATAATTTCTGTTGGATTATGAAGGGAGCCTGCACATCCAAAACAGAGGGTTGGATCTCTTTTTTTACAAATATTCAACTGGATGATCTTTAAGGTCCCTTCCAACCCAAACCATTCTGTAATTCATGTACAGACAGAAAGAAACTACATCTCTTTGTGCCTGTTTCTTGCCTTCACATGCTCTCCCACAAATGCAAGTACACACACAAACTTCATGGACTCCATGAAAAAAAAATAATAAAAATTATATAATGAGAATATAGACAAGATGTCCCAGATCCCACGTGCACTCTGGGCTATCTAAAATCTGGCACAATAAACTGCAATTTCATCAGAATAAATTATTTATTAGTTTTTGAGGGTTTTTGGAATTTTTTTTTTCTTGACGCTCATAAAGGCAACAATGAAAAATTACTCCAGAATTTATTCTTTCTGCATGCTGGGAGAAACATTGTGTGCCTCTGTACATATGCAGATATAAAGCAGACCATGCTGTGATCTTATGTTGTTATGCGCAGACTGCAAGTTCCTGCATGCCACAGAAAGAAGCAAAATGCCATAAAAATTAAAGGAGCAGTGCAGAGCTGCAGTATTTTTGTGGGCACATAAAAAGGAAGAGGCCCAGTTTGCTTTGGAGACTGGAAGTGGCTGTTCACCTTCAGGTTATCTTTGCCAGATGATCTCCTCTCTACCTTCAGGCACTGAGATGCTGTGGGACACTTCCTGCCCCAGACTGTGGCAAAATTCACATTTATTGTGATGAGGATATGTTGTGATTAGGGCTGCCCTAAAAGGTCTCTGTGCACAAACACCAGTGAAGACCCCAGTATCCCCCTAATTTTTCACTGCATTTTCCTCTCTGGCCACAATCCTCACCCTGCCCAAAGGCTCCCCATGGTCCCAGGCTGGTTGGTAACAACACCACACTGGATGTGCCAAAATCTCCACAGTTTTGATGTGCCAAAATCTCCACAGTTTTGAAGTCATTTTTCAATTTTCCTGCTCTCCTGCAGCTCTGTTATTCCATTCACAGGCCATGCCCAGCTTCCCCACTGCACCTCTACCAAAACTGAGCACCTTTGAGGTACCAGTTATGATGATAAATGGAGATAATTTACATTTTCTTTTCCTTTGGTGTGGTTCCAACTTTAAGCCCATCTTTAGCTGTTTCTAGACCCTTAGCACTTGATCTAGGATTTTTGTTTAGTTTATCCTCCTGTTACACAGAAGCCTGAAAGTGTTCCAAAAAATGCATGGATGTGGCTTTTAAGGACATGGTTTGGTGCTGGGCTTGGACTCGATGATCCTAGAGGGCTTTTCCAACCCTAATCATTCTGTGATTTGAAGAACAACTTTATGTATTGAAGCACAACTACAATGTTTAACAGAATATCCTCCAACATCTAAGCATCAGCAGCTGAATCAGTGCAGTGCCCAGAAAGTTAGAGGAGGATGGAAATAACCCAGGAGATGAACAAAACTTCGGGAGGAATGTCCTGATCCCTACTGCAATTTGTCCATAAGAACCAAGCCAAGGAGCTTCCACACCTCAGCTCCCCCAGGGAGCCATTCCCACAAATTCCCTGCTTCCCTCTGTGCTTGATGCACTCTGAGAAACAACCCCTCAAATGTCCTTGAAGGGCTTTGCCATGGATCACTGATTTTCCTAATTTCTCTGCAGTTCTTTGTCAGCAGTTTCACCTCTGGGATCCCTGGACACATTTCCTACAGCAGTGATGTGGGTTTGGGTCTTTAAAGCCTTGAAACTGAGGGCTAAAAGGCTTTAATTAATGGAAGATTAGCTGCAGTCATCCTGACACACCTTGATGTCTGAGCCATGCTGCTAATTCCAGGTGGATCATGTCCTAGTGTGGGGTCTGTGTCCCTGAGTGTGATCTCTCCTTTACAGAGTGCCTGGCAGCCAGAATAGAAGAAGGTGACAAGAAAATCTCGATAGCTCTAAAATAAAGCACAGCTTGAGTTTGCCAGAATGTTCAGTCCAAGCACTCAGACTTAAAGCTGAAGAAGTGATATAATTCTGTGACTTGGCAGAATCCATTTCTGGCCATTCTTTGGGTGGCAGACCCCAAAATCATCACTCAGGTTCAGGCCACCTCAGATGCACAGAGCAACGACCTGGGCAAGCTGGGGACAGAGAGAAATGAAAGGGGAAATGCTGCACCCTCCCAAAGAGATGAGAATTAATTCCCTGGGGGGAAAAGTATTCACTGCCCAGCAGAGACAAAGCCACAGTGCTGCAGAATAATTGGAATAATTGTCAACAACCTGCTTTGGGTGTGAGCCTTGGACAAAATTCTGAGCTGCTCCTTGGTGGCAGAGCCAGAGTCTCCAACATCTCTGTAAGGATCACAGGGAATCCTGAGGAGGAAGAACACAGACACTGGAGACAAGCCAAGATCCCTTAGCTGTGGTATAGAGGAGACTTGAAGTAAAAATCTTTTTTGACAGACATTGCAAATAAGTCCCTAAAATGAGCTGCTTTGGCTCTCTTTGCAAAGCACTGCTGTGAAGCAGCTACTGCTGAGGGTACCTCACGTTATCCTAAAGTTGAACCTGCAGGAAATCAAGTGGTTTTCGCCCAGTTCCCACCAATTTCCCTCTCCCACCACCAGCAGGTGTCTGGATGCTTTCTCTGCATGCTTTATCTACTTCACCTGCTCAGAAGGGAGGATGTCTCCAGATTGGATGGGTTTGGATGGTGCCAGCTTCAGGTAGAGGTTAAAAATGCTGCCTGCAGCCCTTTTTGGCAGGGAATTCACAGCTGCAGCTCTGCTGTGCTCCCCTCTCATTGATAAAAGGTGTCCCTTCTCACAGGGCTCAGAGAGATAAGTGCTTGAGGGATGCCCTTGGTGCATTTGCAGCTTTGCCCCAGTAGTTTTATGGCTATTGGCTGTAGCTCCAGCTTTCTCAAAGGAAGCCAGAATTAAAATAGCTTTCTATATTCCTTGAGTACCTTCCATCATCCCTTGGCAGCAGCCATCCCTTCACATCCTCCTCTCAATGATGTTACTGGCACCAAGCACGGGGCCCCACCATTCCCAGCTCTCTGATGCACTTAATTAAAGCAGAATCACTCAATAATTCTGTTGTGCTTTCCTGGGCATCTGCTTGTTCACCTCTCCTGTGCACAGGCAATTAATTTTTAGCTTTTTCCTGTACAAAGGGATTGAAATAAGAATATTAATTCCATCCCAGCAGGAGGGAAGGAGGACATGAGTCCACCTGCAGGGCTCTGTCCCTGGGTTGGGAGTGCAAAGTTGCCCAAAGGCTGCCCAGAGTGCTGGAAGTTGGAAGCAAGGGAAGGTTTGGAAGATGAAACAGTTCTCCTCTCCTGCTCAATTCCATTAATTCTGAGAATAAATTAATAAGCATGTTCCTGCCTGGAAACCTCACCAAAATCAGTGGCCCTGGGTGTTACATAATAAATGCCAGACCTTTCTGCAAGGAGCTTTTTGTGACCTTTAGTGACTTGTGGGGGATCACATGGAGATCACATAGAAATCACAACCCCAAAACTCCTGATTTATGGGCTGGGGTGTTTTCATGAGTTCATACCTTCTCTCTCAAGCTTAAATAAACTTAAAAAAAAATAATAAAATTTTAAAAAAGGCAGAACAGAATCATCATTTTCTCCTGGCATTTATTGAAATGTCATCTGAATGAGAGCAAACAATGCTTTCTGCTCCTTTGGGTAACTGATATGGACAGAAGTCCATAAGAACAAGAAAACTGCAGCTCTGATCTACTTAATGGATACTAGAGGCACAAAAATGCTTTCAAATGCACACAATTATTTTTTCCTCAGCTAATTGAGGGGGGGTGAAAGCTTCTTTCTAGGAAATATGGTAATATATATTGATCAGAAAAAATAAGCTTCTCTACCAAACCCTGAGCACGATGCAAGGTTAAGGGACTTTAATTAATGAAAAAGCTTTTTTATGAAATGATGCCACCACTCAAGGAGAGTGTACACTGTGACCTCCAGTTAAGTGGAGACACCTTTTAAATATGACACTGCTCATACCAGCATCACTCACTCCCTTTCTTGGCCAGATAAATATTGATCAGACCTCCTGCCAGCCCAGGCTGCCCTGCTGAGGTGACCACCTCAAAAATGTCAATCCCAGACAGGGATGTCTTTCAGAGGTGTCACAGATCTGTGAAGGCATCAACCAGCAGTTGGGTGGGATAAAATCCACATTGGAGAGTCAAACTGGGGCTGCCCCATCCCTGGCAGTGTCCAAGGCCAGGTTGGACAGGGCTTGGAACAACCTGGGATAGTGGAAAGTGTCCCTGCCCATGGCAGGGGGGTGGAATGAGATAATCTCTAAGTCTCCTCCACCAGAAAACATTCTGGGATTCTGTGAACAAATTTAAAACAACAAAGAAGATGGACCCACAAATCCTGTGCCCTTTGCTACTCAAAACTGTTCCTCTGCATTTATTTTAGGTCCAGACTCCCACAGTTACCAGACACCCAAGCTGCCACTGAAATTAAAGTCTCCCAACTCCCCTTGTGCACCTGGATTTATTTACTAGCTGCTACAAGCATGAACAGAAATATAAATTAGCTCCTTTTTTCACTTATTTTGAAACCTGCCCAGCTCGCCTTGCAAATGGAAATATAATGAATTTCAACTTCAATCAGGAACAAGTTCTTTAATTGTTCAGTATATTAGAGCTGCACTGTTTACAGGATTATTATTTTTTCTTAGGAGCCACAGCCAACTTAGACTGAGTCCCTAATGACTGGTAAATTGGCAGAAATCTAACTTGCAGCAGTGATTTTGCTACCTGCAAGGCAATATATTTACTCCTACCCCACTGGGATCCTTCTGAAGCTCACACTTGTAGGGGACAGATGTTAAATTGCCCAAGGAGGCAGAATGACCATGTCCAAGGGCAGGATGGAGCCTTTGCTGCAGAGTTCAACTGAGGAGCTGCAGTAAAGCAGGGAAACAGAGACACATTTGTCTTCTATTACCAATATATGGCTACAACCCTGCCTAAAATCTCACCTGGAGCTTCTTTTCCCAGCAGGACAGATGAGACCCACCCAGGATGGAGTGACAAGATTATCCTGCACTGATCTCCAGTGGGAAGAGGAATGTTTGTCATGGAAAATTGCTGATGTGTTTGCATTTATTGCAACGTTTCTGCAGCGTCCATGGTAAATTTTGGCTGTCCAAATTCCTTAGAGAGCAAGGGAGAGCCAAATGGGGAAGGATTGCTGTGTGCTGGGAGTGATTACACCAGGCTCAGATGCTGAGTTTAGAGAGAGGCACCCAACAAAGAGCCTCATTAAGGCAAGGAGAAGTGGACAGCACAAAACAACCCTCCAAGAGGAGCACTCCCTCCTCCTCCCATGTTTTTATCTTGCTTCTGCCACTGTGCAGCGAGTTTGGGAGAGGCCAGCAGAGTCCAGAGGAGATTCAGAGAAAAGCAACATTATCCATTGAAACATCAGACAAATATCGACTTCTTCACTAAAGGCTTACTCAGACGCCCTCAGAGAGTCAATATTTGGTGGGGAGCATTAAAATTTCAGAGCTCCTTGGCCAAGGTGACTTTCTACAAGCAGGAGTGATGTCTCTCACAACAAACCTGCCCACCAAAGCCTGCCAGGTGTGGGCAGAGGTGCTCCAGCTTCCCCCAGCCACAGGTCTGCCCCTGACTGACAGCAAAGCAACATTCACCTGGATGAGAATGAAAGTCTAGAGATGAAAATCCTCCTGCTTGATTCTTAAGTATGAAGTCCAAGGTCCCAATAAATCCATCAGAAAGCTGGAAAAGGAAGAGCAAGTCTGGATACTTTATGAATAGAACTGATAGTTCAGACACACTGAAAGGCAAATTTTGGGCATTTTAGCCCATGAGCACACAATCTGTTAAGGCCAGACTCACTTCCAGCTGCAGGGAAAAGGGAGATTTCGTGCTCTGCAGGAATTGTCAGTCCCCAAAAGCTTTCAGGAGCTCATGACTGCATTTCCTGTGCATTACATCCCATTATGCAGATGCCTTAAAGTAAATGTAAATCACATCAAGACTAATTGTGAAGGGCTTTCGGTGGTGAGAAGCAAAGTGCTTTGAGATGGCTGAAGTGTCTTTGCCCTCTTCCCCTCTCCCTCCTCTCCCTGCCTCCCCTCACCCACATCCTGCTGTCCTGAGCTCTCGCAGACAAGGCCAGCAGGGCTCTCTGGGTTAATTAAATCAGCCTCGTTTGCTGTCTGGAGCTCGAGTGACAAATTTATTGTCAACCTCACCCCGTGGCTCAGGGCTCCCCGAGCCTATGCTGGCATTGTCACTAAGCTGGAGCCACCACAGCCCAGCTTTGGTTTTCCAGAAAGCCTCAGCAGTGTTGGAGCCCAGGCTACTGAGAATTTGAGACTTTCTGTGCTGACAGACTCTGACCCCCAGGAGAGCACTGCATTGACCTGAGGCCGTGGAGAAGCTTCCAGAATGGAATG
>VXBC01004279.1:72837-145261 GCA_013399945.1 Ploceus nigricollis
CCCTCACAGCCAAAAATTTCTTCCTGTTATCTAATCAAAATCTCTTTTTTTAATTTAAAACCATCCCCCCTTGTCCTGTCACTTCCTGCCCATGTAAATAACAATTTTTCCTCTTTTTTATAAGCTCCCTTTAAGTACTGGAAGGCCACAATGAGTAGCAGGGACTCTGAACCCTCCTACACAAATCACACAACCCTGGACCAGTCTGGAATGTTGTTTGCACTGGAAGTTTCATGTCCCTGCCTCACACTGTGGTCCTAAGGCCAGTGAACACAGAAGATCAGAATTACACCTCATTTGGCTCCCTTAGCCTGCAAATGGAGCAGCTGCAGCCAAACTGCTTCTCAGAAACTGCCACTGGCTGTGGTCATCCCTGAACCATGTCCCAGACTGTCTGGGGGACACTCCCAGGTCATTCCCGGTCCCATGCCACAGGTACCTCGCTCCAAGGTGTGCACACACACAGTCCTGAGGCCTTGCCTCGAGCCAGGACAGCAAAATGCCCACTTGTAAACACCATTCTAAAAGAGAAATTAATTTAAATCCTTCATTTTTCAGCTGTCATCAATCTAGAAGCACAAAGCTTGGGAAGGGATATCACAGATCTGTGTTGACATGGGAGATAAGATACCATCAATCCATGATCTGAGATAGATGTTCTCCCAAAAAGGCCCCATCCTTGCCTCCTTGGTGGGCCACAAACTGCTGGATTTTCAGATGAGCAGCACAAAAGGTGTTTTTCTCTTTGCAAGCCCACGGTTGAGATGGACTGTGCAGAGATTGAGGTGGATTTTCCCAGAGGTGTGAGCTCAACCTTGGGAAAGTGCTGAGTGGAGGGATCAGTAATTAGTGATGGATAGTGTATTCACCCAGGCCATTAGCTGGAAAGAAAAGCAAACCTGCAGCATTCTCAGCTGCAAAGAAAAGCAAACCTTCAGCAGGCTCCACATTCCTTCCCTGCATTTTCCTGCCTCCTGACAGCATCCCCACCACCCCTTCAGAGCACAGCCCTCACCACAGCTCTGCTCTCATCGGGGACTGGCATTTCCAATCAATTAGAAGTGTCACCACTGAATTTCTCTGCTAATTACTCCAGTTTATTATGTCTAAAGCCGGGTTAAATGCAGAATTCCCCAGGTCAAGCGGGGTCGCCCAGACAATCAGTTCCACATTTTCCACAGCAAAAGAGAGCCCCACAATCAGTCACTGCCAAGTGGGTCCTAATGGCCAAGCTGCCAGTTCATGGCCTGAGGTGGAAGTTTCAGCAGCAGATAATGCTCTTAGAGAGGAGGAGGAGGAGGAGGAGGAAACCTCCCAGAGTCCAGGGATGGCTTGGGTTTATTCCCTATCAATTTGAATGGATTTATCATTTTTTTGGGGAAAGGAAGAAAGCTGAGATCTGCAGGCATGAGGCAGCATTTGGCTTCACTGCCAGAAACTGTTTGCTGTTTTATTGCATTTAACCAAAAAGTGGAATGAAACAAGGGTATAACTTGTGGGAATAAAGGAAGCTTTGTCCTGATGGAGCCCAGGTCAGTGCAAACATCTCCTTCTTTGCAGTGCTCCATGAATCCAGCATTAATTATGTGAATCACCCTGGAGTCCTTACTCCATGAAAACACATTCCTGGTGTGATGCTTGGAGGGAACACATGGGTTACCTTCCCTCTTAGGGGCAGAAACTACTGACATGTGAACTCACAAGTGCTTGGAAGGTTCCTTCCAGAGAAAGCTTCCCAAATTATGTCATGAGGGCAGGGATCTTGTACAAACACTGTCTTTCATCCTCGAGAAATCCAAAGGGCTTTGCAAGTTATAAATCCATCACGAAGGCATCCACGGATCCAGACTCTCAGAGGAGAGGCACAAGAGCAGGTATTTATGTAGGAAAAGAAGTGAATTCAGGAGGTGAATTAAAGGAAAGGATCCCTAGGAATGATGTGAGAAATGCTGCAATTGGGATGAGACAGTAAAATTAAAAGTTTAAAGACCATTATTTCAAAAAAACCCATTATTTAAAAAAATCTTATCACAGCCTTTTTCCAGGCAATGACACGTGGGACATTTGGCAGAGGAATTCCCTTTTTTATGTGCAACATCCACAGAAGGGGCAGGCAAACAGCCACTGATTTATCCACACCACCTTCTTGTACGGATTTTGCTGTCCCTCAAATCTTCCCAACCACCCAAACACAAGTGAAAGCCAAGTTTACACTAAAAACTAAAATACAGCAGAGTATTGACCAAGTGCTCAGATTGCTGGTTCAGAATGTCTTTCTAAAGGAAAAAACAAAATCAAAAAAACACACCAAAAACAATAACAAAACAAACAACAAAGCAAGGCAGACTAATTTAGGTCTCAAGTATTCCCATTACTTCTTCATCCAGTTAGGAAATAAAACAAGAAAATAATTTTCAGGGTAGCTGAGTACTCTTGTCTCCAATCACAAAATGGAAAAATCACAAGACCTGGGAAGAAAACCCAAACCCTGAAAAAAAATAGGGAAAAAATAACATTACAGTATGACTTTAAAGGGTTTTTTTTAATAGAAAAGAACATAAAAGCCAGTTTGCCTTTCAAAGGCAGGTTCTGGAATGGATTTCATTTTCCAGTTCCTACTCTATATGATGATAATGACTGTATCAAGTAATATAAAGTGATGAAAGATATTTAGCAGGGGCCTTACAGCAAGAAAGACTGAAAGCCATGAGTGCAGAAGACACAGCAAACTGTAGCATTGAAAAAAATTCTCCCTGAGTCTTACAATGAAATTCCTATTAATCCACTAACATGGAGTGTGCTTGGGAGTTCAGGGATATCACGTGAAAAATAGAAAATGCATTAGGAAATGATAACTCTGTGCACTTATGTTGCAAGGAAATGCCCTAAGAGAGCAAATACCTGCCTCAAAGTAATAAGACACATGAGCCTGTAATGGAAATAACTTTGGAAAAATGTTTAAAACTCAATAATTAAGAGAACGGTCCCAGACAGGCACTGGGCACCTGATGCCTTGTGAAAGCTGAGCTAGGACAGAGGCTGGGCAGAGCTAAAGAATAAAGCAGGGGTTTATTCAAAGGATCTCCTCCATGGATCCACCTTGGGCAGCACCAGAGCCCAGCCAGGGCTGCACCCAAGGTGAACCAAAATGGCCCCAAAATGCACGGCCGCTCACGGGGGCTCTCCCTTTGATCAGTTCTGCTCCATTTGCACCTTGGAGTTCATTGTCCAGTTCCAGCTTTAGCCCATGCAGTCCCACCCTGCTTGTTTTTCTCTCTCCAGCCCACGTTGTTTGTGCTCTTGGGCCTGAGATTTGGGTCATTTGTCCTTGGTGCCCAGCTGGAGAAGGAATTGTTTTGTCTCCCTGCTCTGTGCAGAGAGCTCACCATCCCATAATATGAAGCTCAGACCCACACACTAAAGCAGCTCAGAATCTGAAAATATAAAAGTGAAACCCTGAAGTATCACACCGATCTGGGAAAGCACTCAAGGATGTGTTAGATGGAAAAGCTCCAACCCAAGAGCTGTGGATGTGCCTGTAGCTCTGAGCCGTGGCACATCCACTCTGGGCATTGTCCTGCCCAAATCCCCCCTCCCCAGGAGCTCTGGTGCCCAGGCTGGGCTGTGGGACCCCAAAGCAGAGGGTGGTGATTAACAACCCGTGGCCCTGAGTGACCTGCAAAGGCAGGTGAGGAGGGGACCTGGCTGTCAGGGAGATTGGAGCAGACAGATGTTTAATGGAGTCCAGGATTACACATCTGCCAGGCTTCACATGTAATCACCAACTTCTTAGGTTTCCTCTTTCTTCTCCCCTTCTTCTGGGTCTGTTACAGGGTCAGGGGCTGGGGGAAGGGAGGAGGGAGATTTTCAGATTTCCAGCTAAATTCCTTGAGCTGCCCTTAATACTCTGACCTATTGCTAGCTGAAAACACAACCTACCAGTCTGACAGGACTCAGGGAGATGAGAGTGGGTTTTTTTTTTTTTTTTTTGTTTAAAACATGAGAGGGATGCATTAAACTCCACACATCCACCTCCTTTCTCCCAGAACAGCACAGCAGCTGTACTGAGCAGCCTGTGTTTGACTCCACAGAGGAACAGCACCACAATCAATAGTGCCAGGTGACCCCCAGGCCATGTGCTGGGCAGCACCGTGCCCCAGGGGACACATCTCCATGGCTTCCCACCCCAGGATCGATAGTCCCTGCCTCTCCTCACCCAGGGAATGACTCTGCAAGTGTTTTTTTGCATTTCTGGGCATTGCTCACTCCTTCCTCCACCCTTCCTTATTTTCTGTCTCCTGTGCAAGGCAGGGGGGAGCTCTCAGCAGACCACATGAACTGGAGGGAACAATTAAAACTTAAAAACATGATGCAGGAGGAAGGAGACCTGGTTAGACTGAATGACCCACCCCATTCCTCGTGTCCTGACAGCAGCCAAAGCCCTTCAGGTGTGTCCCACCCCGTGAATACCTTAAGGCAAGGAATCCCAAAGATGAATTAAACCATCCTCTAGAGAACACAGCACCCTCAGAACCCTCTGAGAATCCTCCAGCTCCTGTGCTGCTTCTTTGAGCAGCCTGTGGAGGAAGTATCCTGGCATGGGGACATGGCTTTTTTGGCAGGCTAAGAGATGGATGCTGACATTAGTTCAGGCTGCAGCTCAAGCCAAATGCAGATCCACAGATGGCACTGGGAAAGCTGTGGTTCTACCCTCAAATATTGAACACGTAGAGCAGGGTACAACTGGAGAGTTCAGGCACAAAGATGCCAGCACTGTGTCTGAACACAGGTCTTTTAGTGTGACAGGCAATAAATTGTGTGAATGCACCCAAATCCTGGCCCAGGGGTGATCCAGAGACTCAGCCCTGATGCTCTGCTCTGTCACAGGCACAACCAAGGACGTGTCACTCGGCCCCTCTGCTCATCAGATGCAAAATTTCACCAGCAGTGCTCTGACCCAGAGTTACAGGAATTCATGTCCTGCCAGCAGGCAGGGTTTACACTCTGTCCACGACTAAGATCCATGAACCCAAAGTGCTGCAGCAGCTGCAGATCCTCCCCCACAGCTGGAGCCAGTGATTAATGCCATGTGCTTGCAGGGAAGTGATCTCTCTGGGATGGGGCAGGCCTGGAAGGGATGGTTCTGGCATGGATCAGCAAGGATAAGCACGAAGCCAAGGGATCCCAACCTGCATTTTGTGTGAAATCCTTCCCTCCAGTGAGCACCTGTCAAACTGCTCCCTGCTGGCCCTCTCCACACAGCTTGGGCTTGTCAAGGTTCCTCTAGATGGGATCAAGGAAGCTTTAAGTCATGTCACTTAGAGGCAGGGTGGCTACAAATTATTCTCTGAAGGAGCATTTCTCTCTCTGATGCACAGCAAAGCTCAGACTGGACATCTGATGGTGACAAAGCAAAAGTCCTTCTGAACTTTGGGAACCAAAGCTCTCATCAGGGCATGTACACAGGTCAGGAGGACAGCTGAGTTTTCAATAGTCAGTGGCAGGTGCTACAGAGAGTTCCAAAAGAGGTCCTGACCTTGAAAATGTCTTCTGTACCTTCAGGGCACATGGAGTTATAGAGGTTTGCCCACAGCTGATGTCACAGGATTCACAGGATTCACAGAATCTCAGGGTTGGGAGAGACCTTCAAGATCATGGAGTCCAACCTAACCCCAACACCTCAGCCAGCCCCTGGCACCCAGTGCCACATCCAGGCTTGTCAAACACATCCAGGGATGGTGACTGCACCTCCTCCCCGGGCAGCCATTCCAGAACTTTATCACCTTTCTGGAAAAGCTTTTTCCTGATCTCCAACCTGAATTTCCCTTGGCTCAGCCTGAGGCTGTGTCCTCTGGTTCTGTCAGTGCTGCCCGGAGAGAGAGCCCAGCCCCAGCTGAGCACAGGCACCTTTCAGGAGCTGTGGAGAGGGGTGAGGTCACCCCTGAGTCTCCTTTTCTCCAGGCTGAGCTCCCCCAGCTCCCTCAGGGGTTCCTCACAGGGTTTGTGTTCCCAGCCCCTCGCCAACCTAGTTGCCCTCAACTGTCAGTGAATCATAAATTCCTAAATATCCTGGGCTGGAAGGATCATCATTCCAACTCCTGGCCTGCACAGGACCACCCCAAAAATCACATTGTGTGTCTGAGAGTTCCAGGAGTCTGTGAGCAAGGCAGGGAATGATTCAAGGTCTCCCAAATCCTGGACTGTCTCCCAGCCTTTCCTCCTTCCCAGAGTCCTGGTTTTAGGGGAAAGTGAGGCACTTCAATACAGCATCAACTGGCTCATGAAAACCTTTCCAAAGCATTACAAGAGCTTAATTCAAGTGTGAAAAGGCCAAGGCTGAGGGACAGTGAGAGCTGGAATTCCAGCTGCCTGTGTCCATGGGATGGAGACAGCTCCAAGTGGAATTTCTTCCCTTGCCATGAATGATGCCTTTGAGACACCTCCAAGACCTTGAATCTGCTCTTCTCCTGCTCAGCTCAGCTTTCTCAGTCATTCACATCCCTTCTGGAACACACAACCAACCCAGCAGGAGGTTAAGGGACTCCCTACTCCCTGAATTATCCCAGCTTACTCCAAAACACCCACATGAAAGCAGCAAATGAGTTAAAAATCAAGCTAATTATGACTTTTTGCAATAATTTGCCTTTTGCTGATAAAGAGTTGTTTCAAAAGAGTCAGCAGCACAATGCACTGCAGTTTTGCCAGTGGGCCAAATCACTTTTATCATTCTTTGCTGAGAAACACAGGCAGTCACAGAGTGTCTTTTCCATCCATAGCTGAGCATCCATGCGGGATTTTCCATCTATTCAGACATTTCTCAGAGGCCATCTGACCTTATTTAACGAGCCCTTAATTAGGTGAAAGCAAATGTGAGGGAGAGCGGAGTTCAGCCTCTGATATTGCTGAGGGTAATGAGGAGTATTCCAGGGGCAGCAAAGAACAATCAAAGAGAACAAAAGTTGCCTTTGCTGCCAGCTGGGATTACACTCATTGCTTGATAGGGATTGAGTGAACTCTCTAGGAACTGCTCTTCCCATCAATTTTGGGCAGGACTGTCCAAGAGTAGGACAGCTGGCAAGGAAATGGGTGGTTTGGAGTCCTCTGCTTTGGAGGATTTAGAGGGAGAGGGATGTGACACATTTTTGCAAAGATGGTGAATTCAACCATGTTTTGGGCGTCTTAGAAGCTCTGGTGGCCCTGATCTTATGTAGGATGTCAGTCTGGTTTAGGAACAGCCAGTTATGGAATCATGGAATGGTTTGGGTTAGAAGGGACCTTAAAGATCATCTCATTCCACCCCTGCCATGGCAGGGACACCTTCCACCATCCCAGGGTTCTCCAAGCCCTGTCCAACCTGAACTTGGACACTTCCAGGGATCCAGAGACAGCCACAGCTGCTCTGGGCACCCTGTGCCAGGGCCTGCCCAGCCTCACAGCCAAAAATTTCTTCCTAACTGCCTGATAATTAATCCAAGGAAGAGATGATGCTGCCAATACCCTTCCAGAAGGTGAGTAGGGAAGTCCTGCAGAAGACCTGACCACCTCCAAAGAGTGGATGTGCACAGTGGTCATCTTTCACAGCCCCTCCTAAATCAGCACTCCAAGGCAGCAGAATAACAGAAATGTGCAAAAACAGCACCAAAATTTACAGTTTCTGAGTGTCTCTGCTGCTTTTAAATCCCCAGGTCAAAAAGTCACACCTATTAGATAATCTCAGCTTTCTGTTCTCAAAGATCTTTCTGTATTTTCTGGTTCTGGCCCAATGATGAAAACGTGGTGTGCACACAACCTGATGGCTCACAACCAAACAAATGCAAATTAAAAGGAAAAAAAAAAAATACAAACAAACAAAATCTCTTGAGTTATTTTTAAAACATGTGATCTTGAGCCAGTGTTACTGGGGACAGCCTCAAAATGACAATCCCCTAGAAACAGGCACTCCAACCCCAGGAGTTAATGCTGCTTGATATGTGCAAAGACCACATTTGAAGAAATTAAGCCATAATTAAGCAAAGTTATTAATGATTGTTTTAACTAATTGATACGATAACATAAGCAGCAGACAAGATTTTAATCAGTGGTCATGAAACCAGAAGTAAACTGGCCAGACACCCCCTCCTCTTTGGCAGCTAATTTGCAAACAATAATTCTGCTGCTGATAGTGACTCAGCGGCAGAGGGGAGAAGAATAAATCTCAGGAGACAAATAGGTATAACCATTCCCCATTTTAATGAGAAACAGACACAAAAAGGCCAAAAAGACCCTGTCAACATGATTTGCAGTACAGTTACTTAATTTTTACCAAATGTGCTTTCTGCCACGCTTTAGTTGAAGTACATATTTATTTGATATTTCGCTGGCAAAGTTTAAAAGAGCCTCCAAAATACCCATCTGCTTCTGCTATGCATGACCCTACCAGCCTCACCTCCGACACACTGTAATGGTTTTAGGGAATGATAGCACTGCACAGATGTGATTTATTCACAGATTGTGGGTGACTTTCTGCTAATTTACAGGGGGAAAGCACAACTTCCCACTGGAGCGTGAAGCTGACCCACAGAACAGACCTACCTGCACAGAGAGGGACAGCAAATCTCCTTCCTTGAGGCAAACACTGAATCACAGGATGGTTTTATAAGGGACAATAAAGACCATCCCATTTCCACCTTCCACTATCCCAGGTTGCTCCAAGCCCCATCCAACCTGGCCATGGACACTTCCAGGGATGGGTAAAGTTGCTCATAAGTAACACAAGGTTGCTCAAAACCTGGTCTTCCCTAACCTTCAGTAAACCAAAAGTAAGAGGAAGCTCAAACCCATGAGATTTAAATAATATGAAGTTGACACCTGTTCCCCTTTACCTTCTGGATTTTGAGCCTTTAAGGTTGTTACCTCCAGCTCTTCCCTTTGAGCCCTCTCTGTCAAAAGGAAGGACTGAGATTCCTGTCCTGGACTTGCTTCCATGTGTTGTATCAGCTTTGCAAAATGCTGGGAGAGACCCTGGAGCTTGCTGAAACAGATTTATTTAGGGGTAAAGGGGGTGACCTTCCAAAGGTGGGACAGGGGAATGAGCACCTGCACCTCCTGGCATGCAGAGGTGGGCTCTGTGTGTGTGTCAACACTGGAGCAGCAAGGAAGCAAGGAGACAGCAGTGTGGAGACAGCTGGAGAGCAGAGAGCAAAGAAACAGGGATGCCAGGAATGCAGGAAGGGTGGAAAAGCAAGTTCAAGCCTGGAAATGAGAGGAAAGTGCTGCAAAGAATCAGAGAGAGAGGCAGGGAGAATGAGAAAGGGGTGGAAGAATTATCTCCATCCCTGCAAAGACTTCTAAGGAGTTTCTCAGCTGGGAAGAGAAAGAAATTCAGAGATGATGAGGTGAGGGAAGGAAGCACAGGCATGTGTGATGAGGAGCAGGGAAGATGCAGAGAAGCTGCAGCAGAGACCCTCCTGTTCCCCCAGCATTTCCCATCTGCTCCTCATCCCCTGAGATCAGCATGTGAGGCACAGGGCTCCTCTGCACACCAGAAACAGGAAAAGGAGAAAGAAACAGTCCCAGCCTCCAGTGGGACTGACATAAGAAATATGGAGAGGAGCTGTTCACAGGGCAGGTAGTGACAGGACAGGGGGAGAATGGCTTCAGGTTTAATTGGGATATGAGGAGGAAATTCTTGGCTGTGAGGGTGATGAGCACTGAGAAGCTGTGGCTGTCCCTGGATCCCTGCAAGGTCCAAGGTTGGACTGGATGGGGCTTGGAGCCAGCTGGGATAGTGGCTATAGCTCCCTCAGAGTGTCTGTGAAGGCTGGAGTTAAAGGGATGATCTCCTGATCGATCCTGACAGATCCCATGTGTGCACCAGCCCTTCCTTGCACTGCCAACAGGGACTTGAAACACATTCACACCTAAAACACAGAGATGTCCACACCTCTGGGAAATGATGGGACCTTTGTATGCTCTGTCTCTGGGTTTCAGTGACAAACCTCCTCTCCCTCCATCAATCACTGTATAAAATATGTATTTCTAGATAATGGTGAAAAGCTGTTGCCTTCTGCTCCTCAGAGCATTGCACATCTGACTGAGCGGGCAAGTGCTGCTTGTTACCTCTCAGTGTCCAGAGGAGCTGCAAGGCAGGACTGGTTTCAGCCACAGACCACAGGGCAGAGCTGGGCTCCTTCTCCCTTGGAGCCCAGGGGGTTCAGCTCCAGAGGAAAACCCCCATGTGCAAACCAAGGACCCCCAAGTTCACTGGGGAAAACTCTCCCATGCAGAAGCTGACCTTAAAAAGGCCAGGGGATTGTTTTGGCAGCATGAGAAAGATGTTCCTTGTATCCAGATTTACAGTGACAGCTCTTTTTTAGGTGTTCTGAGTTAAAGGGTGCCTTGCTGGGATGTCCAGAGCTGTGGTAAGACTGGGACAAGCTGGAGAAATTGGCTTTATCACAGGGGCTTCCATTCTTGTGGGGGGTTGGTGAGAGATGGATCCAAGTCTGGCAAAACCATAAGGTTTGGAGCATGAGTCCTGTGAGGAATGGCTGAGAGAGCTGGAGTTGTTTAGCCTGGAGAAAAGGAGGATCAGTGAGGACCTCACTGCTCCTCACAACTCCCTGAAAAGAGGTTGTTGTGAGGTGGGGATCTGTCTTCTCCCAGGCAACCACCCACAGGACAAGAGCAAATGGCCTCAAGCTGCACCAGGGGAGGTTCAGGTTGGATATTAGGAAAAATTTCATCAGTGCAAGAGTGGTTAAACATTGGAAGAGGCTGCCCAAGGCAGTGGTGGAGTCACCATCTCTGGATGTGTTCAAAACACAAGCAGAAGTGGCACTCCATGACATGGTTCAGTGAGCACAGGAGTATTTGGGCAAAGGTTGGACTTGATCTTAGAGGCCTTTTCCAACTTTAATGATTTTATGATTCTATGAAAANGTTCAGGTTGGATATTAGGAAAAATTTCATCAGTGAAAGAGTGGTTAAACATTGGAAGAGGCTGCCCAAGGCAGTGGTGGGGTCATCATCTCTGGATGTGTTCAAAACACAAGCAGAAGTGGCACTCCATGACATGGTTCAGTGAGCACAGGAGTATTTGGGCAAAGGTTGGACTTGATCTTAGAGGCCTTTTCCAACTTTAATGATTTTATGATTCTATGAAAACAGCTTTTAATAACACAGGTAACAACAGAACCACTCTTATCTCTGGGGCACAGACAGGGCTGAGCTGAGGAAAAAAAAAGAAAACCCAAGGAGAAACCTCCTACATCCCCAGGGATGGCACAAGCCCTAGTGCTTGTCTATCTTTAAAAAGGTCAGGTTAAGTCATCACCCCCCTGCACCTCATCTCCACAGATCTCCCAATACCACTGTGAGCAGTGAAAACTCTGATAAGTCAGATTTCCCCCTTTTATAAAAGATCTGTACATGGTTTGTAGAGTGAGTGGGATATTTGCTCCCCAAGGGCAGCCTCTCCATAATCCTGCCTCCAGCAAAGGCAAACCCCTGCACCCACTCACTGAGGCTCTACAAATGTTAATTTATTCAAGCATTAAAGTGTGTTCTGTCATGAGCACACAGGTAGCGACTGCACTGCTGAGGTGGCAGCGCTGTCACTCACATCACCCACCTCTGATAAATCTGATAAAATCTGATAAAATCAGATTTGGGCAAAGGCTGATGTAGTGCCGAGTGTTTCACAGGCTCACATCAGATTTTAAATAACAACAGTCCCTGCCTTTTTCACCAGCCTCTCTCACAGAGACACCCATGGGTGTCAAAGATGGGTGGGAGGAGATGATTGATAAATCACAGAGCTCCTGAGCTCTCTACAGGGCTTGGGGTCCTAAAAAACACCAGCTTTGACTTGTGCTTGGAACAGCCAAGCCCAAAATGAACCTGCTCATGCTGTGATGGTCAGGGAAGTGCAGGTAGTCCATGGGCCAGCAAGAATAAGTTTTTGGAAGTCTCTGAAGGAAAAATGAATTGTTCCTCTTGTTCCAGATTTCATGTTTTAAGGATGTGAGGGAATGAAGGCTGCTGTCCCACTGGCCTTTCCCCCAGAGGTTTCAGACAGCCCCTGGGAGTGTCTGTAAATCTGAAGGGCTGTGCAAAGGCAGCAGTGGTGTCTGAGGTGACCTCAGATGGGCCTGCACAAAGAGGACACTCAGCAAACCTGAAAACCCTGGCTTGGTTATTGGTGCATTCATTGTTCTGCCCCAGGGCTTCAGCCCTCAAGGAGCCCCTTTCTGTGCAGAAGGAAAAAGAAAGGGCCCAGACAGTGAAAGGATGAGGAAAAGGAATGGTGTCATGCTCAAAGTCTTGCAGGAGCTCGGGCATCACCTGCTTCCAGCTTCTCACCCCATCCCAACAAGAGACTGGAACTGTTTTCACTTCAGGACTGAAGTGAAATCCCATCCTTGCCCAGCGTGGAGCAGATGAGAAGGAATCCCAGCTCTGTCATCCTGTCCTTTCTCCTGAGTTATGGTATCTCTCAGCCTCTTTAATCAGGAGGAATTTACAGAGTTGCTCCCCTCCCCACACCAAATTTTAGGTATAAATATGTACAGTAGAGGGAAATGGTTGGAAGCATCACAAACCACTTTATTTTAAGCGGTGCAGGAGGAAGAAATTACACTTGCAGATTAAAAATATAACCAGTAATACTTGTTTAATAAATCATTGAACATGTATGGGTGAACATGTCCCACTCAGACTGCTGGCCTCCACTGAAGTGGCACTGTGGGGCAAGTGCCATCACCCTACCACAATCCCTCATTGCTCCCACTCTTTTTGTGGATTTAAAGCTCCTCACGAGCTTCTGTGAATCAGCCAGGTATGATAGCTCAAGTAATCCTGCACACCCACAGGACTAAGTATAAACAGTGCATTTTCCATGTAAAAATAGCTCCTCCCCCTACCCCTGCCCCAAGCAGCAAACTTCCCAAGGCCAAGAATTCCACTGAAATCAGCCAGGATTCCATGCTGAATGCCCAGATTGGTCCTTCCCTGGAATCTGGTGCCAGCCTGTTCAATCACAATGCTGACAGCACAACAGGAACACCACACTAAACTTGGCCTACACCCTGGCTGGCAGCATCCTACATTCTTGCCCTCTGTGTCTCAAAGAGGCTCCAAAAACTCCAGTTAGAGCCAATTATTCAGTGCTACCCCTTCCTGTGTCTGTGGCAGATGCAGCCACAGTTTGGGTGGGGGTGGAGAACAATGCAGCAGCAACTCCTTGTCCAGCAGCCAGCAGAACAAAACAGCTCTGGGGGTGGTTCCTGCCCCCTGAGTTCTGTGCCCCTGGCCCCTCAATATTACAAAAGTGTATAAATGCATTGGGTTTATGAGCATAAAAACCCTGAGATTGACAACGGAGCACATCCTTGTAGGAAATGTGGTCACTGGCAGAATTCATGAGCAGCCCTGATGTCCACAGCATGATGGAGCTGAAAGGTTTATAAAGCAGCACGGGCTGGTGGAATTGCTTACCTGCTTCTCAGACATGATGTAGAGGTGTTCGTGGTCCATGGAGAAGGCCATGTCCCGGAGGATGGGGCCAGTGTCCACCACCTGCACGATCTCGTACTCCAGCGTGTTCTTGGTGGTGCCATCCACACGGATCTGTGCAGCAACAACAAGAGCAGGGGGACAACATCAGGATTTTTCCCTCCTTCCGCTAAAAACAAATAATTACAGAACCACAGAATGATTTGTGTTGAAATGAACCTTAAAGATCATCTCATTCCAAACCCCCTGCCATGGGCAGGGACAACTTCCACTGTCCCAGGTTGCTCCAAGCCCTGTCCAGGCTGGCCTTGGACACTTCCAGGGATCCAGGGGCAGCCACAGCTTCTCTGGGAAACTTTCTCTTTCATCACCCTGACAGTAANTCGTTGGATAAATGTATTGTGCCCCAGGTCTTTCAGACAACAACCACTGTCAACAAAAACAAAAAGTGAACTTTCCCCAGCCTCCTCGCCAAAAGGACAAAGCAGATTTCATCACTTCTGTTGGTCCCATCAACACAAGAGCACTGCTAGAACAATGCAGAGCCTGCTGGCTTTTATCTGCCACTGTCACTGTGCTCCTGTCACCGCCTGGACAAATCTACCACGCTCTAAATGATGGCAATGAGGGAAGGATCTGTGGTGGTGATGAGCAGAAGATAAAAAACCACACAAATCTGCAGGACTGACTCACTTGAATGCTACTCAGATAATATTATTGCTCTTATTGCTAATGTTCCACGGGGCAATTTATTATTGCAGAGTGTTCAGTGCAACACAGACTATTTCTCTTGCTGATTGCATGTATCAGGTATTGAAATCAGTCCTGCACCAGTGTGGCACCTTATGATTCCAGACACATCTCATAACAGGGTGTCACTTAGGGACATCAATAACTGGGATTATGAAGAGGAAGCAGACACACAATCCCAGTCTGTCCCTGACAATGATCCAGTGATACAGAAGAAAATGCAGAAAACAACATATTTTTCTTTACCTGATTAAAAACAATTTCTAGAGTCTGGGCTCAAAAGCAGCTGGAGAAGGTTTGCAATCCCTTTCAATATAGAACAAGTCATGATAAAATAGCTGTTCTCAGGAGTTCTCCTGAACTTTGTGAGGCTCTGTACAGCAGCAAGCCCCACAGTCATGTTTCAGAGGTGCATCCACATCCCTTATCTCCCTGTTTCCCACGTGTTGCCTTTCACTTCCTGAAAATTTTCTATCCTGCAGCAACACAAACACCACAGTACCTTTCCCTAAAAGAAATAAACTTGTAGGAGATCTTCATCACGCCCCACATTATAATCTCCATTCCTTCCTGACCAAAGGTTCCCAGCCTGCAGTTGGATAGCTGAGCAAAAAGCACCCTTCCCATCCAAAGGAAATAACAAGCTGTGGAGAACTTATGGTGTCAAGACCTGTTCCCACTATTCCCTGGCACAGTCCTTGAGCTTGCTCCTTCTGTGTCAACCTCTCAGCCAAGAAACTGAGCCTGAATCATCTTCTGTATTGGAAAGTCAAAGAGAAGGGAAGAGAGGGAATGATAAAGGGTCTGGAAAGTCTGTATGAGTAAAAGAGCAATGATATACAGATTGTTATCTTTGTCCTTCCTTGATGCACTCACCTGCTGTGGGACAACAAAGGAATATTATTTCCCTGGGAAATATAAGGAAAATGAAGCAGAAAGGAGTTAGAGGGGCTCTCTGTGCCAGCAAAGGGTGTGGAGGGTGCTCAGGGATGCTCAGATCCATCAGACTCCTCAGAAGTGGGAGCACGTGCAGGCCCTGGCTGCTGGGCTGCTCCAATGACACGGGAGGATTTGCAGTTAATTTGTCATCTTGATGGAGCTGCTGATGATAGCAACACACGTCCAACATCAGCACACACAGAGGTCAGGGCCTGAAGCCCAGCACTGAGCATCCCTGATGCACCAAGGGGTCAGGGACTGAAGCCCAGCACTGAACATCCCTGAAAAAGGAAGAATTCAGAGCTTAAAGCCCAGCACTGAACATCGCTGAAACACAAAAATTCAGGGCCTAAAACCAGCACCGAACATCCCTGAAACACAAAGTATTGAGAGCTTAAAGCCCAGCACTGAACATCCCTGAAACACAAAGAATTCAGGGTCTGAAGCCCACCACTGAACATCCTTGAAATACCAAGAATTCAGGGCCTAAAGCCCAACACTGAACATCCCTGAAATACAAAGAATTCAGGGTCTGAAGCCCAGCACTGAACCCCCCTGAAACAGGAAGAATTCAGAGCTTAAAGCCCAGCACTGAACATCCCTGAAACACAAAGAATTCAGGGTTTGAAGCCCAGCACTGAATATCCTTGAAACACAAAGAATTCAGGGTCTGAGGCCCAGCACTGAACATCCCTGACTCCCACCAGCTCTGGCTGCCTGGGAGCAGGGGGCTCGCTCATGTCCTTGGTCCTTCACAGGGAAATTCAGCTCCTCTGAGTCTTCCTTCTTGCAAGTGCACCCTGATGTAAATCACCCATGGGTCAAGGGCAAAGATGCCAACAGGCTTGGGCTGAGTCACTGCCCTTAGGACAGGCAGGGGAAGGGAAGGAGGCAGGAATGGCTGCAGGCTGAGGAGCATGGAGAGAGCCCTGTTGGAGCTCTGCTCCAAGCACATCAAATACCCCCACAGCAGGAGCCTTTCCTCATTCCCTCTGAGGCTTTCCAGCTCCAAGTTCTCCCTCTCAGGGAGCAGTCAGGGAGCTTTGTCTGCTGTCTCCACTCTGCCTCCCCCCAGTCCCTCGTGGCTTCTCATTCCTGTCACAGCATCCTCACTCTCTGCTGATCCCTGTGCTAAACAAACCTCACATCTTCGCTGCTTTGACCTTGATTTTCCAGCACCACCATGGTCAGATCTGCAGGCTGCCAGATATGTAAGCAGCCAATTATCACCCCAGGGCTCAGTCACTGTCCTCAGCCTTTGCCAGGCCCCATTAGAGGGGAAGGAGCTCGGAGATGGAAGAGGCAGGCTGGAGGAACAGCCGGCTGGAGTTAACAAACCATGGAGACAGGAGGCACAGCCCCCGGGGATCTCCCCTGTGCATTTGGTGCAGGTAAAAGATTGCAGAGGCTTCACACCAGGAATACAGAGCTACTCGGAAGTGATTTAACAGCTATTGCTGGCTTAATAGCCTGAAAAGTCATTATTTTGCAGAGGGGGAGGGAGGGAAGGACAGGGTTCCTTGTACTGTACATGTGCAAACACACACACGTGTGCTCACACACCCACAGCCCAACAGCTCTAAGTGCAGAAACCCCTCTCTCCAGTTAAATCTAGTAGCTAATAAAAAGGAAAATGTGGTATTCACATTCTCTGAACAGAGAGACATCATTCTCTCTCCTTGGATTTTTCCTGGGAAGTTGTGAGACGCAATGAGAAAACTCAAAGAAAGAAGAAAACAATTCTTATCTCTGTTTGCTGCTCCTGTTGTTTGGCACATGTGGAATGTGTTATGGAGATTGTTTACCAAAGAGTGATTTGTTAATTCGACCCTGGTGATGGTTGTTTGGATTGATTGGCCAATTAGGTCAAAGCTGTGTCATGGCTGTCTGGCAATTTCCACAGGTTTTTCTTTAATATGTTTTTAGTATGATAAGATACTATAATTCTAGTACAGTATTAATAAAATATAATTTAACTTAATAAAAACAATTTATTCAACCTTCTGCAACATGGAGTCAGAGCACATTATTCCCCACGCAGGGGGGTCGCTTCAATAGGAAAATCCAGAAAAAGGCCAGAAAATCTGGCAGACACCAACCCACAGCCTGTGTGAGCCCTGTGCCAGCAGTGAGGTGATTATTGGAGACTGCAGCCAGAAGTCTAACCACTAACTCCAGCCATCCCTTTACCTGTCTTAAACCCTGTCTCTCTGACCCCAGGCACAGAGCCCTGAGGATCTCCACCTTCCCTGCACACTCTTCACAGTCCTGAGCATCAGACAACACAACTGCACTTTCTCTTAGAGATTTATTCCTGGCTCCAAGGCTCCTGCTAGAGCCAGGGCACTTGGGTTGGTGAAAAAAATCAAAGAGTCTGTGAAGGAAAAGCGGGAAGATTCTCATCGAAGACTGCAGGTGATCACCACTAAAGTCAGGGACCCAGACACAATCTCTGCTTTGAAAGCTCCCCAAGTTTCCAGCTGCAGGAAATTTGAAGAATGTACCACCCATTCCCTCTGTTCCTGCTCTTCTCTGCTGGTATCAGCCCCAAGCCCCACCTGGAGCTGGGGTGCTGGCATGGACGGAGTTTTCTCCTGACTGAATGATGGGCATCCCCATATTCAAGATGTTTTTTGGGGGGCTGTGAGAGATGAGAACCTGGCTAACAGTCCAGTTGGGATCACTTCTGGGAGCTGCCTGTGAACCATGAGCTCCTCTGCAAGGCAAGAGGGAGGGGGACAACAAGTGACAGAGGGGACTCCAGGACCACATGTGAGTCTCAAAATGCTCAGTCCACCACAACCCACAGTCCACAAACACACCCATCACCTCCACAACAGGACCATCCACCTGCTCCCACTCCCTGAATGTCTGTCCTGGACATGGACACCACTCAGAGCCCCAGATGCTCAGCTCAGCTCCTCCTTTAAGCCAACACACGTGGGAGCTCCCAGGGCCCAGCACTCTCAGGCAGCACATTAATCCTTCTTCTTCCTGGAAGGCTTCACTCACTGGGCTTGGCTCTGCAGAGCCAGCTGCTATTAAAACATCAGCATGATGCTTCCCGAAGGTCAACTACCAAGGGACCCATTCTGGCAGCTGTTTGTTTGTTTGTCTGAACATTATCTAGGGCTGGCTGTTTATTTACATCCATTGAAGTATCAGACAATAAATATCCTCTCCCAGTAGCAAACAGATGCTTGCACTCGAATGTTCTGGCTAGCGCTGACTTCAAAACGATCTCCTTAATGAGCAAACAACACTATTAATCTTTAAAGACACAGGCTCTGGCCTTCTCTGAGCTCCCACCCTGGCCATGGCTACACCCACAGGCATCTTGGCAAGCAGCCTAAGGGTCTGGTAGATGAAAGAAGGTAAAAGATACCTTCCATCACTTGGCTGGTGGTTTTCAGCGTTATCTGGGCCTCCCCAGCTGCTGAGCGATCCACGGGGGGCTGATGCTCGAGGACAGTTTCCCCAGCAAGTTGGTGGCAGATGCCTCAATCACACTTCTAAGAGGGACATAGAGGTTGGTATCACATAGTTATCAAAGAGAGGGACACAACAACCCTCACCAAATCATAGGGATGGACTCAAAATTGTCAAGGAAAGAGCAGTAGGATTGGGGGACAAAAGGAATTGTGGTAGCAAGCACTTGGTGCCTTTGCTGGAAGATAAATCATGGTTGTGGCAAAAAAGAAAATATCTTTAAGCTCTGCAGAGCAACGGAAACACCCGTCTTCCAGAGAGGGACACATACCTCTGTTAGCACCTCTATTCTTTCCTATAAAGTGACATTTCCTGCTAAAATCCATCCACGCAGATGTACTTCAGGAGCTTTACTCCAGGCCCATCAAAGCCTGATCCTGCAGACTGAATCAGTGTTTGGAGCATGTTAACATCATCCAGTTTTGGTTTATTCAAGAAAAAGGCACTGGCACACATTGCTCAGAGAGGTTTTTTCCAAAGCCCATCCTTAGAAGTGATCAAGGCCAGGTTGGATGGGGCTTGGAGCCTGATCTAATGCAAAGTGTCCTTTCAAAGTTATTTTCAGACTCACTTCAGAAACACACTCCTAACCCAATCTCCTGCTACAACCTCACTTTTATGTGTCCAAGCAGCTTGGACTGGTCTCTGGCAGCAAAATAAAAAAAAAAATTATCATTTCCACTGTGCCAACTGGGCTCAGCTGTTTCCTACTCCTCTAAAACCATCACCTCCTGCCCAAGAGCATCATTCCTGGCCCACCAGAGTTAAAATAAGGTCCCCTTCAATTAATATCTCTGTATAAAGCACTTGAAAACCATCCAGGGCTGCTGGGAGCGTGGTGGGGAGCAGGACCACGATGACCAGCCAGGCGGGCAGCAGGAGCAGACGCTGGGTGGATGAGAGTCATTACAAATAATTAAATGAATAACTAAGCAGAAGAGGAGCTTGCTGAACCATGGCACGCTCGGCCAAGCCATCCCTCCCCACCACTCTGCTTTTGTGCAGCGTCAGCAGCCCCTGGGCTGATGAAGTTGCAGGGAATTCATCATCTCCTGCCCCAGCGCTGCTCCAGCAGCTCTCGCTCAAGTCACGCTGGTGGCTTATTTTGGCCATGAAATTGCCCCTGTTCCCAGGGGAGGGGATTAAATGGCTGCCAGGCAGATTGCAAGGGTGGATTTCAAAGGGAAAATCCTTCAGGTCATGGAGTCAGGCCCTGCTACCTCTGCCTGGGTGCAAGGGAGAAACCGTGGCTGTGGTACTGCCCCGGAAAGTAGGGAAAAGTTTTGGGCAGGGAAAGCAAGAGGTGGGAGGACTTTTTGTCCTCCCCATCCTCTGAGGTATCCTTCCTTTGCTGTCCCTGCCTCTCCTTCTTGCAGGGCATCTCACTGAAATCACCATCATCATTTCTCTCTATTGGATTAAGGATCTTGAAACACCATTTCCAGGAGATCCAAGCAGCCCTGGAGCCCAGCACATCAATCCAGGCTGCTCTGAGAAGGGCCCAGCCAGAGCCTTATGACTGCACAGGGGCCACTAATACTTCATTGCTTTTCCAATAGCAGTTCCTCCCTGTTTTATGAACCTAATGTTCCCCAGAGGATGTCAGGGCTGCTGGCTGCTGTTCCTGGCATGGAGAGGGAGAAAGGACACAGCAGGCAGTGTGTGATCTCATGTCAGGCCCTTCTGATGATCACCTATTCCTGCTTTTCCATTGATTTGGGTTGCATGATGGAGCTCTATTGATCTCAGCAAAGACAGGGAAGGGGCTGGTGACACTCCATGTTCTGCCCATTTCCCTCCATTTTCCAGTAAAATAATCTGTTCTAATATGCCTAAAGCCTATTAACAGGAGATCAATTCCTAATAAAACATGGCATTTCAATAGCCTGTCTATCCAGCAATCCTTTAGAAACGCTAATTGAAAAAGCAAGGCATGAGGTACCCTTAACTCCTGCCTAAGTCAGCAGCCAGCAGCTCTCTCTTCTCCTGTACACATGTTTTAAAGTGCTGCTTGCCTGGACCATGCCAGCCCATCCAAACACAGATCTCAGAGCACCTCCAGCCATGTGGACACCAGGAAAACCTGGTGTTTACAGTGTTCTTGAAACTCCTGCTCTCAGTGCTGCCCAGAACCCAAAGCGTCATGACAGGAGCCACTCTGAGCAGAGGTGAGAGCTGATCTGGACAGGACAGTCATGGAATCATAGAGTGGTTTGGGTGGGAAGTTACCTTAAAGACAATCCAGTGTACCCCCTGCCATGGCAGGGACACCTTCCACTGCCCCAGGGTGCTCCAAGCCCCAGTGTCCAACCTGGCCTTGGGCACTGCCAGGGATCCAGGGACAGCCACAACTTCTCTGGGCAACCTGTGCCAGGGCCTCACCACGCTCACAAGGAAGAAATTCTTTCTAATAGCTAAATCTCTCCTCTTTTACTTTAAAAGGGTTCCTCTTTGTCCTATCTCTATCACCCAGCAAAAGTCACTCTCCCAAAATGTAGATGCCCCTGAGTGCACACCACAAAACAGAAGGGACAGCAAAGCAGGTTGGCCTTGCAATCCCATCAGGTTCCTGGTTTGTATTTCCTTTGTCCAGGAGGTCTCATGTGACAGAATCACAGAATCATTAAGGTTGGAAAAGACCTCCAAAATCATCAAATCCAATCTCACTGAACAAATCTTGTCATCAGGAAACGTGGCTTGTTTGCCACACCTACAGCACAGCAACAGCCAGGAAGAATGGTTCTTCCCCAGCCCCACAATTCCCAGGGCCTTTTCTCCCAGCAGCAATACAGGGTTTTGAAGAAGACAGCTTTCCTAGAATCACTGCTGGCTAATCCTGATCATCTGCAGGCACTGCAGTGTAATCCCCACCCCGCACACCCTCGGCCAGGGGGCACAGGGGCTTCACTGGGCAGGGCCACAGGGTTTAATCCCTGCACAGGAGTCACCCACTGACCTCTCGTGTAATCCTGGAAAATTGGGTCAAACACAGCTGTGCCTGGCTGCTGGATAGGAGATCACCCCTGCAGAGCCAGCACAGCACAGAGGGCAGAGCAGGGCTCCTGCTTCAGGAGGTCCAAGAGAAACATGGGACAAGATGTTGGTGGGCATCTGCTGTGTTTTCTGGAGACATGTGGGTCACTGAGCCTTGACAGAGCTACTGGGTGTTGTGGTTTCATGGTGGCTCACTGTGTCACACAGATCCAGCACAGTGGGATCCACTGGAATCGTGGAATCATAGAGTGGTTTGGGTTGGAAAGCATCTTAAAGCTCATCTAATTCCACCCCCTGCCATGGCAGGGACACCTTCCACTATCCCAGGTGGCTCCAAGCCCTGTCCATCCTGGCCTTGGACACTGCCAGGGATCCAGGGGCAGCCACAGCTTCTCTGGGCAACCTGTGCCAGGGCCTGCCCACCCTCACAGGGAAGAATTTCTCCTTAATATCCAATCTAAATCTACCCTTTGTCAGCTTAAAGCCACCTGCTTTGGGCCAGAGGGTCCTTGAAGCCCAAAGACAAATTCCTAGCTGACAGAGATCCCCTTTTTCCAGTCCACAGCACAGGACTGCTGTCCCATCCCACTGTGGATCCCCACTAACATTTATTGCAAGACATACTCCTGGCTGCAAAGGAATTATGAATTAAATTAGACAAAGTGAAAGAATGACCTTCTGTCCAAGCCCTTCATTCTGGGCTTGGACATCACCTAACACAGTGGGTTTCTGACTATTGCTCCCAGCACCATAAAAATTAACAATGACAGCTTGAAGTGTGTCCAGTCAGGCTGTACCTGAACTGCAGGGCTCACCTCAAAGTGAAACAGCTCCAGAGCTGGAAACAGAGGGAAAGGAAAGGCCATGAGCAGGGAGAGGGTGTCAGGAACATGCATCTCTCACATCCAGGAGCCCATTGACAGATGACATCATTTTTGAGAGCATGGTTTACACGCGCTCCCCCGGCGCTCCCTGATTGATAAATTAGACACTCATGAGCCATGTGCTAATCAATGCAAATCATTAGTTTGTAACAACACAAGGCAAGCTCGGCAGAGCTCATTTTTCAAGGTAATGGCCTGCCAAGCATTTGTGTTCAGCTCCGAGCCCTGCCAGGCAATCCATTACCGGGCTGCTGGCACTCACCTGTGGCACCAGGCTGAGGCCTTTGCAGTCCAGTCCCCACCAAGGACTGTGACTCCAAACCTCCTGTTCCTCCTCCTTCTTCTCCACAGCTCCTGGCTCTGCTGCCAGTGGCCACCCTACACCCAAACATTTGGAGTGCACTTATTCCCACAGACCCTGTGATGCCTCAGGGTTTAGCTTTTATATTTTCAGATTCTGAGCTGCTTTAGTGTGTGGGTCTAANACATTTGTTCTCCACTTACCCCAACCCTGCAACCTAAAATTAAAGCTATTTAAGCCTGAAAAATTGTGCTCTGTTCTCTATCAGTGGAAAATGAAGGTGGGTGTTCAAGGTGTTGACCTGCAGGTGTGTCCTCAGAAACTCCATGCTGGCATCAGTGGCATCTCTAAAGAACAATGTGTGCATCAAGTTGTGCCTGGCCAAATAAAGAGGCCATTTGAATGCTCCAGCCACCAGACTGAACATCCAAATTTCTGGCCTCAGGCTCTTACAAGCTCTGTCCAGCTGAGTGCTTTGGGGGAATGAAACTCCATCAGGGAAGGATATGCCACCACTGACCATCCTGTGGGAGCACAGGGAGGGGACAAGGGTGGGACAGCTCTGCTTCTGTACCACAGGAGCCCATCCAGGCTCTGTGTCTGCCTCCCAAACTCTGCAGGATTTCAGTCCCACTGGCAACAGAGCAGTGTCCATGCTGAGTGTCCATCCATGGGTCATTCTCAGGCACAAATCCTGCCATGGGTGCTCTGCAGAGCCACTCCAGGTCCTTCATGGAAAATAAGGATTCTCTGTTTGACATTCCCAGAGGTAAAGTTCAGGTCTCACAGAGAGGGTCCTGCTTCTGGGTGCTCGTATTTATGGTCCCAGTGGATAATCTCAAAGGTCACTCCAGTGCCACTCAGGTGCTTCTGTTTCTCCCAGACTGGTGGAATTTCTTTTACAAGGCCAATATTTTGGGAACTTGCTCACTTTTAAATATTCATGGCTGTTATGGCCATCACTCCTGGTTCTTCATAAAGAGACTGTAAATGGATGCTTTGGGTCACAGTGGTTCTGATTGGGATTAAGGGAACAATAATGAAAAAAAAAGTAAGAAAATTAAATTTTGACATGTGAGAGCATGGGTGTCAGCGCGTGAGCTGCAGAAACCAAAATGCTCCCTAAAATCTGGCCAGCTCTTCAGCAGGGCTCAAACTGTAGATAAAAATAATTCAGACAAGTTGCAACAGCAGAGAGACTCAGAGTTTTGCCTCAGAAATACCCAGAAGTGCAGCGCGTGTGTGAACAGGACTGACACAACGATCCCAGCGCAGCTGGCCTGGAGCACAAACCCTTCTGTGGGACAGCTCCAAAACCGAGGCAGGGAGTAATATGGGATGGAATGAAGACAGATGCACCACAAGACAGGCTGGATGATGAACACAAGTCCTTTATAAGTGTCTGTTCACGGGGCTGAGGGACCAGATTCCCGCAGGGATGAGCTCATCCCGCCAGGAACGCGGTGACCCCGAGGGTTGGGAGCCGTGGGGCGGGGGGTGAAGGGCAGCACCACAAAGGGTCCTTTGACTGTGGCCAGACAGGGAGAGCTTGGAGACACCCACGGATCCTCACCACACTGTGGCACTTGAGAGGGAGCCAGCTGCTCTTGGGCAACGGGAGGCACGAGTGGAGACGCGGGAATTCTCATGGATACGCGGGAATTCGCGTGGATACGCGGGCAGCGGGGCACACGTCAGCACAGCAGCATGAAAGGGTGGGAAGATCCAGGCAGGTAAAACAGGGGGTGTGGAGGCACCCAGAAACATTTGGGCACTCCAGGATCATCCTCCTGGGTTGAGGATGTGCTCACCAAGGGACCCAAGGGGTGATGTAGAGATGAGCACACACGTGCACCAGCTTAAAATGACAGAAAACAGAATCATGGAATGCTTGGGTTAGAAGGGACACCTCTAAAGGTCACCTAGTTCAACAACCAGGGACATCTCCACCTGGATCAGGTTGCTCAGAGCCCGGTGCAGCCTGGCCTTGAATGATTCCAGGGAAGGTGCATCCACCAGCTCTCTGTACAACGTGAGCCAGTTGTAAAAACTTCCTTATCTCTCATCTAAATCAATTCTCCTTCAGGATAAAACCATCACCCCTTGTCTTATCACACCCAGCAGAGTCTGGGGAGACCACAGGCATTCCCCCAAAAGGACCTGCTCCCTGTAGCAGATAACCCAGGGAATCTGATCCCAAGGAGGGCATTTCCACACCTCGGGTGGTGCAGTGCCCTGGGCAGCTCCAGGCGTCAGCGGGGGCAGCGAACTCAATCACAGCCTGTCACATTCAATCTTGGGGATAGAAAGACACATTTGCAATTTCCCTTTCAAGCTTAAGAGAGGCAGACCAAAGCTCCTGCTTTGCTGAGGATTTGGGCACTTTCTCTAAAAAAAAAAAACCAAACTAATCAAAAATCGTATCCCAGAGATGATATCACTGGTCAAGTGAGATTGGCTGTTCTTGCACTGATATTTGTGTCAGATGCTGGTGCTAAATGATTCCAGAAATGCAGAGTGATGGGCTGTGAGTGCATGCCTGGAAACAGAAATCTGGGAGCCACAGCTCTTTCCTCACTCCCTTGCTGAGAGCACCGGGTTTGGGTGGGTGTCTTGGGAACAACTCCTGTCAGCAAAATGGGGACAGGTTATCTCCAGGGCCAGGGGAAAGGGGAACCTGAAAGAAAAGCTGTCCCCAGCCCCTTTTGTCAGCTGACACCCCTGGGGCTAAGGTTGAGATAATGAGGTCCCACATATCTCTGGGCCCCAGCCCCACTGACAGGGCTGTGCTCTGCAAAGGTTATTGTGATTCAATTGCTGACTCTTTCAGCTCCTGGGCTTCTCAATGCCAAGGTGACCTATTAAGAAGTTAATATCAGATAAAAAAACATCCCTCAAAGCTTTTTTAACCTTCATAATCTATGTTTATCCACAGAAAATAGAAGGAGGAGAGAAAAAGAGAAAGCGAATGCTTATCTTCCAATATTGCCTCAGATAAAGGGGAAGCACCATCTGGGGACAAAACTTCACATTTGACCTTTCTCCCCTTTCATGAAAGCAGCCAGAAAACTGATCCAGCACTGAAACAGTGGACGAGGCCTCTTCCATTCACCTCCCACAGACTGAAGGATGCTCCCAATCTACCACAGGTTCTCTGCTTTTGTCTCTGCCCCCTGACCAAGGACACGACTCTCTGCAGCCCAGCCCCAGCACAGACCTCCTTTCTCCCCATCCAGCCCCAAATGAGCAGCACTGACCCCTGCAAGTCCCAGCTCTTCCAGCAGCCAACCTCCATCCAGGGCAAGCCCCTCAGCAAAGGTCTCACTGAGGCCTTTGTCTCCCCAAGAACTCCTCTCATCTCCCACTGCTCCCTCATTAGTGATCCAAAGATGTCTCTCATGCTTTTTTCCCTTCCAGGAACACCAGACAATTTGTTGGTCCTCTCCATTCAGAGAATCACAGACTGGGTTGTGTTGGAAGGGGCCTTAAAGATCATCTCATTCCAGCCCCCTGCCATGGGCAGGGACACCTTCCATGCAGGGATTTCAAAGCCATGTAGATGTGGCCCTTGGGGACATGATTTAGTGGTGGTCTTAGCAAAGCTGGGTTAATGGTTGGACTCCATGATCTTAGATGTGTTTTCCAACCTTAACAACTCTATCATTGTATAATTTGAATTATTACCTCCAACAGTGCAAGAATATCCCCAGACCCTTAATCACAGGGGCTCCTGGCACATCAATCAGAATTAACCAGAAGTGTATTCAAACCCCTTGACTGAATTATCCAAAACTAATTCAAATGAATTTAAAAATAACAGTGTGGCAGGCCCGTTTTTAGTGTCAGTGAATCACCAGCCAGGACCATCAGACCATTCAGAGGGAAACAAAAGGTGGGAATGCAGGGGGTGAGGGTGGCAGGGAGTGATTTCCTCTCAGCCAAGCACACCCAGCACCAAGCCAGGTGTGTGAGAGGGAAGCTGATGACCCCGTGGAGGGAGCAGAGCCCTCCACATGCACTCCAAAGGATTAGGAGGTCTGCTGGGAACTGCCCTGAGGAGCTGTATGGCACAGAGGGCAAGGCACAAGGCATGTTCAAGGGAGAATTAACAGAGCCAGAGGGATTTAGGAGGGGAGTGATGGCATATTATTCCACTTAGGCAGAGGAAGGAGACTCCTGGGAGGGGAGAGAGGCTGCCTGAGCCACAAAGTTGAGCTGGGAATCAGACCCTGGATCAGGCTGTTGGAGTCAAAGTTTCCCCATAAATTGGTTAGAATGGTATTCATGAACTTAACACCATCATGCAGCATTGATCCAGCCCAAAAACTCTTGTCCACAGGAGGCAAAATAGGAATGTAGGGAAATGCTGGAAAAGCTGAGCACAAAAGGGACCTGACAGACCATTTCTAGGGATGCTTCAGCTGAGCCAAGTGGTGCACAAGGACCACAGCCCAGCAGGGGAGTCAGAGCAGAGCTGAGAAGTGTCACTGTCCTTCCAACAGGGCCAACTTAGAGGTTTGCAGCTCCCTTTGTGCCTCAGATCTTCCCCCAAAGATGACAGATCTGCTACTTGTGTCAGCAGCAGAGCAATGTCCTGTGTGAGGCAAAACAGTCAGGTACTCTTCTGATGTCAGATTGAGATGTCTGAGCTCTAAAAGCAGCATCCCATGAGTTGCAGGACTCCTCCATCCTCTGAAGGTCTTGGGTTTGCTTTTTACCTACACAGCTCACTGCCTCTGTGCAAGCTGCTCATCCCTGGGACACATCAGTGGAGAGCAACAAACAGGGCCTGCCTGAAAACCTGTGGGGACAAAGTGCAAACATTGCTGGGGTGGTCCCTGCCATAGCCCAGATACCACTGCTGAGCTACAGAATCACTGAATCACAGAGTGAACTGGGTAGGAAAAGACCTCTGAGATCATCAAATCCAGCCTATGACCTGACACCTCCTCATCAACTAAACCATGGCACTGAGAGCCACGTCCAGGCTTTTTTAAACACCTCCAGGGATGGTGCCTGTGTGGATTCTTTGCTTCTTTTTTGCCAGGGTTGGGATTAAATCCATGAGATGGTATTTTTTGTATGGACTCAGATGTTTATTAGTTTTTATCTACATTGCAATCTCACAAACTGTGAGTTCTACAGCACTTCAATAACAAACTAAAAATGGAGCCCTATCTCTCTCTCTACGAGGCCTTTTAAGGATAAACTGTCCAATTANCTAAACTTCCCCTGGCGCATTTGGACAGCAGAATTTGGGAAAACACTGCTTCTCTAAGATGATCATGGCACTGCTTTGGCTGAGGTCCCTGGGGTTCCCAAACTGGATATTTTCCTGCTATTTTGAACATGTCGATCAAGGAGGAGAGCATGCAGCAAGCTCAGCTGCACCTCTGGTGATGGAAGAACAGCCTGGGCAGCATCTCCTGTCTCCACAGCCATCCCCTCTCTCCCGTGGGCAGGGAGGGACAGCAGGATCATGTCCCTCATACAGGCAGAGGGATCACTTTCCTCTGGGACCTCAGGGTAACCCGGGCAATGAAACTCGACCCAAAGCCACTGTGACATCAGGTCGTGGCTGGAGACAAAGCAAGGTCAGGAGTTCAGCATCAATACAGCGAGTGCCAGCCAGGACACAAAAGCTCTGGGATCACATGTACCTGCCGAGGGCTGCAGGGGAGGGAGGGCATTGAGATGCATAATTACTGCTCCTTTCATCCCTGCTGCTCTTTCCCTGTTCACACGGCTCTCCTGGCTCTGTCCTTGCACGGGTTCTGTCCCAGCAGGGTCCCCCCCTCCAAAGCCACACCAAAGAGGGGCTGGAAGGTGAGGGGTGTCGGAGCTGAACCCCCCTTCACTGAAGGTTTCAGCAGAATCACTCCTAAGAGCAGCCAGTTGTATCCGTGATCAGCTCCAGCTTTGTGGTGGAGTAAATCATGGAATCACAGAATGGTTTGGGTTGGGAGGGACCTTAAAGCTCATCCAGTTCCATCCCCCTACCACTGTCCCAGAGTGCTCCAAGTCTCATCTAACCTGGCTTTGGACACTCCCAGGGATCCAGGGGCAGCCACAGCTTCTCTGGAAAAAAACTGTAAAAAGGTTTTAAAAACCTTTTTACCTGTAAAACCTGTACGAGGGCCTCACCTCCCTCCCAGACAGGAATTCCTTCCCAATATCTAATCTAATCTAATCTAATCTAATCTAATCTAATCTAATCTAATATCTCACTCCTTCAGTTTAAAGCCATTCCCTGTGTCCTGTCCCTCCATCCCTTGTCTCCAGTCCCTCTGCAGCTCTCCTGGAGCCCCTTTAGGCCCTGCCAGGGGCTCTGAGCTCTCCCTGGAGCCTTCTCCTCTCCCAGCTCTCCCAGCCTGGTTACCCCACACCAGTAGCACCAGAGACTGCAGGACATTCATGTGTGCTGGTGACTGCAGCTAAAACAAAAAGAACCTTAAACCTCCAAAGTAGGAGCAAAAGGACCTTAAACCTCCAAAGTAGGTGCAACTCCTTTTCCTTCAAGTCCTGCCAGAGTGAGATAGTGCAGGTGTTTCATGTTCCCAGAGTTTGGGGTATTATGTACTGAAATCTTGAGTTAAGGAGACATAACATGTAAAACCCTGTGCATTTTGAGGTACACACTGACCTTACCCAAGCAACAGCATGAAACATCTGCAGTATTGAGGATTCTCTGAAAAAACAGACTTTTTTACAGGAATTGCCATTTGCTCCCTCTTTCTCAAACCCTCCTCTCCTTTTTAGGGAAAGCCTTCCGCGTTTCTGGCACTTTGTTGTGGTGAAATTAGATCAGTTCCACAAAAGTGAAACAAAACAGAGCAACCCCAGGTTTGGAGATCATCACAATCCCTGGAGGATGTTCCACAGAGCACTGGGGGAAGCTGACTGACAAGTGCCTGGAGCTCCTTTGTTTTATTCTCTCTCTCCAGATCTGCCTCATAGGACAGAAAAGAAGAGGGGAAAAGGTTTTTTAATAGGTATTAAACCAACCCTTCTCAAGCTGCATCAAAAGTTTTCCTGGTCCACGGGAGATGGCAAAAAAGCAGCTCTGCCTCAACATCTGGCACAAAAGGAGGGGAAGGACGAGGGGCTGGGGCTGGACTGCTGATTATTTTTGGAAACGACCAACCCCAAACGCTCCTTTTTGGCCGGAGCTTCTCCACGTGTGCAGCAGATGGCGCAGCTGCAGTGGCTGTCCCGCTGCCACCTCTGTCCCCACTGTCCCCACACCAGCCCCAGGACCACCCCAAAAGCTGTCCCTCTCTGTCTGGAGCTCTCATCCTGCCCTTTTTTTGGCTGAGTCTGGCACCGTGCAGCCACCAGCACTGGATTTTAGGACTCTCCAAGGAGCTCACAGGGATGAAAAGCCACCAGCTGTCCCAGGGAGGGGGGACAAGTCCACAAGGGATGCAGGAGGCACAGCTCCATCATGCAGAGAGGGATGTGCCATTAAAGCCCCACCTCGGTGCCTCCTGGGCCACTGGCATCATTCACAGCTCTGAGCCCAGCCTGAGCCCTCCAGGGTGTTTAAAACAGGGTGAGACAAAGGACAAGCCCCAAAAGGGACCACGGGGAGCAATCCAGCACTGGCTCAGGTGCTTCATTCCTGCAGCAGGAGGGGAGAGCTGCATCCCTGGTGCGGGGCAATGCCAGCCTGGGTGATGGAGGCCAGACCCCAAGCAGCTGGCCCAGGGGCCAGCAGCCAACCCCCTCCCCCTGCCTGCACCCTCCTGGGCACGGCTGCATTCATGGCAGAAGACTGGAGCTTCTCATTGTGGCCTCAATGGTTCCCACTGGGCTACTATTTCTGTCGGGCAGTGACAGAGGCAGGCAGTGTGAAGCCTTTATTTTTGGGACTCGGGGCTATCTTTGCAGGCTTTGTTGTTTAAAGGGCCAAGCCTGCTCCCTCCATGACAATCAGCTGCTTCTCCTCTCATCTTCAAAGGCTGCAGCTAAAACTCATTACACTGCCAATTTTATCCCAGGCCAACAACTCCCCCCCATCCTTTTTGTGTCGAGGAGCAGAGCATGATCCTGCCTCTCCTTATTTTTTTTATTCTTCCTCTCCTTTTCTTACTCTCTCTTGGAGGAGGAGGAGTTGGTGGCTTATAAAATGGAGAGATTGGTGTTTTCAGACAGACCTCTTGGCAGCTGGGAAGGAAAACACCAAGAGGAAAATATTATTCTGTGTGGAAGCGTCTTGGCTGTAACAAACCATCAGGATGGAGAGGAGGGACACGGGGAAAGAAGGAGAAAGAGTTAAAGAAGTTATTCTGCTGAGGAAGTGGCCATGTCTCATATCTCTGTTGGCAGTGGCCTTTCCCCACCCCAAGTTGGGAGCTCTTCAAAGCTTCCTGCCCTCTGCCCATGGCCTTGGGAGAGGAGCAGGGACAGCCACAAGCAGGCTGCCAGCCAGCCAGCTGCCACCTTTGTCCCTGTGGTAGCACTAAAAGCACAGCTGGGAAATGTCTGCTGGATTTGTTTCCCTCTTTTTTTCTTTTTTTTTAAATTCCTAGAACAGTCACTTTTTTTCTTTTTCCTGGAAGAACATTTTTCAAGCCCAAAATTGCCCAACCCTCCCGTGAAAGTCGCTGCGTTTCTTCCCGACAGCCACAGGGTGTCAGCAGCTCTATGGAGTGGGTTCCTAAAGGGATCCCAATTCCTTGAGATGTCCCGGAGCTGGAACAATGATTTGGGAAGGGTCTCATCCTGCCCTGTCCTCCCATCTGAAATTCCAGTGGGCAGAGGAGAGCTCTGTCCCACAGGCTGCAGCAGGATTTGCTCCAAGCCCCCCACACAGAAGATTTGGGGGATTTTAGGGTGATGTCAGTTCTTCCCCAGAGGTGAAATTATCCAAAATGATCCATGAGTTGGTGGCATGCCCTGGCACAGAAGGGCTTTGAGGGGCAGATGGGGATTTGGAGAGGAATAAAACCCAGAAGTGACAGGTGACATGTAAATATACATTTAATACATTTTTGTGGCAACAAAATGGACTAAATTTCCAAATTCCCGTGTTTCTGAAGGTTTGAAGCCAACTCCCAGGAAATATTCCCAGGAGGACATCAGTGGGATTGGGGACAGCCAATTCACACATCAAACACCACCTGTGTGGCCTCTTTAACACGGAGGTTGGGTGTTTCTAACCCACACCAAAGAGTTAAAAACTGCTCTTGGCCTTCCCAGCTCCACCTGGGCAGAGAAGCAGCAGGGAAAAATCCATGGGCACAGCCAGCCATAATCTCTGGTGTTGAGGAGGATCAAATCCTGTGCCAGTCCCACTCTGCCCTTCCTTGTCACTCGTTCTGTGCCTCGAGTGTCCCATTATGGGAGCAGTGAAATCTCCCTCCCTTCCAAAGCCTGGGCAGCAGGAGAAGGGTTGCAGGAGAAGTTCTTCCTGGAGAAGGAGTTGCCTCAAGGATGGAGAAACGTGGCAGAAACCCTTCCAGTTCCACATTTGTCACAACACTGCCCCATCCACTGCCCTGACTGTGACAAAATGAGGTGCCACTTGTAGTAACCCAGCTCAAAGCAGGCTATTTCGGGTGCAAAGAGGGGCAAACGAAACCGACCTAAGACCAACCAGCTGAGGAGAGAGCAGCCAGGCTCTGCCTGGCTCCAGAGACATCTTGCTGTCACCAGTCACCTGCCTGCCCTCCAGGCACACACTAAATGTGGGATTCATCTTGTTTAACATGGTCTTCCTGAAAATTAGACATCTTGCCAAATGAGTCAGGCAGGTTTCCCCTGGAGTGGATGGGAAGAGACAGCTTTCACCAAGGGGCGATTTGTGCCATCCTAAATAGGTGTCTCAGGCAGATGGAGTGAATTTGTTTCTGGAGGTGCCAGTCTCTCTCCATTATCTATAAACAGCAGCTCATTTCGATTCAGTGCTGATGACCAGCATTAGGTGAGACAAATTTCAGCCTGACTGAGTGTCTGGCTGAGTCACAGATGGGCCAGACTCACTTTCACTCATCTCTCCCTTTCCTGGCTTTCCTGTGTTAAAAGGTGTGTGGATGGGTTAGTACAGAAAATCTTAATTTTGAGGGCATTATTTGTTTGCTCAATGTGTCCTATTACAACAAGAGGGTCCAAGAATTGTGCTTTAATATCTGTTTTTCTTGTTATACTCAACTGGCAGATGGTGGGATTGTTGGGATGTCCTGTGCAAGGCCAGGAGTTGGGCTTGATGATCCTTGGGGGTCCTTTCCAACTCAGGATATTCTATAATTTCACAATGGGATCAGTTTTAACATAATTCAGCCAATTTTCAGCCCCCCACGACCCTGGTTCCTGCATTTTATGGTTGGGAATAAAGTGCCACAGACAACTCTAAGCATTGATTCAGGTGCCAAAGCACATTGATCAGCTGTGAGGGGAATCTGGAAGGAATTACAATCATAAAATCATTAAGCTTGGAAAAGACCTCCAAGATCATCAAGTCCAGCCTTCAACCAAATACCACCACACCCACTGAGCCAGATCACAAATCCTCTTTGCTTTTTGAACACTTCCAGGGGTGATTACTCCACCACTTCCATGGGGAAACTTGGTTCCTGCCCACTTCAACACCCAGTGTTTGGTTTGAAGGGAGCTTTGGCAGCACCTCATAAAAAGCTTTGGCTCTGCCCTTCATTTCCCACAATCTCCATCTCCATCCAAGTGCCTCCTTCATGGGAGCTCTGTCCAGTTCCCCTCTCCCCACACTTATCCATGTTTTCCTCACCATCTCACATTCAACACCACTTCAAATCCACAATGGAACGCTTTTTGCCCCTGGACAGCACCAAGCTCCCGTGGATTTCTGCAGCAATCCAAAAAAATCCCACAAAAGCCTCCTCTTCCTCCTGCTGTCCCATCTCATTCCTCCCAGTGGGGACCATTCCCAGCACCACTGGCACAAGTGGAGCGTGCCAGGCTCCCAACATCTGCCAGGCACATTTCCCATCCCCTGCAAGGGGCTCTCAAAGCATCCCTCAGCTGGGATGTTTGTACAAACATGTGTATTTACTGTGTCAACACACATTAGAGAGCAAACACATTAAAAGGAAAAGGAAACAGACTGCGAGATGAGGCCTCTCCAAACCTCACTCTGCAGCCTCTCAGGTTGATGGGGAAAGCTCTCACTCCCAAAATCCCACCCCCAGTTTCTGCCTGCCCACACATCCACAGGGATCAGATCTCTCTGGCCAGGAGATATCTCTCTGCCTGAAGATGGAACATTTAAATATCTTTGCAATAAAAGGATATGATTGGTTCACAGTGAGGAAATACAACTGGGATGGAGCAGGGAGTGTGAAGGACAGTGGGAAGCAGAGGAATGCTGCACAAACACAACTCTGGTTCAATCCCAGCCATCCCCAGTGCTGTTCTGCCTTGCCTGTCATGAAGTTTAACCTGAAGGCATCCTCCTCACAAGAGTCCCAGGAGCCCAATCCCTGGGGAACCCTCCTTGATACACGATCCCCAGGCAGGAGCCAAGTTCACACAGACAGAACCAATATTTAGCAAACCTCCATTATTTTTTTTTCCCCCCCACAACAGGCTGAGGATTTCCAGGGTTTTTCATTCAGAGGATGCTGCAGCCGGGAAAAGCAGCGCTGAGATGGAGATAAAAAGATGTTTAAAGAAAAACAATCCTTCCTGACGTGTCACATACTGGATCCAGCTGTTCCTTGCATTCACTGCTTCCTCTTGAGCACAAGTGCAGTGTGAGTGTGCGTGAACACACAGGCAAGACAGACAGAGGTAATTAGAAAGCTGGAGCCACCTAGAACTTCCCAGCTGTCAGTCCCAGGAAAATAAAACGTCATGATTTAAATGCAGAGACAGCCACTGCTTCAAGTAAAAGTAGAATCCCTGCTACAAGATGTGAAAAGTAATTTAAATTATGTCCTGGAGAGGACAGGGATCTGGAGGTTTGATGTAAGTCCAGCAAAAAGGAAAAAATATTGAAACTAAAATCATAAAATCATGGTTTGGGTTGGAAGGGACCTTAAGGATCATCCAGTTCCATGGGCAGGGACACCTTCCACTTGCCCAGGGTGCTCAGAGCTCCATCCAATCTGACCTTGAATGGTTTGGGGCATCCACAACTTCCCTGGGCAACCTCTGCCAGGGCCTGAGCACCCTCAAAGGGAAGAATTTCTTCCTAATATCAAATCTACACCTATTCTCTTGTCAGTCTAATGCCACCCAAGGACATGGGGAAAATCCCACTGTTGTGCCACGTGGAAGTTTTCTGGGTTTATCCCATGGCAGCAAGGGCAAAATCACCTCCTAAATTCCATTCCCTGCCAAGAAAAGCCCCCAGGACCAGGCACCCAGTGCCCTGCTGGTGCAAACCCAGTTCACAAGCAGTGCAGCAGCAGGATATGGGAACACTTTCATTTTTGGAGCAGGGGTGGCCCCGTTTCCAGGAACCCAAACCCAAGGCAGGTTGTGGAAGTTTTGCACTGCACACCCTCGAAATTCCCACACCAGACAGCCTGTCAGCAGAAAGCCTGGCTCTTGGGAGGGCAGCAGCAGGGAGATCTTTAAAGAAAAATCAATGCCAAATGATGTGATTGACACTTCAAAGGGTGTTTGACACCTTGCTGAGGAAAACTCTCCATTGTTTTCAGCATCCCTGACCCAGATCCTCTTGCCTGCCTCAAAATCATCCTTCCTTGCCTGTCCACTACCTGAGAGATCCTGGGCATGTGGAAACAGAGTCGTGGATGCCACAGGCTGCTGCTGGTGAGGGAAGGAGTCCTTCCCATCCTGGGATGCAGGAGAAAGTAAATGCAGGTGAGCACTCTCCAAGAGACCTCATCCTTCTGCTGCCTCTGGGAATTCAATCCCTCATTTGCAGAGCACCAACCTAAGGCAGCCTGAGCTTTTGTAGGGTGCATCAAGATCCTGGGAGCTGTGGGAAGACATGCCAGCCCTTTGGCTGGCTGATATTCCCTGGATGATCATGGTGAAGGAAGAAGGTTGTTAAATCAGGAAAGGCTGTGAGAACCCTGGAGAGCCTGGGATGCAAAACGAGCTGGATGAACTGAAGGAACAGTTCAGGAAAAGGAAAAAGAAACAGGACTGGACTCAGGGAGGGCAAATAGTCTCAGGCAACAAGAACTGAGAGCACAGAGTCAGAGCATGACTCAGTGGCACTGCGGGACTGAGGCAAAAGGGGGATAAATGTGCTTAAATCAGCAGTGCCGGGCTGCTGCAGGAGGTACAGACCCCAATCCCAGGGATAATGGGCACATGGCACAGTCCAGCTGCCCTGATGGAGCTGCCAAGGCCATGAGTGGGGCACTCCAGGACACCAGATTCAAGGGGGGCCTGGAGAGCCTGAAATTCCATGGCAACACAGGAGGAACTGGGGGTTGTTGCAGAATAATCAGCTTCAAATGTGGAGCAGAAAAATGAAGAAAATAAATCTTCCTCCCTGTCTGGGGTGGGTATTCTGTGGATAACAGTAGGGAGGCTGGATTTAGACACTGAAGAAGCTTTTTAGTGGTTTGGGGAGCTTGGAAGTTGATGAACAGGCTGAAGGAGCTTCTGTCAGGTGGGATATGGGTAAGAGTGGATCCTGCCTTCAGTGGGATGGGCTGGGCAAGCTCTCAGGTGTCTCCCAACCCAATTATCCACTGTTTTTGGAGAGCCTCCCCATGCACAGGGGAGGTTCTGGCTGGGGCTGACTCTGCAGCTGCCACTTTGGATGAGAGGAGCTTCCCAACCCTGCTGAGCTGGCAAGGACCCAAAGCCACCTCCTAGAAATGACAAATCCCTGTTCCTCACCCCTGCTGGCTTCGTTCAGAGAGTGGATACTGTTCAAATTAGCAACCACCTGCACTTCCAGGGAGCCACAGCTCTCCTGAGGACATTTATCCTGGGGCATGGGCTGCATCCTGCTGCACCCTGTTGTTCTTAGTGCTGCAGGAAAACAAAGCCCTTTTTAATTGCTTCTTTCCTTGGACACCATGGGAGGTGTTTTTCTGTGCACGTGGGGGCAAAATATGGCAAGGTTTTATGGGGGTTTTGGGTGGTGTTGTGTTGTCACAGGTTTCTGCTCCAGCCTATTCCATCTGCATCCCTCCTGGAATGATTAAACTGCACCAAAGGATATTTGTACATGACAGAGGCAATGGAGACCAGTCCCTAGAGTCCATCACAAATACCACCACCAGGCCCTTTTCCCAGCACAATCCATGGAAAAGGTAACACCACCTGCAAAAGCACCCTTTAGGATTTCCCTTACACTGTGCAAAAAACACCTTGGAGGCAGTGCAACATCTGCTGGTCCCCAAAAAAACACACAGCAGCCACACAGGACCCCTCCTAGGTCAGGCTGGGGACAGGGTGAATCTATTTGGGTGGAATTTCACTTCAGATGCTGGATTTAGGGATGACTGCCCAGGTTGGACATGCAAGAACCTCCCAACACACGGAAGGAGAAGGAATGCTGATATCCATCCCCACCTGCACCTCCCAAACCTCTCTGGTAGTGGATCATGCTGACTCAGGTTTGTTGTCAATAACTGTACAATTTACCTGGGGAAAAAAAAAATTGTTGTGCAACTTCATTAATGCATTTAATTCATTGTTACATTTCCTTCAGGTTCATGGTTTGAGGGGCCAGCAGAGTTTAATCTCTGCAGCTGTTATAAAGTCCTTGTTAAAGTGCAAAATGGAGCCAGCCAAGGAGATTTGGAGATGTAAAAGCAGCCAGAGGAAATCTCTCACCCAGGTGGGCTGAGTGGGTGTGGAAGGTGTGATGGTCACACTTTAAATGCTACAGACAAAGATGATAAAATCAGAAATGAGCAGAACTTCTCAGTATATCTTCTCTGGATAGCCAGAAAAGCAGGGGGAAAAAAAAAAAAAAGACAAGTGTGCCCTGAACTCCCATCCTGGAGAGAGCAGCCCTGAGCTCCAAGACTTCAAAGAAGTAAAAATACACTCCAAACCAAGCTATTGAAAAGGTCTTGTCAGACAGATCATAGAATCATTGAATGGTTTGGGTTGGAAAGGACCTTCAAGGCCATCCAGTTCCAGCTCCCTGCCATGGGCAAGGACACCTCCCACTATCCCAGGTTGCTCAAAACCCCTGGAAGTGTCTGAGGCCAGGTTGGACAGGGCTTGGAGCAACCTGGTCTAGAGTGTGGCATCCCTGCCTGTGGCAGGGGCTGGAACAAGATGATCTTTAAGGTTTGTTTCGAGACAAACCATTCAGTGATTCTAAAGCAGTTTACATGTTACAAAATTCCCAAATCTTTCTGCAAAATGTGTGATTTTATAGGAAACTTGAGGGAGAATTTCATCTGATTCAGGCAAGATAGTCCCTAAACTAGAGGTTGGGGAGGTAGGACAGGCAGACTGGGAGTTATGCTGCACTAAATATCTGTTTCAAGTGTTCAAGGCCAGGCTGGATGGGTCTTGGAGCAGCCTGGTCTAGTGGAAGGTGCCCCTGATGATCTTTAAAGTCCTTCCCACCCAAGCCTTTCTATGACTCTGTGATATATCCAAATCTCAGTTTGGATCACAGGATGGAGAAGAGCAGTGATCTTATTTAACCCCTGGTAAATTTAATCCAAAGCAGAAAGTTGGCTGCAGCCTCACATCAGCTCAAAGCTGTGGGGTAATACCAGATGTGGAACCCCCAAATGAGGGCCCCAAAGAGGGGAAAGAGCAGAACAGAATGTTTGAGCTGAGGCTGCACTCATGTCCCACTGCCATGAGTCATGTTCAGCCTCGTGTCCCACCTCCTTGCCAAGGAGAGCATCCAGCAGCCAGGCTGGATGGCAAACCAGGGCAAGTTTGGCACTGCTGGGAGCACAGGGGACATGAACCAGGTGGCAAAAACCGAGGGCATTTTGGGTTGGGGACAATCACAAAGAAAAAAGTGCATTTTTGGAGTCATGTAGAGCACATAAAGGTGCTTCAGAATTTCTCTGTACCAGAAGTTTGCAAACCTTGCCCGCCCCACACAGCCACAAACACCAACACCCCTCAGCCCTGATCTACCAAAGGTTTATCTGGCTGGAGTTTTCCATTTTAAGGACAAAAACGTGCAGAATGTGAGCATTATCCCCCGGGAGGAGGGTCAAGGAAGCTCCTGTAATGCTGTGTGCCCAGCAAAGTCAGGCTCCTTGCTGTGTGACACGCTTCAGCCCAAAGCCTCCTGCAGCACACACTGAATATTTATGAGTGCAAGACAAGGATCAGCACGACTGCACGACACAGGTTGCAACTTGGCAAAAGGAAAGATAAAAAAAAAAAGCCCACAACAGGTTGGAGGAGGGGTGGGATATCAGCTCTAGATTTGCCAGCCTGTGGAGAGAAGACAGAATCAGGGCGCTGTAAGGCCATTATTCTGCTGGGGGTTCCCAAAAAGGAACGAAGGAAATGCATCTGTGGGTCATAAAGTGTCCCTGCTGCCACAGCTGTGTGGCCAGGAGGGGCCCCAGGCTGGCCACCCTCTAGGGGACATCTCCTCAGCTCAGATATAACGAGGTGTGTGGCAAGCACTCATTTCTCTCTCTCAGGATTTTATTATAGAGAGAGACAGAANAATACAGATATAATAAAGAAATCATTCAGCCTTCTGAACTGCAGTCAGACATCATCATTTCTTCCCATCCTGGGTTCACCTGCATTTTCTCCACAATAGAGGTGTGTTGGCATTAACTTCACACCTCTCAAATCTGGCACTAACCCAGTGCAAAGGCAGCTCTTGAAGGTGTTTTGTCCCATCAGCTCCATGCACCTGTTTTTGAACAGGATGAACCACCTGCCAGCCAACAGCTTCCCTGAAACTCCCTGGTATCATTCCTGATATTTGCTGTGGGAGGGGAAAATGGGCTGGGTTTGAAGCACCCTGCTGGAGATGATGGGGTGGGAGAGCTGTGGTGTGACCTGCTGGGGCAGGAAACTGCCCCTTGGAGCTGCCTGGAGAAGTGCTGCACCCTGCTAGGAAACCAGCTGTGATCCACCCTGATTTTCAGGGGATGAGGAACCTCCCCTGGGGCAGGGCAGGGCTTCAAACCCTACCTCCAGCTTTTTGAAGGATGTGGCTTGCACAGTCCACTCCTTTGCCCAGACTCCCCTAAGAAAGCCAGCACAAGCACAGTGGTGCTTCCTCCACATAACTCCCAGCACATGGAAGCACAAACCCTAACAACAGCCCAGCCAGGGTGTTGGATTATGCCCTTTTCTGACCCAGAGATGGGCCAACTGAGAGCTGTTCTTAAAACTTTTATTCCATTTTCAGTCTCATGAGAAGGGTAAGACAATACAGATGTTATAATTCATGCCATTACAATCAGGAGCCAACTATTTCTTAATTATAAGTGTTTCTTGGTCTGTCAGCCCTCAGCATGGTGGCCACATTCTCTGCTTGAAGAGCCACCTTATTTACCCCTGAAGCTTCCAACCTTGGCATCTGCAGGGACTTGGCTGAGCCAAACACCGTGGAATCACTGCCTTTGGCATCTCAGGGATGCCAGGGGAGGAGTGGGAATGTGGGAAGGGGGACTTGGCTCCAGAATGAACCCAGCCACCAGCCAGGAAGGGGCTGTCCCCCTCCCTCCACCAGGAGGCCACTTTGATTCTGTCCCCTTCCTCCTCCCCTCAGGGGTTTCCATCTCGGGAAGAGGCAGAGCACTGGCAGGCAGAGTCCAGCCTCCCCGGGAAAGTTGTCAATGTGGCAGGAGGAGCCCTGTCCCCACCGCCCGCCCCTCTCCTCGCATGGAGAGCTATTTTAAGTCCCACTTGTGGCTGCCTTTGTGATTTCCCTGGCAGAGCTGCCTCCCTGACATCAGAGCAGAACAACAGGCAGCTGGAAACCCTGGGAGCACGGAGGCACCAACCCCCTCCTTGGTCCCCTGGCTGGTCCCACAGGATGACCCCTGCTGCAGGATCCCAAATCCCCTTCAAAGACCCAGGAGTGTGAATCAAAGGGATTAGGGGAATAGGCTGGATAAAATAGCCTCTCCTTGGTGCAGATATCTGCCAGTACCTGGTGGTCTCACCTGGCTGATTACAGCTCAAAGCATGACCAGAATTCCAGTGACAGCCAGTTTGGGATGCTTCCAGCATCCAAAGAGCCTCAGACAGTGGCAGTACATCAATTATTGAGATAATTTGTGCTTTTAAGTAGCCTAAAAATCACCTTGGCTGCCCGCATTTGAAAACCCCAAGGAAGAACATTGATGAAAGGAACTTCTGCCTCAGCTGCTCCATGGCTCGTACTGGCCCCACCAGCAGCAGGAGGGGATGGATCCACTCAGGGAATCTGTGCCAGTGGGACACAGCCCTGGCTGCCTCCAAGCTGAGAATTTAGTCTGAAGAGCTTTGAGCACAACGTGGGGCCACAAATGACATCAGCCTCTCTTAGCTGGTGGCTCCCAGACTGCCGCCACTGCCTTGGATGGTGGCAGCAGGATGGAGAGCCAGAGCCCTGCCCCACGGGGCATTCTCCAGAGAAACAGCCCTGCTGATTCCTTTGGCACTGCCTGGTGCCAGAATAGTCTGGAAAACGTCTTGGTGATGTCAAAGATCCTCCTGTGAGTGGTAACAGGGAAGGAGTAGAAGATGGGCTGGAAGGAGCACTAAATTCACCCCAGGGAGGTGGTGCCAGCTGGCAGATTTGGTGGCCCAGGCTTTGGGGGAGCCATGGGACAGTTGCTCTATGACAGCCTCATGCCTGTACCTCCCTGTACCTTTATATAGGAGGTCCTATATAAAATAAATGCAATAAAAGTGTGGGAATTAAGGCAAAGGAGGAAAGAGCTGGTGTAAGGGCAACCCAAAGATCTGGTGTTGTCTCTTGCCTCCACATCCCAAATGGTCTTGGAGCCAGCATTTCTAAGATGCAGTGGCTCACCTTCAAAAGCAGAGAACTGCAGATACAAACAGACTTTGGGGGTCTGAAACAGGAGGGACCTGAAGTGCTCCTGGTTAGACTGTGAGGACCTTGGCTCCTCTCTGTCAGAGTTCTCTCACAGAGAGCCTGCAGCCTTCCCACAGAAACAGTTTGGTGCTGACCCCACGAGGGTCTGTCCTGAGGCTCCAGTGCCACAGCCTGTCCCAACATCACCCCAGCATCCCACAGCAAACAGCCTTGAATAACCCCTGTTCCCTTCCCAGCCAAGTCTAAATCTCCTGAGAAGCAGCACCTGGGAGAGAAGGGGACTGCAGCCAGCATTTGGCACCTGATAGTTCTTTTTCTGCAAGGTACTGAAGTGTCTCAAGGACACAGATGGGAACAGTGCAGCACATCCGTGAATGTTTCAGGATCCTCTACCTTTGTTTTGACACTGTGTCTTGTGCATAATTATTCTGAGGCACAGCCTGAACTCTCCTGCTGTTTAACAGGGGGAGTCAGAGCATCTTGGCAGGATCATTTCGAGCGAGTCTGATGTTGGGAATAACTTCTCAGAGCAGCAAAACCACTGAGCTCGAGAGTCAGCAATAACTGCAGAGTGCTGGGAGCTGACTTGGACACTGGATCCTCAGGGAGCAAATGTAAACATCAGCCAGAGGTTTTGGCCAGAAGAACTCACCCAAAATCCATGGTATACCAAGGAATTACCAGAGCCTGGGCTTCATTTGGGTTCTGCCTTGGTCCCCATCTGGTTACCAGAGAACACAGAACTTCATCATGGGATCATTAGGGTCCCTTCCAACCCTGACCACTCCATGGCTCTGTGATGTCTGGGGCCCCTCCTTTGTTTAACACCAAGTGCTGCAAGCTGAGAACCCTCAGGACTCAGTCACTCCACTCCCAGTGGGATGAAGATGGCCAGTGCCAAGTGGACAGGGCAGAGTCTGCCCACGTGTGACTGCAGCAGGTCCTGTGCTCATGCACCTGTGAGTTTCTGGTTTAATACATAGATGTTCTGGTTTAATACACAGATATTCTGGTTTAATTCATTCTGGTTTCTGGTTTAATACACAAAGCTGGAGACAACCAGCTCAGGATCACCTGGGCCTCCATCAAGACACCCAACTCATACTTTTCCAGCTGTGGAGAACCAGCTCTGTGATAAAACCCTAAACAGAATTTTAGGTTTAGGTTCCAAGCTAAAAAAATAGGTCTATTGCACCCTGACTATGACATCTACATCTCCCTGCCTCTGGTGGGTCAAATACCACTGCTGGAGGGCTGGATAACTGCACAAATGGTGAGGGGCAGGTGTTGTGGTTGGCTCGTGCGGGGAAGAGATGATGCTGAGGCTAATTCAGAATGCTGAATATTTTATTATTATTATAACTATATTTCAATACATTCGTATATATTTAAAGAGGAGCTCTTAAAACTACATCTTAACTTCTAGCTATCATATCTAACTACTGTCCCTGTAACTAACTCGTGACTCCCTCTCTGCAGGGAATCTAGACCCAGGCGCATACCATTGGCCATCAGGGCCAAACAATCCTCACCAGTGTCCAATTAACCAATGATTCCAGGTAAACAATTTCTCAATGCATTCCACATAGAAAAACAAGAGACAAGAATAGAAATTGTTTTCTTTTCTGTCCTCTCTCTGCTCTTCTATGAAACTATCTTCAGAGAGCAGAGATGTGAGCACTACAGTCAGGTCTCTCCCATCAGTGTGATCAACACCTCCTGCTTCACAGGATTAAGTTTTATTACAGGTGACAGTGAGGTTTGCACAGAGGTGCAGCATGTGGCCACCATCCCACATCTGGGCTCAGCATCTGGGCTCACCCTAAGTGGGTTTTGTTTGTTTCTCAGAGACTTTGGTTGTGCTCCTGACAGGAATTTGGGTTTGCTTAAGAGGTAGGAAAAATGTTCAGCCTTCACAGACCAGTGGTGACTGCTGGGAAGGTGATGATGAACCTGGAGTAGCTGTGCTCTGTATTCCTTATCCACAGGGACATATAAAATGCAAGCACTCGTGCCCATGAACCCTGTGACCCCAAGAGCTGAGGTTGTGTCCAGCTCTGGTGATGTAACTGTGTGAGATAAGCCCAGCACTGGCTGCAGAAGGGACCCCGGACACACAAAGCTGATTCTCCCCTCAGGGCACTGTTTCCATTCTGCTTGGCCTCCCCACACCCTCAGGAGGGGCAAGGGGCTACTCTGTCCATCAGGCTGACAGGACTGGATGGGGAATTTCATGCCTGCCACTGCCCCTCCAGCTCGAGGGCAGGAGGACACAAAAGAGCTGCTGCTGATTCCTCCTGCCCCCCAGCCAGGCAGCTCTGCCTGCATGGGGTCAGGTCTGACCTCCCTTCCCCATCGTTGTTCAGCTCTGGCAAGAGAGCAGGACCTGCAGCCCTTCCTTTTTGTCCCAGCCTTATTCAACAGACACCAAGGCTCACCTGGAAAAGAGTCTGGAAAAGCCCAGCCATGCTGAGCACCACACCAGATTGCAGGGGGATGGAGGATTGCAGGCAAGGAGTGGCTGGAGCTGCAGGAATTAGTGACTGAGAATGAGGAAAACTCTGACAGGGAAAGGGGAAAGGTGATAAGCAAGACACCATCACACCTTCTTTGCCCTCCTGGCTGGAAGCACCTCCAACCCTCATCTCCTCCTGGATGCAGCTTCAGCCTCTTTGGTTTTGATGATGTGGCAAAGCCAGAGGACCACAGCACTGCAAATCATGTGGCTCCTGGTCTCATGCCCCAGCAGGAGCTGATCCCTCCCAGACCAGCCTTCTTCTAGGGTCAGTCACTTTTTTGGCAGCTCTCCATCTGAGCAGCATCCAGCTAAAATCCATCCAGGGATGGATCTGCTCTGCTCTGTGCTGTCTCTGCAAGAGGGAACCAAGCCAGCAAACCTCAACAGCTCAGAGCCAGCCCCACCTTGCTCTCACCTGTTCTCTTCCCCTCAGGTGCAGGTGCTTGGCTCCCAACCAGCAGAACTTTCTGGTCTTTCAGCTCTGGCTCTCTCTTCCCACTTCCCACCCTCCTGTCCCTTCTCCTGTTTTATTCCTGCCCTCTCCACACAAAAACAGGTCTTCTCCAACTTGTACCAGTCCCATTTTTCCAGGCTGTGAGGAGGGCTGACCACAGAGAAGATGCCAAGAAGTTCATTTAGGGCAGGAGACCTGTCCTACACACATTTTATTTTATTCTGGGGCATGGAGGGCAAAGTACCAACTTGCACATCTCACCCCACCATCCCCAGCATGGGGGATGCCTGAGCCTTGGAGTTTTCCTTCTGGAGGGCCAGCTGGCAGTGGCTGGAGCTGAGTCCCTGTCCCTTCCCAGGAGCATCCATGGCTCCTGCATGTGTTAATCAGCAGCTTTGTTCTGCATCACCTCACCGTATAATAGCAGGAATTTATACACCCACAAATGAACACTCAGCACAGAAATGAGACACGTCCTGGTGCCCTCCCTGGAAGGGGACAGGGACACGGATGCTGGGGACACTCAGCTTGCCACGGCCTCTCCACCCTGCCAGCTGGGCTGTGCTGCCACCACTAACAAGTTGCTTCCTGCTGCCAAGGATAACAGAGCCACTGGCACCCAACCCTGCACTCTACTCTTGGCTGCCTCGGGAACCCGAGTCAGGAAGGATGGATTTTTCTTGCACTTGTCACTTCTCAAGGAGGGAGGAACATCTCTCCCAGCTGCTTCGGCTGAAATCCAGTTTTTATGTAATCAAATGTGACCTCTAGCTGTCTGTGTTTAAGGCTGCCATCGCTGAGATATCACTCAGACTGTTAGGACCAAGTCATCCATCTCCTCAACTATAAATACCTTATAATCATCCCCAAGGACCTGCAGTGCCTCGCAGATGAAGATGCCTGGAGGAAAGGGGGGTTTGGCTCTGAGTGTCACTCCACTCCTGAAATGCAGCTGCCTCTGAGTGTGGAATGTACAGTGGATTTTTAACAGCTCCTGGTCAAAGTTACCAGCAGAAAACCCACGGAAAGTGCCAAAAGGATGGAGAGCCACCCACACCCAATCTGCAGCCAGATAATAGGCTGTGTTAATAGAAGCACTTCTGCAGAAATTATGTGCAGGCCGGTTCTGCACGTTCATCCCACTTTGAATCCTGCTTTGCAGTGCAAGACCGGGGGGAAAAACCATCCACGCTATTTTAGACAACACCAGCCACTCCTGCCAGGCTCTGTAACGTGAGGTGGAAGAGAAATCAGAGCAGACACAAAGCCCTTGGAATGAAGGTTTCCGAAAGAAACCCAAACTGCCGACTCTTATTTACTCGTGTTACACAGTGTGATGTTAATTCGACAATTAACGCTCGGGCTGATAATTGCTGGTCCCACCTCCTCCAAAGCCTGCACCTGCTCCCCCTTCCAATCCTGCACTCCCCAGGAATCCACAATGAGGTGAGGCTGCAGCAGCCGCATTGTGCAGCGGCTCTGCTTTCACAGCCCGCAGGATTGGGGACAGAATTCCCGAGTTTGGGTGAGATGGATGTGCGTTCACACGAGCGCAGCCGCCTCATCTGCAGCGTGTGGCAGCAGCTTCACAAATTCCCTTCGTTCATAGACATCCCTCTCAGGCGCCAGACAGCTCTGCCAACTGGGATCCACTGGCACAACTTGCCTTGAAAGCCTCTTCCTCCTCCTCCTCCTCGTCACCCTCAGCCACCATCACAACGGGACACTGATTTATTTATTTGTTCGCTGGTGGTTTGGGGTTTTTCCTCTTTGTAGGAAGGGAGGAGAGATTGTGTTGTGGTAAAGAAGTCACACCCCTCTTTTCCTGTGCAGTTGTGTTGGGTTGGAAAGGATCTTGAAGACCATCGAGTTCCAGCCCCCTGCCTGTCAGGATGGACAGACAGGACACTGTGCTGTCCCCAGCCTTCCAAATGGACGCAGCCAGAGGTGGTGGGAGCTGCCAGTGCTGTCCCAGTGGAAGGGTGGGTAAGATTTCCCCACCAGCAGGGTCAGGGCAGGAGGAAACCACTGACAGTGAAGAAAAACTCGGCTCCACGGATGCAGGAACAGCCCTGTTCACACCCACCCCTAAAAACCCTTTCTCCAACCTGTTGCAGCTGTAGCACATCTCATAGAACCCTGGATGAGCTCTGCTCTTCCTGTCAGGCCCTTCTCCTCACGCTATCAAAGGATAAAAGGTCCTTCTAAAGAAGGAAACCCCGAAAATCATGTTTGTGAAATCATGCTCTGCTCTCCATGCCTTCCAACCTCTGTCTCTTTGCGTGCAGCTTAATTGCCTTCGTGAAAGGCACAAAGGAGAATCCTAACAGCTTTGTTTTGTTGTGAATTGTAGTTATTTGCCTCCCTGACTGTTTGCAGGTTAGGGTATAAAGCAGGGGCTGCTTCTGGACTTGCTCAAACTTGCCAAGACTGATGCAGCTCTGCCCAGAAGCCTCCAAGGGTCTGCCCTGGGCAGCCTGACCTCTGGTTGAGGGGCAAAGGCAGGAAATTCCAGAGTCCAAGGAGAAGCCAAGGAGGCAGTGAGTCGATCTGCAGCCAGGGAAGGTGGCGGATACCTGCTTGTGCACACCTGGGAGATAAGCAGGGAGAATAGGGCGAGAAAAGCTGCGACTTCTCCTCCACCTTTATACTCTGATGAGAAGTCACAGCATTCCCAGCACTGTAATGCTGGATAATTCACCATGGAAAAGCTGCAGCAGCGTGGCTGCAGGGCACATGGCATCAGTGTTCCTGTCAGGTAGGTCCACCAGGATTTGCAGTTAAATGGCAAAATACGGAAAACAAACAAGGGACAATATGGGGACAATAAAGCTTATTCCCATCCTGGACCAAGAGATGAGATTCACTGCCAGGCTACGGGAAAATTCCTGCCTTCACAGGCACACAAACTCCTGCTCTCTATGTTTTTCCAGACTTGAAATACACCAAGAGCAGCAAGGGAGATGGCCCAGCCACACACAGTGCACAGACAGGAGAAATAAGTGCTTTTTCTTTCCGTGTTTCCAGAACACCTTTTAGCACCTAGTGCAGATGCAGTTTAACACCTCCAGGGTGGAATTAGCAGGTCCCAGTGCACCCCAGGAGGGAGCAGTGTGTGTGGGCACTCGAGCCTCTCTGCAGAGAAAGTGCTTCCAGAGGGCAGCAAAAGAAATATCCATTTAAGGGGAAATTAATGGCATTTATTTCACACTGTGAAATAAATGCCATTAACTTCAATCCTTTTGATCGAATAAATCAAAAAAGAAATTGAAAATAAATGCATTTATTTCAATCCTTTTGTTTCCATGCCATCCTGAGGACTGGAGCTGGGGATGCTCTGAGGTGTGGTTCCACCAGCATCCTCCAGTTGTCCCCACGTGGTGCTCACCAGGTCACACCACAAAAGCCAAATCCCCCAGAGCAAAACCCAACCAGAACATGGGAACACACCAAACAGGCTCCACCCCACAGCAGGAATTGTTCCTCCTTGGCTCAGGGCCACTAAATTTCCATCAAAGTAAAATCCCTACAAAATATAAGGTGGCCTGTAACAGGGATAGGGAGTGAAACAACAGTTGGGGTCTGCACCTCTTCTCCTACAGCCCTGCCCCTTGCCAAGGGGCACATCTGTCCCCTAATTGTGCATCTGTGGGTACATCTGTCACTCGAGCCCTGTCCCTCCTCACCATGTGGCACCAGACTGGAGAAGTTTGCTCCAACAGCCTTTGAAGTTCGATGCCACGCCGCGTTTATCACCACTAAGGGGACCCTCCACGCTGACAAAAATAAGGGCTGGGGCCGTGCTTGTGCCTTGAGGGACTGAGCAAAGTGGTGTCAGCTCTGCTGGCTCATAAATCTCCTCGGAGGAGGTGTTGCTGGGTTTTCTGTTGGAGGGAAGGTGCTCGGGGGAGCGCAGGAGCACCGCGGTGCTGCTGAGCAAAAAGTCAAAACTGCAAATCCTGGCTCCTCTGTTAACTCCCAACTGGAACATAAAATGAGCCACAATCACTTCTGCTGTCCCCAAATGACATGGCACAGCTTGGGTTTGTGCTTTCATATCCTTTTGCTACTAAACCAGGGGGATTACCCCGACTCTGCTTACTGAGGATGGGTTTTGGGAGGTGTTAACCCTTGGAGCAGCTCAGCCCTTGTTGAGACACATCAGACTGGCTCATGCCAAAACCACATTGGCAAATGTGCTGGTAATTAAACAAAGTGGGCATTCAAGGGGCGGGGAGGGTGTTTAGCATCCTCCCAGAGACAAGACCTGCAAACTGCCTGCAGCAGCAGCAGACAGAGGAGGCACAGCAGCCAGCAGCAGTGCCAAGAGACAGATTCCAGAATTCCAGCTCTCTGGCATGGCTGACAGCCCAGAAGATACTGCAGCCCCTCTCTGGAAGCTGGCTGAGGAGTCAGGAAAGCACAGCTAAAGCTTTGACAGTCTGCCACCTTCACTGTGCACAGAATGCTCCTGTGGGCTGCTGAGAGGTGTGGGGACACACGGTGTGAGCCCCTGTGTCACCAACCTGGCTGGCATGCTCTGGGGACTCTTTTACAACTACAGAAGGGACCTGTGGGGAAAACTCTGCTGGAACTGGGACGAGAGGGGATGGCAGAGTGTACCCAGGGACTGCTGCGTGCAACAATCTGTGAATAAATGCCTGGGCACGTCCGAATCCTGATTGTAGAATTACAGAATCATAGAATGGTTTGGGGTGGAAGAGACCTTTAAAGGTCACCTAGTCCAGCTCCCCTGCAATGATCAAGGTCAGAGCCTGATTTTGCAGGGCTGCTCATCAGATCTGTCATAATTTTTTATGCTTTAGAGGCATTATTGTCACCCTTGGGAGCTTCAGGAAGAGCCTGGCCCCATCACCCTGAGTGCCCCCCAACACCAAACCAGAGGGCAGAATCACTCCCCAGGAGCACCCAGCTCATCCCAGTTTCCCTGGCAGGCTGTGCACTGCTGCCTGTTCCTGAATTACCTCAGAACAAGATAAAATACAGTAAATTAATGATTTCCCATCTTTTGAGGAGGAACCTTCACAACCAACAGACATCCCATGACATTTTTCACCTCTCCTGTCAGGAGGGGATCCCGCTTTCTCTCCAGCTGACTCACGAACCACTCCCACAACCCACCAAATCCCCACTCAGTGATTTCACTGTTTGGGCATATTCTGCACGATTTTAGGTCCCATCTGTCAGGCTGCTGCCTCAAATGTCTAGGGGCATTTAGGAGAGCAGAGCACAACACTTGGCTCTGGGCTCTGGAGGTGGCACCGATGGCAAACGCAGCGCTGTCAGCGTGGCGTGGGCAACATCTGCTAACCCAGCCCTTCACCCAGCACTCTCCCAACTGCATACTAAAGCATGCTGAAGGACAAACTGGATTTTTCCCATATTTTTAGGCTGTCTCAACATACCAGGGCTTTGATCCCAGCTGCTGGGTCAAATTAAAAGAAAGTCAGAAAGCGCCTGATGTAAAGGTCAGGCTTTACCTCTAACGACTCGCAGAACACACTGACATATGGTAAGGAAACAGAAAACATGGGTTTGCTGGGGTTTGGGGGTTGCATTCTTGCATAATTCGAGCAATATTAAGGGCATTACATGTGGTTTGTTGCTGTTATGTCCTGCAGCCATGGAATGGTGTTGGTTGGGGTTTTTTTTTAGTTTCCTCACAGGCCTTTGCAGCGAGCTCCAAGAACCAACTGTTGCTGAGCGAACTTTTGAACCTCTGCAAAAGCACAATGTGTTAAATTGCTAGAAAAGGGGAAAACAAATGTATGATGTTCTGTGACATCCACAATCTGCAAAGCTTCACTCCTTTGGACTTCCCAAGGAGAAGAAAGGGATAACTGAGACATTTTATGTTTTAAACAATGACGAGCACAGTAATACATCAAGGCTTTAAGGCAACCCAAAAGCCTTCAATACTTCAATTATGAGTTGTTTAATAAAACAGAGTCAATTAATTTGACCAGCTGAGGAAATTGGGCGAAGGCCACCCTTGCATGGAATGGGACTGGCCAAAAGGGTGGGTGGAGAAAAATCCCAGCATAAAGCTAAAAATGCCCTCAAAGCCCCCCCAGCGTGTTGGGTGGAGACCTGCACCACAAAGTGAAGCAGCCTGGGGAAGCTTTTGCACGCTGCTTTGAATAGACTTGAATAACTCCATCACTCCCCTATTTCACGGGGCACAGAAAAAAACCCTCTCTGCATTTAGAAGAAAAGCAACTCCCCACCCTCGAGAGGGGGACACAGGGAGGCTGTCTGCTCCCCCTCAGCCTCTCACCCCCACATCCTGCTTTGCAAACAAACCCAAACTCCCTGACTTTCCAACAGCTGCTCCCAGTCTGCCCGGCTCCCACATGGCACAAGCCCCCCAGCCTTCTGTGCAGCCCCGGCATCCTGCCAGCTCCCACCAGCACCGGCATTCCCGGAGCTCCAGCCTGCCTGAACAGGACAAGGAAGGGGAGGGGGATGCTTCAGCGTTTGACTGCTGGTGGATTTGTTCCATCATCGGGATGCCCTCTCCCAGACAAGATTTTGGAAGGAAAGGATTTTCTGCCCGCTCCCCACGGAGCTTTCAAAGCGCCTCCAGCACTGCTCGTAAACGCGCATTTGATCCCGCAAGGTGCTGCTGGTTTTCATCTCCCACGGGATTCAGTGCTCACCCCAAGAGGAGGTCCCGGGTGGGAGAAGAATTTGACAGATGCTTGCAAAGGATTAAGAGTTTCCAGTGGCTCAGAGTGGTGCAGGCACTGGCGGGGACACGATCAGAGGGAGAAGCTGTATTCAAGCTGCAGTGAGAAAGCACCTCCAGTAAGTGGATTAGAGGAGTGTTATCATCCAGCACGAGCCTCTCCTGGCAGGCATGGTGGCAATATTAGAATAATCTGGGCACCTGGTGCAGCAGCAGCTCTGCAATGAGATTAATGGACCTGCTGACAAGCAAGGAAAACTTTGGGGAACAATCTGCCCTGCTGCTTCTTTCAATTCCCCCCGGCCGTGGCAGAAGGGGGAAGAATAGGTCTGGGTTCAAGAGGAATTTAGGGTCGTGCATTGGTATTTCCCATGCAAAGCAGGAGAGGCTGGAGAGGCTGGGAACCTGCCCAGAAGCACTTCACTCCAGGATTTAACCTCCCTGCCTTGATGGAATGTGGTGAGGAGTGGCTGTGCACGCATTTAATGCCATGGTCATTCCCAGGATCAAACATCCCGGTTACAAATCGAGGAAAACGTCTCTTGTTGGTCTTAATTTTGGTCAGGGCTAATCCACACCACTTGTCTCCTGAGCTTTTCTTACTTAAATGAAAGACTAGTGAAGGGAAATGGGTCAGGTAAAACAAAACAACTTGCTTGACCTGAAACAAAACATATTTTTTTCCCTCGTCTGTTCTTAGTCTTTTATTATTATCATCAAAACCAATGTCACCACCATGCTGATGTTAATCAATAATATTACAGTTGGCTGTTTTGTTTCAGTGAATTTTGAAGATAAGCTTGGTTCCCAGAGGAGTAATTCACAAGGTTCATTTCAAAACCCTAAACCCACAACATTTTCCAAATTCCTATCCAAGCCTTGCTTACAGATTGCTTTCATTGAAAAAAAATTAAATAAAAATCGCCTTGAATTTGATGCAAGTTTTCAGTTAGCATCACCCTGCACTTCTTGGTGATTAAAATAACCAGGAAAAATAGCTTGCAGCAGCACTTCCACACTCCATGAAATGAAGTGGGATCTCCCAGCCTGCTCCAACGGGGGTTGTGCAGAGCACAGCCCTTCCCGGACGTGTTGGATTTACAGCTGATCCCTACACGTGCCTGGGAGGTGCTCAGGGCTTCTGGGTGGATGGCAGCCAGACCAGAGAGGCTTTGCAGCGGTTCTGCTCCTTCCCAAAGGACAGAAACCCACTGCAGATTTATATAGAGGGGAAAAAAAAACCAACCGAACAAAAATACCACAGCACACGTGAAAACCTCAGACCTCAAACACCACCTGGACAAGAACTCTAGGTAGGAAAATGAATATATATGCCCAGAAATCCAGATGCAGCAGGGCTTTAACCTGAAGGCAACTCTCTTAATTCAGCACAGCAAATTCCTTCAATGTGCAGCAATTGTGACAGCTCGTGCTGTTACCCACCCGAGGACACACAGCGAGACAAGTGCTGGCACTTTGGAAGGTGGCACTGTTTTCACCAAGCTGTGACCATCTGGGCTGTTGGATACACTTTTTTTTTTCAGATATGTTGTGCTTATCCTTGTAGTACCTAAGCCCTGAGCAGGTAAATCAGTCAAAGAGAGAGGTCTGTAGTGGATATCTTCCCTTCTGAGTCTGGTTTTGAGCATCCCTAACTGGGGTGGGACAAGCGCTGAAGGGCAAATCGGTTTTAGTTTGGAGGATGAATGACACCAGGACACTGCTGTGTAATTAGAAGTGTCTCAAGCAGATGCAAGTGAAGCTAATCAAGCACTGCTTCACAAGAGTGATCATCAGCCTCATAATTATTATTATTCAATTCCCAGGAGGCAGAGACAAGGGGACTTCTCCCTCACATGACGTGTCACACAAAGGCAAATCAAAAATCACAGTCCCTGCTCAAAACTGCTCGTGACTTTGGTCGTCTGCACCTCCCACTCACCAGCCCAGACCATCCTGAGCCAGCTCATCCCTGTCTGGGGGGAAAAAGCCAGGGAAAGCACCTGGGAACCCTTTCAGATAGCAGGGTGACACGGAGGCAAGGTGTTAATCAGGTAGCAGGGGCTCCCTGGGTCTCAGCCCTGCGTGGCTGTGATGTCAAAAGCAGATGGCTGTGTCGTCAGGGGGGAGGTGGGGCTGCACAGCAGATGGGCACTTCACAGACAAAGATCCCTCTCATGCAAATTGCCCCCGATGATAATTTAAAAAAGAAGAAAAAAAAAAGATTACACAGAGAGAGAGAGAGAACTGGAGAAAACATCTGATGTGTGAGCAGTACAGTCTCTAAATAGAATATTTTCCCATTTTCCCATGAAGCATCAGGAGGTTCTTAAGCTCCAAAGTGTTCATTTAACTCCTCAAGGCTCTGGTCTCTCATTTCCCTTGCACTTTGCTGCCCTAGTACACAACACACCCAAAGCTGCTTCCTCTGAGTTTATTTCTAGAAAGCCAAACCTTGTGCACCTGTTTACACACAGAACTTAATATAGCACAGATTATTTTGTTAAAGGAAATTCCATCCCAAGTGGGATGTTCTTAAGTTCTTTAAGTTCTTAAAATCAGACAATAGTTGTTGGAGCCCTAGCTACTGAGAATTTTAAACTTTCTGTGCTAACAAGCACTGATCCCCCCAAGAGAACACTGCATTTGACCTGAGGCTATGGAAAAAGATTCCAAAATTAAATTATAGAACTGGGATCATAGGTGTATAGTTTGAATAGAAGTGTGAAATATCACACAGTGGAAAACTTAGAGTTTAAACAGTTTAAACAGTTTATTTTGTTAAAGGAACTTCCATCCCAAGTGCCTCCAGGGGATTTACAGCCAATGCACATCCAGGGTTAGAAATCAACCAGTGTGCACCAGTATGCCAGGTTTGTACTTCAGATGGGCACATTGTGATTTTAAACAGCATAATCAGAGTTATTTCCTCCTCTAGAGAGACAGGTAGATGGGAAAGTTCTTAAAATCAGACAACAGTTTGATCTTCAAGATCATCTCATTCCACCCCCTGCCATGTGCAGGGACACCTTCCACTGTTCCAGGTTGCTCCAAGCCCCAGTGTCCAACCTGGCCTGGGACATTTCCAGGGGCAGCCACAACTTTTCTGAGCACCCTGTGCCAGGGCCTCACCACCCTCACAAGTATTTCTGGTCAATAACCAATCTGAATCTCTCCTCTCCTAGTTTAAAACACTTAAACACCCTTTAAAGCTTTAAAACACCCTTGTTCTGTCAGTAGCAGCCCATGTAAAACTTTCAGTCAATACAGGGACAGCTCCTCTTGTGTGCCAAGTTCATGCCCAGTTTACAGCAGTGATGAGTGAGGGGAGAACACAGCTCATACCTGAGAATATCAGCATTGCTATAAATTAGAAAGTACAGAAAATCCCTTAATCCACTGAAGAAATGCACCTGATTCCAGGGTGAGACACAGCAGCAACTGAAAGTTTATTCAGCCTCTGAAATTCTCACAGATGTTCCCAGGGTACCTAAATGAGCAGTGAACATGGGGAAAGTAAATATGCAAACAAAGCCATGGCTTCAAACCAAGAGACACCATCAAAGAACAGAATCAAGGAACCATTAAAGCCAGAAAAGATCATTGAATTCAACCATCAGTCTGACACTGCCATCTTCAGCACTAAACCATGTCCCTAACCACCACATTACTCATTTTTGGGACATTTCCAGGGGCAGCTTGTTCCCATGTTTGACAACCTTTTCCATGAAGGATTTTTTTCCCTAATGTCCAATCTAAACCTCACCTGGCTCGATGAAGCCATTTCCTCCTGTCCTATCACTCATTACCTGGGAAACAAGACCAACCCCCAGCTGTCTACAACATCAGGGAGTTGTGGAGATCAAAATGACAGGAAGAACAGGTGTAATTCAACCTGCACCAAACAAACAAAATGAGTTAAACACACTCTCCCTGCACAGGTATGGGGAGATCTAAATAATGGCTATGAGATCCATTTATCCTGAATTAGTACTTGGTCCATCTCCAGTCTGGTGATGCAAACAGGTCAGGCTCAGGATGTTGGATTAAGTCAAATCAATGAAATCATAGAAAACATAAAACATCTACAACCTAGACTTCCTTCTCTTTCAATAATTCCAAAAAACTAACCTCTTGTTGTCATCAACTTAAAGGAATATTCTTTCAACATTCCACTGCACCCAGAGGATGCTCCTCAATTTACCTTTTCAGTTCCAACCATCAGTGGAAAAGAACCACAACTCTTCAAAAAAAACCAAACACATCATTATACTCCCAAAAAAACATACAAATTTACATACAAACATACATACACATCATTATACTCCCAAAAAACCATACAAATTTACATACAAGCATACATATACATCATTATACACCCCAAAAAAAATACAAATTTACATACAAACATACATACACATCATTATACTCCAAAAAAACCATACAAATTTACATACACACATACATACACATCATTATACTCCAAAAAACCATACAAATTTACATACAAGCATACATATACATCATTATACTCCCAAAAAAAATACAAATTTACATACAAACATACATACACATCATTATACTCCCAAAAAACCATACAAATTTGCATACAAACATACATCATACATATTTACATACACGTACATACTATATAAACCTTCTATCAAGCTTTAAGAATCTTCTACAAACTTATTTCCCACATTGGGAGAGGGCATTTTTAGGGGTATCAGAGGAATGCAGGTGATGGAAGTGGGGAACTTCAACAAGCAATGGAGCATGGTCTCCCTAAGGGTTTGGGCAGACCTGCTCTTCAGAGGTTGTGGCAACTGAAAAGTAGAGATAGGACAACCTCTCACTCTCAGAAGAGCCTGGGTGGCCAACAAATCACCCTGACAATGACAAATGCAGGCATTTACTTTGGGCAAGGAGCTCCAGCTCTCATGGGCAGGTCTGCTGTGGAAACTGGAGCAAAGTCCTTTCCCAGCCCTACTGCCGTGGATGCTTCCAGCTCCTTCATGCCTCTGCTCTCCTCCTCTGCCACCCAGGCGTGCCCAGAGCATTGTGTCAGCTTCCCCTGGGATCCTGGAAACTTCTAGGAATAGGGGTTGGAGCTAATGAACCCTCAGCAGTGAGTAAACAAATCGCATCCTTCCCCTGTGCCCTGCTGCAGCCAGGAGCCTGGCGACAGCTGGCTGACAAGGGACACAATGGTTTTTGATGCTGTGCCTGCAAGGTAGGGCACCATCCAGCTCTGAACACTGGGGAGTCAAGGCTAGGAGCTCCAGGGAGCATCCCACATTCCCAGATCCTCTTAATCCCCCTGGACACGAGATTGCTGCCTGCATGGCAGCCTGCACTCCTGCTTGGCCAGCACCAAGGAGGATGAAAGGACAGGAGAGTGGGAAGAGAGATGGATAAAATCCATCAGGTGATGCTGGAATTTTGGACTCTTGGCTGGCTGAATCACTCGAGCTGCTGAATGCAGAGGGAAGATCAGCCCTGGGTAAATCCCTGCTGGCCAAGAGCCTGGATGATATCAAATATTACTGGCCTGAATCACCACTCATTTCTTTCCCTGACACCTCTGTGGCAATGAAGCCAGACCAGTGACACGAGAGGTTATGGTCAGCAGAGGTGCAGGTGCATCCTTCCCATGTTATCCATAGTCACTGCTCAGGGGTTAATGCAGCTTCAGTTCAGATTTCTGTCCCAGACTGATGAACACACAGGCACAGAAACACACACAGAGTGATTTAGGACATCACACCAGCCCCCTCTCAGCCCCTGCTGCCACCACTGGCCGTGCTTTGGGCTCCCAGTGGCATCGACAGCCAGGGGATGAAAATGAAACCAGCACCACTCCGTGGCTTCCAGTCTGCAGCAGGCTGATGCCCAGTTGGCCTGGAGCATGAAGAGGGTGAGACCAGAGGTGCCTGTAGAAGATGGCAAAGTGGAACCTTCATCTGGCTGGAAGAGGTCAAAGCAATTGGTCACCAAGCCTGGGTGGACCAACCTCCAGGGCACAGACCTGCTGAGTCCCTGCAGATGTATTCAAGCCACCAGCCCAGGTGGAGGAGATCTCCCCCTTCACTGTAGCCAAATCCAGCTTTTCACCACAACAATCACACAGAATCACAGAATATTCTGAGCTGGAAGGAACCCACAAGGATCATCGAGTCCAGCTCCTAAATGAGCCCATATGGGGATCAAACCTTCAATCTTGGCATTATTAGCACCATCCTCCAACCAACTGAGCTGATCTCAGGGTCTTCTTCAGCTGTGACTCAGCCTGAAGTCATCTAAAGATTTGTCTTCTCAGAAGAAAATAGCAAGGACTAACTCTGAGAAATTCAGATCACAGACAGCAGCAGATTGGTGGCAGTTTGGATGGTGGATTTTGGTGCAGAACATCAACTCTGCAGTTGAAAAATAGTCTGGTTCATCATTTAAAGCTCCTCAAAACTGAAAGATCGGAGGTTTTGGGGCTCTGCTTTGAATCCATCATAATCAATACCATGTCTAACAAAGATAATTTTTGTTTCAAACACAAGTTGGTTCAAACAGGAGGCCCTAAAAGCTGTATAAATTGTTTTTCTAATACTTTCTACACTTTCCAACACTCCACTTTTTTTTTTGCTTTCTGAGATTTGACAACCCTTTTCACAAAAAATTATTCTAGCATAGAAAAACAAAACCAGAGTTGTGACTGGTTTTACCCCACTGAGCTTTAGTTAGCCACAATGTTGAGCTGGAAATTGTCATCTCAGGCTTCCCATCCGGTCAACAGGAAAAGACAGATCCCTTGCCAGGACAAATGAGATCTGAATTACCTTCTAGAGATTGTAACCACAGTGTAATTGGTGCATTGACTTAACTGGTTATTTTTAAGTCGTTTCTAGCAGCTGGACAATGGGAAATAATTTCACCTTCATGGGATCCAGCTGTACAGCCTCTTGTTCCTTCTAAAGCAAGAATCTGCCTGTTGGCAGCTCTTTGGAAGGGGTCATTTTGGGACAGGTCATCTCTGCTGCTTCCCCAGTATCCCAGGATCTCTAACTAGAGAAGTGTCAGCCCTGTGCTGGCCACCTTTGAAAATCCTGCCATGACATTTTACCCAGCGTGTTAACAACAACCTCACATTTAAAACAAAAGAATCCACTGAAATGCCCACTCAGCAGCCACTGAGAGCACGCCCAGGTAGCAAGGATAGAGATGTTCTTCTCACATTCAAAGATCTCACCTCTCCAAAATTAACCCTTGAAGGATGGGGCTAAAAATCATCCACAAACAAACTAAATTTCCCCTCCTGCTCAGGATTATTCAACAACATGTTTTGGCTTTGCCTGCAGTCCTGCTCATCTCACGCCTGGCGTCAACCACCAGATTTTATGAAGAATTTGTTTTCACTTGTATGAGAATGCATCCGAGATGCTTCACACAAAGCCAGCTTCACCTGCACGCCTGCAAAAAGCTGCCCCTGTAGAAATGTGATCCCAAGAGTTGCCTTTATCCAGTTGCTAATGGATGTTTAGCCTGTGAGAATCCGTATCTGCCGAATTTTGAACATAATAAGCTTTCTGTGAGCTTTTCATATAAGAGATATCGACTGGAAGTAATTCAGAGAAGTTATTCAGCAATTGCTTGGCACAACAAAAGAGCTTGAAGCAGATTTACTGCCAGTTGACAGCCTGCATGCCACACTGGTGCAGCTGCCCACTCCTCCAGGAAAATTCCTGACGTGCTGTCGGATCTGGGCTGGCCTACCCCACCAAGATACCTTCTGAGAGGAAACAACTGGATTTTAAACAGCAAAACCCGGCCCAGTTGAACCAGCAAACCCAGCTACCACCTCTGGAGCCAATAACCTGATTGATTTATTAATGCATGTGTAGGATCTGCAGGCTGTGGGTGTTGGAAGGAGAAATTCACAGTGAAGATGGTCTCGAAATCCATGCAGGGAAGCCAGCAACACTCATACAGGGACAGACACACTGCAAGATAATTTATTTCTTTCCCCATCATCTGTCATTTGGATACACACATACTATCCTCCAGGCTTGCTCCCTACGTCAAGCAGCACTCCTGCTGCCTCAGTGCAAGATTTGGCTACTTTTACACCCTGCCAGGGGTATCTTATTCCAGTATCTCATTCCCTGGCAGCTTTGAAGTGTCACAGTGTACTGGCTACAGCCGTTTCGAGCAGGTGCAGCCTCACTATGGCTTTACAAGGATGCATTTTTTGCCTCTTTGCTCTGTGACTCGGTGCTTCACATCTGAAGTGTTTGTGGGCTTCTTGCCAGGGCATTGCTTTCAGGCTGGATCCCGGTTGAACGTCCCTTGTTTTCCTGCCTCCTGCCAGCAAGTGCCATTTTTCCTTTTGAAAGTCTTTACTGCAGCAGGTGGGAGAGGGCGTAGACTCAGCAGAGTATGCAGGGGAAAAAGGCAGAGGGGGGGAAAAAAGGGATAACAGAGGTTGGTTCCAGTCTCAGCACCTACTTTTTGTGTGAGTTAGAGATGAAAGGAAATAAACCCAACAGAGTGGTTTGATTATCACAGGGGCAGAGGGGAAGGATGGGGAAGATGAGAGCTGGGAGATCTCCCCTCCTTCACATCCTGCAGGGCATCTCTTCCCCAGCCCCTCATCTCATCTGGGAAACCCACCTGGTTTGGAGCAGGAGAAAAAGATTCCTTAAGGATGGCCTGGCAGAGCAAAGGACCTACAGAAGGCCAAGGAAGGGAGGAAAGTTAAAAACAGCATCAAAGAAAGGAGGGAAGAATAAAAGCACTTCTTTGCTGATCCACAGGTGAGCTGGGCAAAGTTAGACACGATAAATAACGCTGACATTACAAAGCTCTGGTTAATTCATTTTTCTACTTGTCACCCCTTCGGATAATTGGCCTCTACAACAAATGGTGGGGAAGGAGGCTGGCTTTTTTTTTGTCTCTTTCTTTTTATTTTTTCCCCTTCCTGAGAGGTACAGCTAGGATTAGTTGGTGTGCTACAGCACTGATAAAATAAAGAGAATGATCCAAAACACTCCAACTTTAATCCGGAGGGGTCGCCGGTGAATAGCAACAGTGCTGGGGGATGAAGTGAGACCTGGTTGTCTCTATGGCAACTAAACCATCATGGAGCCAGGATTGACCTGGAACCTTCCAGTGAGTTTGGCTTCGTCCAAGGCACTGTCTGGTGTGAACTATTCCCTGTCTGCTCTCCTGATTCCAGGGAGGTTTTCACGGCGGCTCGGAGTTTATTCGGAATTCGCGGAATCGCTGAACCATTTGGGTTGGAAGGGACATTTAAAGGTCATCTTGTCCCCCTTCAATCAGCAGGGATGTCTTCAACTAGAGCCCCATCCAACCTGACTCAAATATTTCCAGGCTTCTGGATTCTCCAGCTTCTGGATTCAAGTGATTCATTTGGAATCTCAATGTTGGCTTCTTCGTGTAAAAGGAAATTCTGAGTTCTTGGGTGGGTGAGGTCTGAAAATACGACCTCACCTACTTCAAACCAAGGAGGGCCAGTCTTGAAGCAGCACCCATTTCATGTACACCACCAAAAAAAAACACTGCCTCGAGGGGTTCCAGAATACAAGGAGAAACCAAGATAAAGAAAGGAGTCTGGAAATCAGCCACAATCACAGAGAAACTATAAGACAATCAAAAAAGTTCAAATTTATGACAATTTTTTAATTTGATGGTTCCCGATGCCTGGCTCAGGATTTCAGAACCTGAGGGGTTGCAGAGCAGATGGCCCCAGATGGCCACTGGCTTTCAGTGCTGCTTTATCACTCCATGAAAGGTTCATGGAGGCAACCATGGCTTTGAACATCTTCCTTCCTATCAACCAGAATATTTTCTCTTAACATCCAATCTAGCCCTGCCCTCTGCCAGTCTGAAGCTATTCCCTCTTGTCCTGCCTCTCCAGACCCTTGTCCAAAGTCCCTCTCCAGCTCCCTTGGAGCCACAGGCAGGTCAGTCTTTGCTGCTGGGCTGCATTCACGAGCCTTGGGGAACACATGCAAATAAGGGCAAGAGGAAATACCCAGCACCAGGGCTGGGGAAATGCAAGGAATGGAAATTTCTCAAATCACGTCACCTTTTCCCATGGAAGAGCACCCCAAAGCCCACTCCTGGACAGAGCAGTGCAGGGAAGGGGCACAGGACACACCAACACGAGTTGTGATGCTGCACAAAGCTTTAAGAACGAGGAGGGAGTGCAATTTCCTGACACGTGAGGCTCTCAGTGCACAGCCTTTGGAAATAAATCCATTTCCCCCTTGCTTCTCACATTCTTCTATCTTGCCTCAATAAGCCAGAGACATTTAAGAAACTTTAGGAACCTTTCAAGAAGTTTGCAAAGCAATTTAGTGGGGCAAGGATTCTTGTCCTCTATGAAACTGCATGACTGAGTCACTCTGAGCTTAAATGTGCAGAGCATAGAAGGAGCCATAAAAACCTTGAAAAGAATCCTGAACAGCTCCACTACGCATAAAAAAAAAAAAAATCGCATTTTTGTATCTAGCATTTTAATGCTTCTAGGATTAGAAATAAATATCACACTTCCTAATGCAGACCCAGTCCCTTGGATCAGAGAACTTCCACTTCTCCATCTCGCATATAAAGACATTTTTAGGCCCAAGAAATTTTGGAAACTTGCCTGTCCTGAGCTATGGGAAGGATTAGGCAAGGAACTGTAGACTTTGGGGCAGAGATGGGAAGTACAAACATTGGCAGATTAATTTCATTTTTCCGTGTCCTTGGTCGCTGAGGATGCGCAAGAGTTTGGGGGGTCAGAGTGAATTGAGGGACATGGATGAGGAGGAGGGGTCAGCTGAGCATTCAGTGGCCATGAGGAGTGGTGCAATTAAATACCACATGCTCCATGAGATCTGGCTTGGGGTCACCATCAACAGGGAAGGCTTTGGGATGAAGAAGATGACAATTCTGTGCCCGTCACCAGCTCCTGCACTACTCCAACCCTTCCTTTCCTCATTGCCTGCCAGCTCTCCCTCCCCCCTCAATCCCAAACACCCAATCCCAGGAATCCATCCCCCACCCTTCTGCCCCCATCCCTGAAGGATGGATGAGCTTGCCAGAGCAATCTGGCCCTCGCTGGAGAAGCTGCCGAGAGCCGGCAGCCGGAGCGAGCGCGGCAATCGATTGGACACGGGACATTTACGGATCCGCGAGCGCGGCCGGGGCCGCGGCGTGGCAGCTTTGTCAGGCTGAGCGCACGTGAGGATTAGGGCATTAACAAAGCTCCCTTAACCCACCAGCCTGCCCCTAGGTAGATGTGGGACAGGGCTGGGCTGGGCAGTGGCAGGGATAAAGGAGTGGCAGCGTGAAGTCGCCTCCCGTACAAAGGAGCGGAGGAATAAGAGGTGCCGGAGACACAAAACTGCCACCTGGGACTGCCAAGCCATGGCACTGCTCATCAGGGCTCTGGGCCAAATTTCCTACCAGCATAAATCTGTTCGATGCCAAGAGAGTAACCCAGAGATGAATTGGACCCGATGGGGAGGGTTCGTGGCCTTTGGTTCCGGCAGGAGAGCGGAGCTGTGCCAGCTGGGGTGTCAGACTGCTTGAATTAAAGGGGCTTAGGCACCTAAATCTACTAGGTGCTCCAAAAAAAAGTGTTTTCTCTTATTTTAAGATCAAATCATTCCTTTTCCCCCCTTTATTTCTTTTCCTGAAGGCAGCTTTGAGGGCCTCTGTTTACTATTGTTCTTAATCGAAAAATAACAGTAACAACTCGCGAGTACAAAGGGCCTTTTATGTTTCTGCAGAGGCTTTTATCTCCACGCATTTTAGTAAGTGCTATATCAAAATCACCCCGCCCACCCCTGAAATTCAGTCATCTGTGGACTGCAGAGCAGCAGCTGGGTAACTGTGTGCAGGAAAGCTGAGCAGCAGCCCAGGACAGCCAGGGCAGGGGAGCAGGGTGTGAGGTTGGAGCTGACAGCCCCCCTCCAAATCAAATGGTACCTCAGAGCAGATGGGCTGAGCACAGCGTTCAGCAGCCAGAAGCAGGTCCAAGCAGTTGTAGATTAAATATTACAAAAAGAATTCTTTGCTGGGAGAGTGCTGAGGCCCTGGCACAGGTTGCCCAGAGAAGCTGTGGCTGCCTCTGGATCCCTGGAAGTGTCCAAGGCCAGGCTGGATGGGGCTTAGAGCAAGCTGGGATAGTTGAAGATGTCCCTGCCCATGGCACTGGATGATCTTGAAGGTCCTTTCCAACCCAAAGCACCCTGTGATTCTCTGATTCTAATCAGCATCTTGAGAAGATCAGAATCCCACCCAAACAAGCTCCTTCAAAGCATCTCCAGAATGCCCATTGCCTAAACATTGCAGTCCTTATCTCCTGAGAACACCTTTCAGGGAAAGGAAGTCTCACCAAGCCTGTCAGATTCCAAGGAGCATTTGGACAATGCTGGTTTAGTTTCAGGTAGATCTGTGAGGAGGAGGAAATTGGACTTGATCTTTATGGTCCTTTCCTAGTTGAAATAGTCTGTGATTCTGTGAAGTGTTAATGCTGGAGGCTGTGGTCTAACAAGCCTAAAGGAATCAGGGATTTATGTAGTTTATCCCAGAGAACAAGTTGTGGGACAATAATGAGGCTGTTGAAGAGAAGTTTTCTGAAATATCCTAAATTTATGGAAGAGAATGAACATCTCCCAAGCAAGCCAGGGAAGAGGACACCATGGGCTGCTAATGGACATTGCAGTGTTGGCATAGAGGGAGGGCACAGGGAGGTCGAGCAACAGAAAACCTGAAAGAGAATGGGGCCAGGGCAAGTTTTAGAGGCATGGGTGGATAGGAAGGGCTGTGCCTCTGAAGCTGTCAGTGAAAGGCACCTGCAAAAAGCTTGTTCTGAAGGTCAGATCCTGAGCTGGGGCTGAGTGATGGTCAAGGTAATGATTTTGACCACAGTGCCTAAGAAAAGTAAGGCACAGAAAACCTGAAAGAGAAACCAGAGCCTTTGCAGTCTGATATTGGCTGCTTTTCATTACAGATTCCAACCTGGGATGCCTTTAGAGAGACTTCCCACAGCCAACAAATGAAACAAGTGGAAAAGAGGCAACCTGCTGAGGTGAGCTGTCTCCTGTCCCTGCTTTGGAGAGAACCTTTTCGTTCCTAAAAAGGGAGCAGGCATGTGGAGCCCTGTTAGAAAAGAAAAAGGGGCCAATTCCCTCATATTAAGCCTGTTATTAGGCTCAGAATCAAATTAAACCACAGGACTTTTCACTAGCAAAGTGCTATTTTAAGGCTTATTAGACTATATTAGGATTGGCATAAATTTCCACTGACATAATATAGGCTTTTAATTGGATTTAAGGGCGAGGAGGCTGCATTAAACTAAAATCAGTCCTCACAGAGGGAAATTGGGTATTCTCCTCACAACTCCTCTCCTTTCCCTTGGCGTGGATCCCAAGCAGCCGAGCAGGCTGGGTAACCCATTGAAATCCAGATGCAATTGCTTATAGGCTCCTATATCAATTTGATAAGCAAGCTGGCTGCCAAAACACAACACTAACCACTGTTTGTTAGCCAAAGCCTGGCTGCCATGGCCAGAGCTCTGGTTCTCTGGCAGAAATGGCATTTTCTTGGCCACAGCCTGCCTGCCAGACTTCACGCGAAGCATCTGCCCGCGCAAGGTTATAATAACAAAAATCTCAAAGCCAAGACCTTGACTTAACCTCCAAAGAGCTGAGAGCATCAGAGCCACAGGCAGTAATGAAAACATGACCCTGCTGGTCCCCTCGTGCTGGGAGTGTGAGTCAGGAGTCACTGCCACGACCTGGCTTGTTTCATGTGTCCCCTGATTAGACACGGGAGGGTCTCAGGAGCTTGGAGGTCAGGGGCTCTCTGTGACACTGTCCCTCCTTCTCCCAAAAAACACTGAGAGCAGCCCTGAGACGTGCACAGACAGGTCTGACATGTGAAACGTGGTGGGTTTTACACTCAGCAGTCCCCAGGCCGCTCTCCTCTGAAGAAGATGTTGCAGAAATTAGTAATTTTTGTTTTCTGTCTGCTCCTGAGTCACCCACGCCGTGTGAAATATGGAAAGAAATGTGGCAATTTGGGAAGGAGATAATAAAACTCACTTAAATACTGGGTGGAGCACCTCAGGTTTAACAGGGGCAGAGGCTGAGTGATCATTCATCCTGCAGCTTGAGAGATGTCCCTTATTTGACATCTAAATGGGCCAAAACTGGCTCTACCAAAAGGCATCTGAGCCCTTCTGAAGCCTCAGAGACACAGAGGAAACTTCCACCATGAAAATACCACTTTGTACATGAGTACTGATGTAGGAGTTTATCCACATCCTGGTGACATCTTGTGACAATTTTGTTAAACAATACAACCCATTTTTTACAACAACAACCACTGCATGTCTGGCTGTGGATGGGGTTCCTATAAAGTAGATCCTGCAAGGGCATNAATGAGGGAAAGCAGTTTAAGTCCAGGTCCAGCCAAACTTAAGGTTTTCCTGACAGGATGCTTCAAGATCCATTCTTCCAAGGAATGAAAGTTTCTAGAGAAGCTTTAGAGACTTTCCTCTCCCAACCCATGACCTCTTAAGTTTTGGGGGATGCTACCAAAGCTTCCCTTCTGAACTTCCCCGTCCATAGTCCCCAGACAGACATGTTCATCATTAGTGGAATATTAAGAAAAGGAATGAGTTTGGTCCTACTCTTCAAAGAAATTTCAAAGGATGCTCCCAGGTGGGGATGGGCATTTTTGTAAAGTAGATTTTAGGAGAAATTTTGTTATTTCACGTTCCAGATGTGGGTGCATTTGTCCACGCATGGGGTGTGTGTGTGGTGAGATCTGACATGTCACAGCTCTGCAGCTGCAGCCCATTAGCACAAACATCGAGCTGCCCAAGAAGATTATGCTTTTCATCTGATGAAACAAACCTTATTCCTTTTCTAACAGCCTGGGGATTGCTTCAAGATGTATCTGGGGAGCTCCAAATGGCCAAATGGGGCTGATGGATGCAGGGTGGCAACACAGCCCAGCAATGCTCTGTGGCTTCCAAGCAGCCACAAACCTTTTGCTGTCACATCCCTTCCCAGTGGCCTGAATGGACATTGTTTTATCCATGTTATCCTGGCTCCCTGACACTCCCCCAGCCCAGTCTGAAGTGTGTGGGGCCTGCCTGCCACTCAGGGATGACTCAGTGGTCAGTAAAGCTGGACAAAAATCTTTGATTGCACTGAGATCTCAATCTTTGTGCTTGGCTTTAACCACATCCATTAGAAAAGCCCAGATAACTTCACTGGGCAGTGCCCAGGGGAGCCAGAGGAAGGAAAAACACAGCTGGGCAGCCCAACCTGCTACTGAACATCAGGAATAAAGATGGATTTGCTGGTTGAGAGTCACAACTGCGAACCTGAGACTCAAAAGTCTCTCTGAGCAACCTCCACTATTCATTTACCTCTCCTGCAACCAACAGAGCAGTGCTTGTAGTGCAGACATCATGGAAAACATGCCCTTGCTTTGGGGAGTTACTTCTCAGTGGCTGTAGGGATCTTTTCCCGTCAGTTTGGACTGATAAAAGCTTGTTTAAGAGTTTTTGGTGATCTGTGCCACTCTGCAGATGAGCCACAGACAGGCCAAGGAATGGACCTGCAATGCTTTAAAGCAGTTTCTGAAATAAGTGCCTCTGACATTGGCTCCTTTGGAAAAACACCATCCTGAAAGGGCTGCTCTGGTCTCTGCCCTAGATGCTCCCACACCCTTCTGGGCCAGAGGGAACAGGTGATTGAACAGGAGGAGAGAGCAGGAACCTGAAGCAAGCAGGAGCTGCCTCCTCAGGGCATTCCTATTTTTAATGCTCCACATGATTCTGCACTTTCTGGCTCCAGATGGGACCCAAATACCATCGGATCAGGGAAAATGCTGTCCTCATGATATTCCTGAAGTAGCCAAACTCAGGGAAATTCTAGACAGAAGATGGATTTCCCAGCTGTAGAGAAACTGGGTCAAACATTTGAGCTTTTGGGTGCTCTGCTGCTGCCTATGGCCAGTTCTTGCCAGCAGTACCAGGACTGGCCCAGTGCTGAAGGAAAGCCAAACCAAGAGGGGGAGATGATTTTCCAGCTCTGCTGCACTAACAGGCAGCTTTAGAGATGTCTTACAAATGCCTTTCTCTTCTCCTCTGCCCTTGGATATGATCTCAAGACCTTCCTCAAGGGTCAAGAATGGATTTTCTGTTTTGCAGCTGAATTCTGCCTCAGCAGGAAAAGAGAGGCTGAATATTGAGTCCCATTTCTGTCAGTCTGCAGGCAGCTCCCTCCTGAGACACAGGAGAAGTCCCATTGCTCGGGGCATTTAGAGTTAGACTGCCCAAAGCTCCTGGGAGTCTCTGTGGGGAGACAATCTCAGCCCTGCCTCTGGAGAACAGAGCAGACCTAATAAGCCTTCCCTGTGTCTGATTCCTCTGATCCTCTGATTAAAATATGTTCATATCATTTGCATTTGAATTTGCTTTTATCCACCCCCCCCCCTCCAATGCCAAAACATGTAGGCAGGCGGTTCAGGAGATGATGTGTTTATGTAACTGCAAACTAGGTTTATAGCAGTTTAATTAGTATTAATTAGTATTAATAACGTCACCTAAGCTTAATGATGCCAATTAGAACACAGTAAATATTTCTTGTTGGATTACAAGTAGCAATATTGAAGGATGAACTTCCATGCTTGGTCAAACTTTCTAAACATATTATTTAAAAAGAGCGATAAGGCAGTTTGCTTTCCACGTGTGAATAGCTCTTTTAATCTCAAAAAAAAAAAAAAAAGGATAATTATTGCAAATAAATATTTGCAAATGGGAAACACTGTCCCATTTGACAGCACCTCTCCTCTCCCTGCTTCTGCTTCTGAAAATTGGGAGGGGAAAGTGGGGTTGCCCAAGTGAAAACACCTCTTTAATACCCCGAAAGGTGATTAGGAGCTGCTGGGATGCACAGAGGGGAGAAAGGATCAGAGATCTGCAAGAGAGGAAGATCAAGATTACATTAATCTGCTTAAGATGTGCTATGTTCTTTTAGGAACTGTGGATGCAGAGGAGCCAGAGTTAGGAAAGAGCCTCCAGGTCATCTGGGATGGGTCTTTCATAGACTTGCACTTTGGCCCCGAGGCAGCTTTGGAAGGTGGCAGATGGAAACAGTTAAGGCAACTGAGAGCTGTTTAAAATCCCATCAATAACAGCCCATCTCTCCCCTGACCATGTAGGCTGATCCTTGGCACTGTCTTGCCTCTCAGGACTGCTCAGGTCCTGCTCACTCTTTCCTGAGCCTGGTGAATTTGTCCCACTTCTCATTCCTATACCCAGATGCACTCTGGATTGCCTGTCTGGGCCAAATTGAAATCTTTGGGATAAGAGTTCTCTTTCATACCTTAATATCTTTATCAATTATCTGGATTAGGAGAGTGGGGCACCCTCAGTGTGTGGAGGACATCAGGTTGGGTGGGAAGGCTCTGCAGAGGGATCTGGATCCATGGGCTGGGAGCAGATGGATGAGGTTCACCAAGGCCTAGTGTTGTGTCCTTGGGCCTCACCAACCACATGGAGCACCACAGGCTGGGGCAGAGGGGCTGGAAAGGTCCCTGGGGGTGCTGGTGACAGTGGCTGGACATCCCCAGGTGTGCCCAGGTGGGCAGGAGGCCGATGGCACCTGGATTTTACCAGGAATGGAGTGGCCAGCAGGGTTAGGGAAGGGACTGTCCCCTGAGCTGGGCACNCCTCAAAGTTCTTCCCCAGACTAAAAGATTCTATGATAAGATCCTTATTTATCCAGAATGATATCATAGAAGCAGAGTGGCTGCATCCTGACTGTGCTTCCTCAATATTCTCTTCCTGAACCTGGATTTACTAGAACAGCCTGGAGAAACAAAAGACCATTCCAGTTTCCAGCAGGGAGGTGCTCCTTAGAAGCACTCCAGAAACAGCTCAGTATCATTTTCCTGCTGTTGCTCTTTGCTTCTTTCCACATCACTTTTCTTCCCTGGGAACTTTCTCATCCCACTTTCCTTGCCTCAATCAACCCTTCCCATGTGGCCCTGTTAATCAACAGGAGCAGACCTCAACTTCCACTTGTCTCATGGAAACTGGGGGAGTTTTCAGCAGTGGTTCAATGGGACGGTGCAGTGAGGAGGGAAGGGGAGTCCTGTGTGGGGTCTGTTGCCAGTTTGAGCTCTGGAGAGCACACAGCTCATGGGCTTGGCTGGAAACCACGTCCCCAGGTCACAGCTTGAGACAAGGCACTCTCAGGAGGTGCCATTGATCACTGAGCTGGCTGCTGTGCAAAAAAATGACAATTTTAGAGGCCAAAAATGACAGTTCTAGAGGTCTAAAATGCATGGGTGTGAATCCCAGCCTCAAAACCACCACTAGGAAAGCCACCAGGTCTCACAAAGAAACCAAGGGATGAGCAGAACTCCCAGATCTGCCTTCTCATCCAATGTCCCCACTATGTACATGGCATTTTTCTCTCTCTGATTGCTGGGTTTTTGGCTTAGCCACACAAAAGTGTGCAGTGAGGGAAGAAGAAGAAGAGCAAAAGGGTCTGTGGAGGGTAAGGAAAGGGTAAGGAGCAGAGGGAGGGAATATGTCTTTATTCACAGCCTCACCACATGATTTACAAAAGGGGGCAACTCATCATAAATAAGCTGGAGCTCCTGGGAACAGTGACCTAATCAAGATGTATAATTGCATGCCTTATCTAAATGAAAGCATCATTTCAGAAATGATAATGTGCATTGCTGTGGATTCAACTGCTGTGGAGCTCAGCACTGAAGGGTAATTATAATGTTTAACAAATATATTCCCTTTGGGGGACTGCAGTTAGAGATACCATGTCCTGGTTTCCCCTCATGGTGCATTTCTACCACCAAATTCTGAGGGTTTCTCATTGATCTTCCAAAAATGGTTGGATCTTGTCCTGGAAGGTGAGAGGCAGAGATTACAGAAAAAAAAAAAAAAAAAGAAGAGTTAACTAAGAAATGAACCAAGGAAAAAGGTAGTTTTAGAGAAAAGGGAGAAACCAAGCACAGCCAACACCACAGAGATCTGACAACTTTGGGTTAAAGACTGTGACCAGACTCTCCTCACCCTCTAGGGAAGGATGTTCTCCCCTCTAACAGCCCCTGCTGCCTGGATATTCGACACGATTCCTCAAAAACCTCTTTGTTAATTTTCTCCCCTTCCTTCTCCTCACATCCCTGCAGATAATTCCTGTCCCTCAGAGGGGAAAACACGGCTCAGATTGCTCCAGGTTGGTACCATGCAGAATTGATCTGCTACAGCCAGCGTGAGAGAAGGTCTGACACAAACAGGTGCTTTTATATTTATGCCTCATATTTATTTTGTTATCTTTATGCAGAAGAAGGGCGTAAAATAAGCAGAAGTACAAAACAGCTTCAGAAAAGGAGATATTGGACCAGCAGCTTTTAACCTGGAGAAGAGAGAAGTGATGAGGGGTCTATGAAATCACAGATCAGAGGCAGGGAAGAGCAAACATATTTTCTTTTTCTAGCACACAGGAGCAAAGGGATCTGGCAGAGGCAGCAGGTTGAAGACAAAAGAAGGGAAGCACTTTTTCATCCAGTGTGTAATTAAATTACAGAACTGGTCTGGGCAGGATGTCAGGCAGGCCAACAAAATATGAATGAATTAAAGAAAAAATAAATTAAAACTCGGGTGGTTGAAGGAGGATGAGTGCATTAAGAGCTATTACACACTGCTCAGGATATAACCTTCACCTCAGGAAGTCCTTACACCACTATCTGCTGCAAGTCCACAGGATTTCCAGGACAAGGAGGATTAAGCTGAATTTCCATGTTCACCTCCAGCACGTGCCCATGGTGCAGGTTAAGCACATCAGTGCTCACCACCAACATTTTTTGGCCTCTCCACAGCAAGGTCCAAGTGCCACAAAAGGGGCAGAGTGCCAACAGAACTGCCCAAGGATGTCCCAGTTCTCCCTCAGAGGCACAAGCAGCACTGGTTGCTCCATGGAGATGCCTTGTAAAATATCCCATAAATGCCCCACTGAGCCCCCACTCTGCCCTGGGAGCAGGAAAACCACCCCAAAAAACATCTGCTATTGCAGTGGTGTCCTGGTTATCCCATGCTGGGATTGTCAAGGCATGGATCAGCTCAGGTCATTGCTGCTGTAGGGAGAGATGAGCCCGTGGAAAAAAAATATTTTTTATCATTCTTTTTTTCTATCTTTTTCTATTTTTTTTTTTTTTTTTTACTTCATACATGATGGATGAACTCAGCAAGAAAGACAATCTAGTTTAGAGACAGATCTGTCAGCTGCAAAATAGCTGATCCTGCTTTGGGTTATTAGTTGGGAAAACAAAATTGAGCCAGCACTGTAGTCTGAGAATCTTTTTAAACCCACATTAATAAAAAAAGAGAGACAGAAAAACAGAGAGAAAGAGAGTGAGAGGGGAACTTGGTTAGATGAATAATTTTTGTGTCCTCTCCAACACTCTGATTAAAGCCTTGGTGCCTAAATCAAAGATACCAACAGCAACCTTAAAGGAAGACTGAAAACAATTTTGTGCGCTGCCATTTTTCCCTCTGCCTGTGTTTCATTACATAGAAAGTTTTATTTTGTCCTCTTTTGATCTTTGAAAGCAAAGAAGCAAGAGGGAGGTAGGGAAACAAAAAAAAACCCAAAAAAAAAGCCACAAAAAAAAAAAGTGACACCAATCTTGTTTGCCTCCTTCTCCCTGCCTGCATCGATAACTCAATTGGATCAGAAGTGAAGCGCCAGCAGAAATGAGCTGAGCAAGGCACCAAATGAAAACCAAATGCTGGGCTGCAAAAGCAATATTCCCAATAACACCAAATTGCTGGGCTGGCTCTGCTCCCTGCCCCCATCCCATCATCGCAGCCAGGCTGCTGTGGCTGCCACTGCAAACTTTATCTGCCTCAGAGGGGACAGGGACACT
>VXBC01004279.1:145289-155600 GCA_013399945.1 Ploceus nigricollis
ATGTATATGTATATGTATATAAATATAAATATAAACCTTGGGTCCCAGGCTGCCTGGTGTATATGGAAAAATGGATTCATTAGTCCAGTTCCATTCCCAACTCTACTGAAACTCGTGCTGGACAAAGTCACAAAATCCCAGAATGGTTTGTGTTGAAAGGGACATTAAAGACCGCCTCATTCCAACCCCATTTCCATGGGCAGGGACACCTTCCACTATCCCAGGTGGCTCCAAGCCCTGTCCAACTTGGCCTTGGACACTTCCAGGTCACAGCACCACTGTCCTCATAGAATCACAGAACAGTTTGGGTTGGAAGGAACCCCAAAGATCATTTAATTCCAACCCTTTTAACATGATCAGGGACACACACACATCTACATTTACAAATTAGGAGTGATGACACCCCTCCTCCTTTATTAAACCTTTAGAAACAAATGTGCAAACTGTTTAAGAGTAGGAATTTTTAAAGTGTTCAGCCTTAACCTTAAAAAACAAAACAAACAGGGAAGATTTCTGCTTTCAAAAGCCCTCTCTTTGCTCCCTGTGGCATTGCAATTCATCTGCCATTGCTGGGACAAGGGTCACTGATGAGACACACAAGAGGATGAGGGTGATCCTTCATCCCTACCCCATCCTCCCATGGCTGCTGCGATTTCTCCTCCCTCCTCTTTCCAGGTGTTCCTCTCCCAGGTTTTGTGGCAGCTGTCTCCCAGCAATCCCAATTCCAGGGATACCTGATCCATCAGCACGTCCACCTCTTGTCCAGGTGACAAATTAAATGCTAAAATCCAAAGGGAAGGACCTTCTTACACACCCAAGTACCCGCCTGAGAATGTGGGTTGATGTCTTCTTGAATCTGGGATTCCTGTTGCAGGAAGAAACCCCATAAATGTGAAGTCAAACCTCATGATGGCAGAACGAGTGTTTGTATTTCCCGAAATATGCATTTCTCCCACCAATGACCACTGCATTTGCAATCCACAGAGTGGACAGAGAGTGAAGAAGACATTTCCCAATCCTTCATGCTACCTATCCAGGGACACAAACCCTTCCTGGTCCATCCACTCTCAGCAGAAGAACCCCAAGCTTCAGACACGTTTCTCCTCACAGCATCCAAGTCCTGAAATAGCAGCCACCAGTTCCACATACAAAATAATGGGACATCCTCGGGTTTTTACCTCAGCACGTGGATTATCCCACCCAAAACCTGCCCCAAAGTGGTCACAGCAGCCCCACAGCTTGCCCTGTGTCGGTGGGTGCTAGTCAGGGTTGGAACTGGAAGGGCTGGAGTGATTAAAATGAGTGATTGCAGTGATTCTCCCCTTGTCCATGTGGGCTGAATTGTTTGGGGCCAGTGGGAGGAATCCATTAGCATTTGGGTCCTTGCATATTTATGCTCTGAACCACGTGGAACAAAGAGGAGCCACATCGGGGAGCCCTGCTTTGCCAAAAGCCCTCTGACACCCACAGCTGCTCCTGCTGCTGCTGGCCAAAGCCAGCCCAGCTCCCGTGGTGTGGGACACACCAGGACTTGTCCCCCTGGGAGCCTTTCCACGCTGCTGCCACCCCAGGGGTTTCCCCCACTGCTTGAAGAGCACTTTTGCTGCAATTTTGTCCTCTGATTTCTCATCCCACTCCAAGCAGGCACAGAGAGTGGATGAATCCCTTCTCCCACGAATGGTCTCCATCCCTGGACATCTCTGAGCAGCCCAGGTTTCTCCAACCTGCCCAAAATGGGTGGTCCCATTTTGAGGAAGACCCACAGGAAAGGTGCCTGTGCTCAGCTGGGGTTGGGCTCTTTCTCCAGGCAGCACTGACAGAACCAGAGGACACAGCCTCAGGCTGAGCCAAGGGAAATTCAGGCTGGAGATCAGGAAAAAGCTTTTCCAGAAAGGGTGATAAAGGTCTGGAATGGCGGCCAGGGGAGGAGGGGCAGTCACCATCCCTGGATGTGTTTGACAAGCCTGGATGTGGCACTGGGTGCCAGGGTTGAGTTGAGGTGCTGGGGCTGGGTTGGACTCAATGATCTCTGAGGTCTCTTCCAACCCAGGGATTCTGTGAAAAGACACTGGAACACAGCATCCACCTCTAAGAGCAGGAGCTCATCCAGCTCATCCCAGGGACAGAAGGGCCGTGAGATAACAGCCCAGGAGAGGTGCTCAGAACAGCACAGATCCCTCAAAAGCACAGTGATACATTCTCCCCACCTTTTCCACTCTGGAAGTTCATTAGGAAGGGAAAGGAAATGACCTTGCACCCTGAGAAGGTCTCGTGGACCTTGTGAGGGAGCAGCGAGGTCTCCACAGGAGCTCTGGCATAGGAAGAGGCAATTGTCTCATTAGTTTGAGTTGTGTGTTTGTTTTTCTGACCACTGCTGCTCCTTTCAACTCTCCTCGTCCCCTCAGGCAAAAAATCACTTGCACAGGCTGTATTAAGCTTTTCACTAAGCCTCCTCTTTGATTACAATTCCCAGCAAACCACCAGGGTGCAAGCAACATAATTAAATACCTTGCTTGCTCTGTAAACAGCCAATCCCCAGAGAAGGCAACCCAGGACTCCCCAGATGGGCTGCCCAGAAAAAGTCTCCCCAGCTTCAAGGTGAGACTGGAGAAGCCACAGCAGTTGCATTTCTGTCCCTGAGACACCAATCCCACCAGGCCATGCAAAATGCCAGGAGTGGAGTAACCCAGAAAGGATAAAAGAAATCGTTTAAGAGATAAGTGACTCGAACTGATAAAAAGTAATAACTGTGCAAAGTGTGCAGCCAGCGCTCATTCCCTGCCCTGAGTGCATTGCTTTGAACATAAAACTCATCAAAAGCATTTAGTTCTCATACAATTTCTCCAGAATGCCTAATCTAATATCTAATCTGTTCCCAACAAAGCCCTGGGAATGGCCTGAGAAGAAGCACAGATGTAATCCAGCAGTGCTACAAAACCCTTCCCCACTAGAAGAAATAATGAACTATGTTAGAAAACATCCCTCAGACTTCACCTATCTGGAATAGTGGGAATGCCAGAGGTTTCCCTGTTGCTGTCTCTGGAGAGCCTTCCCACAGCTCCCAGCCACGGAATGGATCTCAGGAGGATAATTAGAGCAGCAAACTGGAGGCAGAGTGATGTGTGGATCAGAGCACCTGTGGGAAGTGCTGGAGGGATGTTCCCTGGGGAAGGCTGAGGTGAGTCTCTGAAGACTGGAGTGATCAAGTACACGTTTTTTAGTGAATTTTGGTGACTTCTGCAATTGTCTGAGTGAAGGAGATAAAAGTAAGGGGGGAAAAAAAGCCCCCAGAAGAATCCTCAGGCTTCATGAGGGAAGTTCACAAGTTCATTCAAGGGAAGATGAATTATGGAGTTTTTTCACTTCCATCTGCCACTTCCAACAGTCAGTGCCAGTCTGGATTTGTCCCCCTTTCTGATAATTCCACCACAAAATCAGCTAAAGAAGTCCAAGCAGAGCCAAGTGTTGAGAAGAGCCGAGGCTGTCAGAGGTCCTTTGACATCCCAGAAATGTCTCAGGATGGGCACAGGCAGCGTGGCCAGGGCAGAACAGGACACCAGGTGTGAAGGTGAACTGCATGGAGCCATCCAAGAGTGGAACTCCAAAGCTGCCCCCAAGGAAGGGGATGTCACCTTCAGCTCCAGCAGACTTGTGCAAGGAGGCTTGCTCAGACCTCAGCAAGAGATCTGTGGTGCTTTCAGAGCAAACCATGACGTGCCTGGCGGACCATGAAGTCCAGATGTCCTCCAGAACCTGGGAAAACCTCACTGAACAGCATCTTCAAAATGTGAAGGCAGAAGGAATTCAGGCACAAGGCCCAAGACGTTCTCCTTGACACACAAACCAACTTTGCTCTCCCCTTTCCATCTGCTTCCCTCTGGGAAGGAGGATCACATGAGCCACCAGTGCTTGGGATGCTGATGGGAATCTTTGATGCCATTGTGCTAATTTAGAACTTCTATGGGGCCTTCCTTAAACAATCAAACATTTGTGGTGATATGGTTATTAATTGCCTTTTCAGCTGTTGCATTAAATAATGAGACACCCATATGGAACTGGGGGAGGGGGAGGCCACAGTAGCATAAAGGAAAGGAAACCAGGGAAATGTGAAACTTTCGTGTGAGATAAGAACCTCATAACACTGTTATTATATCCCTCTGCAGTCAGGCAGTCTCCTGGTTTTAATAAAATCTCATTTTCCTTAAATTTTCCCATGTGGCCAACGTATTATGTGTGGAGTTTAATGTAGCAGGATATGATCTAAACTTAGACTCAGGTGGTCCAAGCCCTCTGGAACAGACAGGCTGGATTGTCAAGCCCTGATGGGGAATATAAACAGCAATAAAAAACTCTTCCCTTTTTTTTTTTCTTTCTTTCTCTTTTCCAAGATCTGAAAAGACCTTACTATATTCAATTAATGATCCAGCCAGCCCAAATCAAAGAGACATGCATGCAGCCAGGAAGGGAGGGAGCACAATCAACACTCACTTGTCCTTGTTGGAAGCAACAAAGAAATAAAAATTTATACAAAAAAGTTTCAAAATTTTTACAAATGATTGATTGCTGCATTTTGGTTGGATTTTGAAAATATTTTTATTTTCAAGGGTAAGTGTTTTTGTGAACCTCTGCAGTTTTATTCCCTGCAGAAGTCCTTTAGGTTTTCATTAGGACAGGGATATCACATTCATTAGGATCACTGGTCCTGATGAATTCATTTTTGTTGTCACATACCATTCCATAAGTGGATTTCACTTCTAGTTCCAAGGGTGATCCTCTGTCACACAGCATCACTCACCAGATCTTTCAGAAATATTCCTGAACTGGGATGGATTTCAGTACAGAGAAACATTCTCTGCCACAGCACCACCCGAGAGCATCGGGACACTTTGGTTTTTTTGTTTTCTTTGGTTTGTTATCAAGGATGTATTCCACTAAATTGCATGTTGCTAAGAGCAGCTCACCAAGAGGAACTTCCAGAGCTGATGCAGCACTGAAGGAAATTCTTTGTTCTGGTTGTAATGCTGAGTCCAGCCAACTTCTGATTTTATTTGCAGCATTTTCTGCCCTGTGATATTCCTCCATGCATTTCCAGGAGGCACTGCCAGGTTGTTGCTGCAGGAGGGAGAACATGGGGGGCAGCTGAACAAGACATAATGGATCTGTGGAGCCTTGCTGAGCATCTATTTAGGAATTTATGGCCCTGCCTGCAGCCTTCCAAATATAGGATCTCACAGTCAGAGATGCCCAGGATTCACTGGCAGGACTTCTGGATCTGCACTGACTGGTCATCCCAGCCAAGGTCAAAACAGGTCCCTTCAGACCAGGACACAGGGGAAAAGGAGCCCTCCCACAGCCAGGACTGTGTGGTGGGGACATTTAAAGTGCAATAATTGGGATTGGGTTGGTGAATATGGGCACAAAGGAAATGCCCAAGCAAGGAAAGGTGACAAATCCATCTGCTCTGACCACAAAGTTTCTGACAACCTGAGGGAACTTCAACCTCCTCTATGAAGCCAGCAAGACACCATCCTGCAGGAGGAGGTAGGGAACTTCAGGACACTGGAACAGGATGCCCAGGGAGGTTGTGGAGTCTCCTCCTCTGGAGATAATCAGAACGTGCCTGGATGTGACTCTGTGCAATCTGCTCCAGGTGATCCTGCTTTGGCAGCAGGGTTGGACTGTGTGATCTCCATAGCTCCTTCCAGCCCCAACCATCCTGTGATTCCATGAGGCAGAAAAGCTTTAAATGTCAGGATCTGTGGCAGAGGACTCAGAAAGTCTTGTTTTCCTGCTTCCAATGTTACTTTGCAATAAGATACGGATGCTTGTGGAGGGAGCAGGTCTCCACTGGAAACCCAAGGTGTGTTATCCTCAGTCCTTCCCTCAGAAGACAGCCTAATTTGGAAGCTCCCTACTTCCAGATGATGTTCCTGAGCCTCCCTCCTGTCCTGGAGAAAACCACCACCTCCACCACAGTGCCCCTCCATGCAACTGCAACAAAGGGAACCCAGATGGTGCAGAAAAAAACCAGCCTAAAATACTTCCCAAAAGCAGAACCACAGTTTCAAGAGGCAGCTTGGCTCTTTCAGCCTGGAGGAGACTGAAGGGAGACTCAAAAGACCTGCAGGTTTCTCCTGAGGGGCAGTGAAGGGGCAGCTCCAATCTCTGCTCTCTGTGACCAAGGACAGGAGATGAGGGAATGGCTGGATCTGTGCCAGAGGAGGTTTAGGTTGCATATCAGGAGAAGTTTCTCCATCCAGAGGGTGCTGGGCACTGCCCAGGCTTCCCAGGGAATGGGCACATTCCCAAGGCTGCCAGAGCTCTGGGAGCATTTGGACACCACTGCCAGGGATGCACAGGGTGGGACTGCTGGGGTGTCTGTGCAGGGCCAGGAGCTGGATTGGATGATCCTTGTGGATCCCTTCCAGCTCAGGATATTCCACGATTCTGTGAAACTGCAGCTGCCATTTCTAATTCAGTGTTTTGAAGGTACCAATTGGGAAGAGGTGCAAAGAAGGCAGGACTATGTCATGTCACAGGTAGGGAACAATGGTCTTAAGAGTGAAATCCCATCCAGCTCCTTGCAGAGCTGCAATAATTGCTGCAAACTAGAAATCCCCTGGTCTGTGTGGTTTTTACCCACGTTGTGCTTCTGTAAATGGTCCTGGTCAGCAACAGATGGGACCTTTGGGGACTCATCAAAAGCTGCAGATATTTTACATCAGAGCTGGGAATTGCACCTTGAACTCCTAAATTGCAGCCCAAAGCATTAACCAGGGGCTCATCCACTTATATTAAAACAGTGGAAACATTGCCTCCCTGAGGACCTGTCTTCTGGTAAAACTCACTGCCTTTAAATTCACACTCTGTTATGCTCTGGAAGAACGTTCATATGTCAACAGCTAAGCAAAAATGATTAAAGATAACTGTTTCCTATTCCCCTGATTGTAAAAAAAATTAAAAAAAAAATAATGGCATCAAACAAAGACAACCTCAAAATCCCTTTTTCCATTTCCTACATGAATAGACACAATGAGGTACCCCGAGCCCGCAGCATTCCCCATCAACCTGCCGCAACAACTCATTCAGAGTTGTTTCAAAATACGTCTGGAAGGAAGGAAATCTTTTTGAATGAGCACCTTTCAAGCCGTGTCAAGTGAACACAGGCTTTGTAACGAAGGGGCGTTGAGCAAGATGCAACTCATCAAGGCTCAGAATGCAGGGCTCAGATCTGAGGCCCGGGAGGCCGTTGCCTTCCAGATAAAACGCTCCGAGGGTTTTGATCAATCTCAGATAACGCTGAACCCCAAGAGGGAAAATTAGCAAAAACTGGTCAACTGATCTCCCAGTCTAGCAACAGCATAAGAGCTAATCTCCCTTAATCTGATTCAATGGACTCGATTTAACATCCCCTGCCCTTTCATTCTTCGTGGGGAACGGCGAGGGATGAAATCGGCTCCTTTCCGCTCTCTGATTGCGCTCAGGTCGCGCAGACCTTACATCACCCCCTCCCCTCCCACCCACAAAGTGCCACCCCAAGACCATTCTTCCCCTGCCATCTAAGATTTCACCCCACCTGAGATTTCTCCCCTCCATCCCCCTGCTGTTGCCCCCCACACTTTGAAGTCTCCGGGAGCTAATTAAATCACTTGATTGGAGCAGGAAAAGTGGGATACAGCCTAGAGCAGTGTTTGCTTACGGGGGGAACTCGTCCTGCCTGCGTGCTTGCTCTTCATCAAACATGAATGTCAACAAAACCTCACTTTCCTCTTTCATGAATTTTGAAAGAGCTCTTTCTGGTTCCTATTTTTCTGCTAATTTTTTTTTTTTTCCTTCATTTCTTCCTCCTCTTCCCCTGGGATTTGCAGAAGGGAAATGGCTGAGTTTTATTAGAGAGGTCACTACGTCAGGCCTGTGAGTTTGATGGTCCACAGCCTTCCTCATTGCCTCTTGACCCCCTATAAAATTATTATAAAAGCCTTCCACGTGACACCAATCATACAACAACCCCCCAGGAGAGAGGATGAGCAGAGGCTGCACACAGACCTCAAATGCAGCAAAGAAAAGGAGCTACAGATCCCTGGGAAGAAGGAAAAGGCAACATTTCCCTTCCAGAGGCCAGGAACACCCCTGGATGTTTAACACCAGTGAAATCCATGGATGAGGACATCACCTGGACAAGGCAGGCTCCGAATCACATCCTAATGAGCCATAAATGATGAGAAAGTTGTAAACAACCAGGCTGTGAAATTGCAAGTTTGGCATCTGAATTCACCCTCTCTGCAGCACTGGGATTGAGTTACTTTGGGCACTTTCTTCTGCTGGGGTGATGAGATGAGCCTGACTGATTTCAGTCGTTTCAGGGTCTCATTCTAACAGATCTGAGCTGTACTATTGAGAGAGTTTTCCCGACTCGTGAGGAAAATGTTAATTCCAAACAAGAAAAAAAAAAAGTGGAAGATCAGGGAGACTTTTTTAAATTCTGACTTTTCTTTAAATTGCACCAAAGTACATTTTTACCTTTATCTGACAGCATGGAGATAATATTTTTATTGCACACAAAGCCCTCATTAGGAGAAATTTTCCACTTAAAAATTAGGCTTTTGCTTTTTATTTCTTCTTAATATTTTTTTTTACTGAGAACTATCTCATCTTTATTCTTCATTTATCACCCTCTTTTGTTACAAATACCAGTAGAGCGGCTCCCCTACACACACTTCTCCCATTACCACTTTGTTTCTATTGCCCTTTCTCTGTTTATTGATTACAGCAAGAGCCAATCTATTTTTTTCTGCTTTTTTCACCCTTTTTTTTTTTTCAAGGATATATATCACTGAGCCTTACAGCCACAAAGAACAGGCATTTTGAAACTGGTCTGAGCTCCACATGCTGAGTGGGCCAACGAGGATTTAATTCAAAGGCTCCCAGAATCAATACTAGCCTTTGACTTGTCCTTATTTTATCCTTGTTGATGGTTGATGTCTGTTGTCAAAACTCCTGGAAGGCGTCTGCTGTGATTTGCTGTAGTGGCTGTGGAGACTTTAATGAGCAGAGTTGTTCTTATATTTGAGATCACCTTCAAAATCCATTACCTGCTCTCACTAGAGAGATCTTGGAAATCTTCCACATGGAGAAGCAACCAAACACATCCTGTTGCTCTGTTTTCTCTTTTATGGTAGGACTTATCTTTCCTTAAATTGGCCATTTTGCAGGCCACAGCTCTCGTGATCCCTTCCACCATCCCTGAGGAGCTGTGCACAGGGTTTGGGGTCATCCAGCCTCCTGCATCCCTCAGGTTCCAGGCTGGCAGCCCCACATTTCAATAAATAAATAGTAGGTTTTTTTTGTCTGGTAGTTTTTCACAGGAATATTTCAAAGAGCATCCCAAGCTGACAAGGAGCCATTATCCTCATCTCTCTACCCAGGAGACAATCAAAGGCAAAGATTTGCCCCAGGAAACGTTCACTGGTGAGTCACACACAAAACCCCATTCCCAGCCCCTGGTCTAGCACTGACATCACGCTCCACAAGCAAGAGAACTTAAAATCTCCCTTTAAAGAGCTCATTAAGCCCACCCCAATTCTGCCTTTATTCAGACAGAACAGCCCGACTTCTGATAAAAGCCCAAGATGAGACTGGATCTTTATCACCCTATTTTTGGTCTCCAGCCCTGAGCAAGCTGAGAAACAATCTTTTTTCTGCCACTTGCTTCAACTGAGCCATAAAAACTCTCACACCAGCCCTGACCACGAGCCCTCCTGTTTGGTGGACGGGCGCGTTCCGTGTAATTTACCTTCTGCTTAATCGTTCTCATGCACACGTTAATTGTTCTCCTACATGAGCAGGATGCTAATCGGGGCTCAGATAACCCCTCCATCCTACTTTACATGCTGGTTCACGCTTTCCCTTATTTTAACTGGAGCCGTTTTTAATTCCAGTTAGGAAATTGATTATTCACACTTTTATTTGCCTTCTTTAAGAAGAAAGCGCAAGGAGCGCGAGAGGAATTGTAAATGCCTGGGTTAAGACCAGGAATGGAAACCCTGCATGTCAATGTGTGCCTGTGGACGTGTTGTGTGCAGGAAGGGACAGGCAGGGAAGTGTCCCCATCATGCTCCTGATCAATATTTGGGATGCTTTCTGCAGCAAAGGTGCTGAGGCCAGGTCAGCGGGGCACAGAGGATATAAAGTTTTTTAGGTTGGTTGCAGGGTATCAGAGGAAGAAGTCGCAACCCAGCACTTAAACTGTTTTGGTTTTGCCTTGTTTCTGTTCAAACTGCTTTTTTTTTTTTTTTTTTTTTTTTTTTATTT
>VXBC01004279.1:155653-183856 GCA_013399945.1 Ploceus nigricollis
ATGCAGGTCTCAGGGGTTCTGAAATTTAGGAGAGAAGCTCAGCTTGGGAACATCAGAAATGAAAGTGGAGCTGTTCACGAGGTGGGTCAGTGAAAATGGTCACAGAATCACAGAATGGCTCAGGTTGGAAAAGGGCCTTAAAGATCATCAAATTCCAACTTCCTTGCCGTGGAAGAGCATCTTCCACCAGACCAGAGTGCTCTGAGCCTGGTCCAGCTTGGTCTTGAAGAACTCAAAGGTGTCCTGGCCTTGGTCACCAGAAGGGAAGTGTGAGGCCAGTTTATTCTCAGCTCCTGCTGGGGTTTGCTTAGGAGCAAGTGGGTGTTGAAGTCAACATGCTGGTCCCAAAGCCCTCCGTGACCCATCAGACCTCATAGCTTTGTCTAGAAACCTGAAACTCAGGCTCCACTGTGCTCTCCTTCATCCTGAGCTGGTCACTCATCACCCTCAGCCAACAGAGAAATGGGCAGCTCTGGGCACCATCCACCTGAGCTCTTTGAGATGGGATGAGAGGGTTTCAGTTCAGAAATTCCCATCCCTCCCCATACAAAGGTGTGGGATGACTGCACCCTATGAAGACATCACAAGGCTTTTGGAGACCACCATGAGATGTCCTCCAGGGCACTAGAACTTTTCCAAGGGGTTCACAGAAAACAGAGGGAGGCAAAAGGATCTGCTGGAAAACACACAGCAAGAACAGATTTCAGCTATGGAATGCCAAAAGATACTGGATGTGTCCAGAGAAATCCCCCCCAAAAAATGTCCCTCTATAATCCAGGTAGCCCTTTCAAAGCTGCAATCTAAGTTTATCCTCACATTCCATGCTCCTGTGCAGCCTGAGGTCTCCAGATGAACACCACCCCTCATTATAGGACACAGTGAGTGGTAGGAAAAAAGGCATCATGTCATTCTCTGACAAATGGGGAAAATTGGCAAATTCTCTCTCAAATGAGGAAAATTGTGATTCTCTGGCAAATTGGGGCTGTTGTTGCTGAAGCAAAGGAGGACAAGCAACCAAATCATAGCAATCACCAATCCCAGCTGGTATATCTTCTTTTCCAGTATTCTTCTCCTCCTTCTTTATTCCATTGTTTTTTTGCTTTTGATAGAAATACCAGAAATCTTTGCATAGTCCACATTCTTCTGAAAATAAAACCTGCTCAGTAAAAAAGCTGGCTTTGTGCTGAAAACAATAATAATAAGAAGAAGGAATAAAGCTATTTTAGGCAGATAATACTTGGCTGGCCCTTATAAAATCATAGAGGAAGGATCCAGAGCCTGATTCTGTGTTCACATGCATGGACAGCCTTGGCTTCCTCTTGCACACTTGAAGCCACCGAGGTCAAACCATCAGCCTGGTTACATGATGCAGACAAACTCCACCCTTGGGATAAGAAAACACACCAAAAAAAAAAAGAACTTTTCTTTCCTTTTGACCTGCTTAAGACTCAAGCCCAGGAGTCAGAAGCCAGCATGGTGCATTCACCAGTATCCAGCTATTTCATCTCTGGCCGGACACGCTCCAATGAAGTAACAACAGCAGCAGAGTCCAGATGTATTTGAGATAGGCTGGGTGTCCCTGGGCAGAATGCAGCAAAACCCCACTCCCCGAGCCTGGCAGGGGCAGCAGCATCTTTATTTCAATCTGGTTTCTACTTTTCTGGTTGAATGCACCAGGAAGTTCCATTATCAGACGTGGAATGTTTGGTGCTGCTGAACTGGAACCGTGTTTCTGATATCATCGACCATTAGGAACCAGGCTTTGCTTGTGATTTCCCAGGTCTCTATTAAACAAGAGAGGACTAAAACTCCTGGAAGCTGTGGGGATTTGAGGGCTCCTACACTGCCTGCACAGCCAGGCAAGTCCTTCCCTTAGTATTTATGACAGGCTTTAAGCTCCCCTTTTAGGAGCTTGATTTTTTCAAGCAAATAGTTGAGGACACAAATAAATGTTCTTTCCTGCTCTCAGCAAGAAACACTGCCAGGACCTGTCGTGTCCTTTCATTCCTGTTCCCTCCAGGCAGTGCATTGCCAAGTCCCAGTGGGATAAAATTGCTTGGATGTGGGCTGAAATCTCAAAAATCAAATGCATTTCCTCCAAATGGCTGCAGTTTGGAAACACCAAATTCTGCCTGCGTTTTCCTCCCCCTCTCCAGATTGGAAGCTGACCAGCAGGCAAGGAGCTACTTTGATAAAAGTGGAGGTGACAGCACTGGGTCCATAAAAAAAAACAACATCTGCCCTCAAATTTCCCTTGAAGTAACAGATATTTTAGGTACTGTCTGCAGACAACAACCCTCTCTAAAGAACATCTGCTCTGGTGAACACCACTTATGAGTTCTCCTCCTGGAAACCTCTATAAATAACAATGCACTGAGGGCTGGGTAAAACCTCATTAAATTTGGAAAGCCTGAGAACTGCTCTTTGCTCAGCACCCAGGGAGGGGAGGAAAAGAGAAGAAGCAGAAGGCAATGCCCAAAACTTAGTCCATGTGCAGTGTCAGAAGAGGAGCCCCAGAGGCCAAGCCCAATTGGAAGCCACATGGATTCAGATATTGGGGGTTTGATGAAGTGCCAGAGACATAAAGAAATCAGGCTGGGCTCCCCATAGATAGCTGGAAGGGTGGAGGGAAAGTTTTTAGGCAAAGTGCTAACTAGAAAAAGGAACCACAAGCAACTTTACTCCCGTTGTTTGACTGCCAGACGTATTCAGGGAGCAGAACTTTATGCATCCTTTATACGAGAGTGGGATTTCATCAAAGGGATAATAACTGCATCATCAATTTCTCCTTTGAAATGAAACCCAAACATTGCCTGAATGCAGAAGCCAACAGCAGTAGCAATAACAGTGCTGGAAAGAAGTCTGTAATTGCAATGCCATAAACCATAATCTTTGTTTTAGAAATAACACCTGCTCTCCTAGTGACTTACTCTCCGTGGTACCACCTCTAGAAACTCCCTGCTAGCAGTGGCAGCAGGCTTAGGAGCTCATATAAAACGCTCAAGCACCCCCGCCTCGTGAGAACATATTAACTAAATGGAGCTGCAGGCTTCATTCCTCTTTCCTGGAAGATGATTCCTGCCTCCAGCTCCACTCCTCGTAATTTATTTTCCCTTTTTAAGTGCTGATATGCACGCTGGTACAAGAAAAAAGAAATGCTTTTCTGATTATAGTGGCAGCGAGAAGGCTGCAGAGCTGCTTTGCTGCTCTGCATGGGAAACTTTAGCTCACTTCTCTCCAATGAAGATTTCTTTTTTATCTCCTTTGGGTGTTTTCGTTTTTGGTTGGGTTGTTTTTCAGTTGGTTTGGGTTTTTAGTTGAAAGCTCAGACATACTTATTATCCTCTCCATCAAGCAACCTCACAGCTGCAAAAATGAGGGGGAAGTTATTAGCCCAGAGAGCAACAGGGACTTATTTAAAGCAGGGAAGGAAGAGGGTTTGTGCAGCTCGCTGGGAGAGGATGGGAACAGAGCAAATGACTGCTCTGAAGGGGGGCAGATGGAGTTCAAGCCACTCCAGAGTTCAGGGCAAAGTGAACTGAGGATTTGTGGAAGGTGCTGGCTCAGTGGCCTCGCTGCAAAGCTGCTTTTCCTGCTCCTCATTCATCTCCCTCAGCCCATCACAGAATATCCTGAATTGGAAGGGACCCACCAGGATCATCAAGTCCTGCCCTGCATAGGACACCACCAAGAATCCCACCATGACCCTGACATGAAATCATGGATATAGGATTGCCTTTTTAATCAGAAACATGGTAAATCAAGAGCCTTGGTGTGAATTTGCACTACGAAGGGGCACAACCCTCTTCAATCCCTGGTGATTTCCTGTTCCCATCCCTTTTTCCCAGAGTTGCCAGTGGGAACGACCATCCAACTCAAACCATTTTAGGATTCTATAAAAAAAAGAAGCAAAGGTTGAAAGAAAGGACAAAGGGTGAATGGTAAAATTCAGGTATTTGGGTCCTGTTGCCTCTCCAAGGCTTGGGTTTTCTTTAAACTGAGGAATCTGAGATGGGAAGCATAAATTTGTATCGGTATTGTACCTTTCATTATAGTCTTGAATTAATGAATGAGTCAATCCTGGACTTTAGGGCTGTCAGGTAAATCCAGTTGCCAAACCCTTCACCAAGAAAACCTGGGTGCAAGAGCTTAATTCCATTCTTGCCTCAGCAGGGTCTGCCAATAAATTTCTTATTGACCACAAGGCTTCAAATTGTGTGTTTGGAAACTCCCCTGTGGTTTGTGAGACTTGAATGGGATAATATAAAAGAGAGAGCAAAAGGCACCATGGAAAAAAAAAGGAGGGAGTGACAGGTAGATGCTGCCTTTGCAGAAAGAGGGGAGGATTTTTGGGATTGGAATAAAACTCACCCAATGCTGCTGCAAGAAAATTACTCTGCACATTGCCTGGAGCCTCCCAAAGTAGCAGGAGTTTCCCACTGACTTCAAAAGGTTGTAGACAAAACCCACGGAGAGTTTTTCACTCCCCTGTGCTGACAGAAAACCGAAAATTGCAGGAACTGAAGCAAATCTTCCCTCCTCCATTTGTGATATGCAGGGAATCCCCTGATGGGCTGTTCCTCCATGGTACAATTTAGACTTTAGGAGAGGCACCAGGAAAATGGACTTGAAAGGAAAACTGGAGTTCATCCACAGGGCATGTAAAGAAAAGTAGAGGTGATTCTGGAGCACTACAGAATCCAGGCTTAAGATTTAGGGTAAGTCTGGACCCCCTCCATCCCCTGCCTAATTCTATGCCTGCCTTTGAGTAGGATCAGCAATTCAGGAGGACTGAGTCAAACTCAGCAGTGAAAACCAAGTCATGGGAAAGTCATGACTGAAAACAAAGTCATGACTGCAAAACAGTCATGGGAAGCCTTTTCCTTCATGAGGTTGGAATAGCAGCCAGGACTCACCTCACATTCACATCTGACCCAGTACTGAGCACTGATTTAAATACTGATGTGAGCTGTGATGGGTCCTATAATCACAGAATCACAAAACCATTGAGAAAATTGGGAAAGCTCTCAACGACCATCGAGTCCAGCACTGCCAAGGCCACCAGTAAACCACGTCCTGTGAACCAAAACCACCCAACCCTCTGCTCCCAAGGCAGGTGTTTTCCTGCTCTAATGTCATGGACCAAGCCCAAGAGTGCATCCTGGTACTCTCCCTCCCCATGGGGTCACACCACCAACCCCAAAGTCTCAACTCCAACTTCCTCCTCTTCCCACAGCACTGATAGAACTCACAGAACTCAGAGAACTCACAGAATGACCAGGCTGGAAGAGACCTTCAAGATCATCGAGTCCAACCCAGCCCCAACACCTCAACTCAACCCTGGCACCCAGTGCCACATCCAGGCTTGTCAAACACATCCAGGGATGGTGACTGCACCTCCTCCCCAGGCAGCCATTCCAGAACTTTATCACCCTTTCTGGAAAAGCTTTTTCCTGATATCCAGCCTGAATTTCCCTTGGCTCAGCCTGAGGCTGTGTCCTCTGGTTCTGTCAGTGCTGCCTGGAGAAAGAGTCCAAGCCCAGCTGAGCACAGGCACCTTTCAGGAGCTGTGGAGAGGGGTGAGGTCACCCCTGAGTCTCCTTTTCTCCAGGCTGAGCTCCCCCAGCTCCCTGTTGGGAGCCTTTCACTGTGGTGGCCTTTCTCTGCCTCCAGCCCTGGTGCTCTTTTCCCAGCTCTCTCTGTGGGACTTTTGTTCCTCCCAGCAAAGGGAGATGCTCTGTTCCCCAGCCAGGGAGCTCCTTTTCCCGTCTGGGTCCTGATGAAAGGAGTGACACTTGAAACCAGCCGGGATGGCTCTGGCCCTGTTTCTAATTAGCACATCATCTGCTCACTTCTAAAAACAGCCGCCCAAATGTGTGCCTGGAAGGGGAGCCGCTTGCAGCAGCATCTCCCTCTCCAAGCAGCCTGGAATCAGCCTGGCTGGGCCACCTGGACACACACCAGGGCATCTGACGTGGTTTTGTAGCCCCAACCCAGCCATGGGGCATCCAGCAAAGCCAAGCAGGGTGTTTTTGCCCAAGGGGAAGCAGCTGAGCAGGCAGATTCTCCTCTCCTCCACCCAGGGAGATCTCCAGGACAGCAAATCTTCTTGGAGTTTCTCTCCATGCTTGAAGTTTTGTGTTGGGATTCCCAGACTGTTTCTGGGCGCTTCAAATTGACACCTAAACTGCTTTTACACAGGGCACAGGTCACAAAGAAGCAAACTGGAATGGGGATTTATGGGGAGATTTTTTAGCTGGAAACAGCAGTTTGGTCACAGAATCATTAAGGTTGGAAGAGACCTCTAAAATCAAGTCCAACTATTATCCCATTTTGATTAATTTCTTTTCTTTACAATAACATCCTGAATCAACCTTCCTTCCTTCCTTCCTTCCTCTTTTGTTTTTTCTTTTTTCCCCTCTTTTTCCATTTTTCCTTTTTCCTCTTTTTTTTGTCCTTTTCCCCCTTTTTTTTCCTTTTTCCCTTTTATTTCCCTCAATAATTTTTTTTTTTTTAATTCATTAGGCAGCACAGCAGGAGCTCAGCCATTGAGAAACTTTCTGTGACACAAAAACACCGTGTGCCGTCTCGGGGAAGAGATACGTGTGGGAGAGAGGTAATTACTGCTCTCCATATCTGTCTTTGGCTCTGGAATTAATCCACGGAGAGCACTGAATTAACTCAAGGGCGGGGAGATCTGAGGATTGTTTCTGGCAGTCCACCCCAGCAATGCCAGACCTGGTGCAAGCCTTTGGACAGGAGCCAAGGCTGACTGAGAGCCAAAGGCAGGGCTGCAGACACGGCAGGTCCTGCTGGGTCACAGACAGGCTCTGGGAGGGATGCACATGAGAAATTGGGCGAGATTCATTGTCCCATCCACCCTCCCAGATCATAAGGAACCCAAAAATTCTGTGTGTTAAAGATCTGTCCTTAAATCTCTCCTAGGAAGAGAGAGGAGAGTAAAAGGAAAACATCAGAAGGGAAGGAAGAGTGAGGTCCAGGTCAGCAAGGCAGCATGTAGGACCAGGAAAAGGATTATATTCTTTCCATCCTGTCTCCTGTTTCAGATCTGAACCCAGCCTAATCCAGCCTCTCCTGGGCTTTATTTCTACAGCAGCAGTGAAGCAAGATTTTTTTATTTTTTTACTGTGAAACAGCCACTGTGCCCAGTGAAATCTCTGTCTCTCTCTGGAGGGAAGCAGGAAGGGGTCTAAAGATAGCAAATATCTGGTGGGAGGTGTCCCTGCCCATGGCATGGGCACTGGAATGACATGGTCTTTAAGGCCTCTTCCAACTCAAACCATTTTAGGATTCTATAAAAAAGAAGCAAAGGTTGAAAGAAAGGACAAAGAGTGAATGGTAAAATTCAGGTATTTGGGTCCTGTTTCTTCTCTAAAGCTTGGGTCTTCTTTAAACTGAGGAATCAGAGATGGGAAGCATAAATTTGTATCTGTATTGTACCTTTCATTATAGTCTTGAATTAATAAATGAGTCAATCCTTCAGATATTTGGGTCCTGGACTTTAGGGCTGTCAGGTAAAGGTTGGATGTGCTCCAGCCTGGATTCAGCCTCCTACAGAGAGCAGGGGCAGCCTTTGAGCTTAGGCAAGGCTCCACATTTTGCTTATGGCTTCTCCAAAGTTCACATTCTAAATCCGAGTTCAGCTCGCAACAGAAGACACATAATCCCAATCCATTCCTGATCCCAGGATTCACTCCTCCCACTCATCAGCTTTCAGATCCATTTGGTCTATCCCTGCTCCAATATCCCTGCTCCTCTGCCAGTGTGGGACGCTCCACATGCCCAGAGAGGTTGGCTGGGCAGCTCCAATGCCAGCTCTGCCAGCTTTGCCCACATGACACGTCTGTGGCCCTCTCCAAAGGGTTTTTGAGAGCTGTGGGATTTCCTTTCTGAGCACAGCTCATCACAGACCAAGATGGGATTTCTCTGAAGCTTTGCCCAACCAATCTCCAGCTCGCCGTAAACCCCTGGGGATATTGAGCTAAACAGGGTCCAGATGGCACTGGAGACATCAGCAAGTCACATCCAGCCCAAGACAGGGATGTCCTTCCAGGGGCTGCCCATGCCCAGATGATGACAAAGAAAATCAGAGCTGACCTGAAGAGGAAATGGAGCTTTCCCTCTCCTCAACGCTGCCTCTGCTTCACGAGACTGTTTCCAAACCTATCGACTCCCTTGCTTTTCCTTTCACAGTTTCTTCACAGCTCCATCTCAGCCAGAAGTTGAGCCATCTGAGCTCACATGAGAAAGACTTTTCAGATGTGAAATCTGGCTCAGTGGCAAACCTGAAAATCTCAGAGGCAAATCAGGCACATTGGGTTCACCACCGAATATCCCAAAGGTTCACGTGTGTCACCAGGGAAGAGCTGAGTCTCAAACACTTAATGAACCCTCTGAGACTTGTCCAGTGTGGCACAAATCTTCTTAAATCTGTGTTTAAAATCCCTCCCTTATAAACCACATTTCCCATTCTCTCTGGTGCAGTTTACCTGGCTATGAAAACAAAGTGATCCCTGATGAAGGAATGATGATCCCTGCCTCCAGATCAGAAGGCTTTGGAATGCTGAACACTTGCTTTATTAAAACTATACTATATTACATTAATATACTATTTAAAGAGATACTATACTATTCTACATACTTACTTCTTAACTTACCATATCTAACTAACAAACCCGTGACTCTCTGCTGAGAGTCCCAAACACAGCTGGATCCCATTGGTCATTGAACCCAAACAATCCTCACCAGAATCCAATCAAGCAATCACCTCAGGTAAACAATCTCCAAACACATTCCACATGGGGAAAACACAGGAGCAGAGAGAAGGATTGTTTTCTTCTCTCTGTGCTTCTCCAGGAAAAATCCTGGGAGAGAGACAATGTGAATGCCACAACCTGGCAGTGCCAGCTTGGGAGGATTCAGTCCATACTGAAGGATATCCTGGCATTTCCCAGGCATCCATGAGCACCCTGGAGAAACAGGGATACAGCAAACAGACTCATATCTCTGGAGAATTAATGCAGAGTAAACTACACCAGCTGACATTCCCCACATCCCCAGAGGCTGTGGCAGCATCCTGTGCACGAGCTCCCAGTGCCTGTTAGAGATGCTGAACAGCTCTGTGCCCATGTGACAGTACAGTGGGCACTGATTGAAAAACCTCTGGCACAGAATGCCCTCACATCACCTCCGAGCACTGCTGACATCCCTCACAGCCGGCTCCACGCTGGGAAGAATCTGCTGGGTCAGTTTGCAGCCATTTGTCACCGGGAGAACTGGGAATCACCTTCGGAACATTTCCCTCCGAGCATCCCCGTGCCCTGCCCTGAATGCAAACACAGCCCAGAGCCTCAGCTTGGTTCCCACAACTGCATCAACCAGGTTGTTTTTATCTCTATAAAAACAACCTCTATAGTCCTCTCTATAGTAAAATGCTGTGCCCGACAGAGAAAATGATGATGCACAGAACTCCATGACATCAGAAGGCTAATTAATTACTTTATTAAACTATATTATACTAAAACTATATTGCACTAACAAGAACTATCTAGAAAACCTGTGACTCTCTGCCAAGAGTCCTGACACACACATGGATCCAATGGGTCAATGAATCCAAACAACCATCAGCAGAGTCCAATTAGCAAATCACTCTTCAGTAAACAATCTCCATGACACATTCCACATGTGCACAACAACCAGGATCAGCAAGTGAGATAAGAATTGTTTTTCTTCTTTCTCTGCTTCTCTCACAGCTTCTCTCAGGAAAAACCCTGAGAAAGCTAAGTCTCTCTCTGTTCAGAGGACATGTGAACACCACACCTCTCTGCATAAAATAAATCAGCAATCTCTGCTTTGCCCACGATTATTGATGGGAGAGCTCTGCATGTGAGTTCTCAGTGGGGAAATTGGGGATACACCAAGAATTCCCATCTGTGCCTTGCCAGACCTGCACCTCAGTCCCTCCTTCCCTAACAAGGGGGATCACTCACCATGGGGGGATTGTGAGCACAGGGATTTGGGAAAGGCTTATGCATGGGAGGGAGATTAACACAGCCTTGAGCCGTCTGGCTGGAAAACGTGGGAAGCATCAGAGTGATATTCACTGAATCCAACACTCCAGTGAGGCAGGACAGTTGCTGCTTTTCCTCTCACCTACTCCACAGAAAACTGAGCAAAAATTTCCTTAAGATTTAGTCTTTTGTGGGTTTTTTATTTATTTTTAAAATTATTTTCAGCTGGCCCACAAGTAGCTGATGATTTCCAGGGAGTGAATGGCCCTGCAGAGTGCTGGGAGGAGGGTGGTTATGGTCCCTCCTGCCTGGGAAAAGCCTGCTCTGAGGGATTGCCTGTTCCCTAGGGCAGGTGAATGGAGGATGCTGCATGGTTGGAGCCCCACAGGTCTGGGTTAGCACCCTCCTTGTGACAGGCTCCCCATCTGACCTTGAACATGCTGCTTAGAGGTTCATCTCAGAGCCGATTAGGGGATTTAAAATAATATTCCTTCAAACTAGCAGGAAGGGTTTACTTATGGGTTGGTTTGGGTTTTTTTTCCATTTTCTCTTAAATCTGTTAGGTGGCTTCAAATATCTCAATCCTAATCTGCCTGGGTTGCAGATGCAGCCGTGCAGCAGATGCAACTGCTCTATATGATCATTAATGGATTTCAAGTTCTTTGAACTGAAGGCATGGTCCCCATATTATAATTTCACAGTCTGACCACATAAACTGACTTTTCAGAATCAAATTTCATTGCAAAAATGAACATAAACTGTGGTACCTGAAAAAAAAAATCATCTGTAAGAGTGCTAAAAATACACTTTGTGAGAGTGTCCAGACAGAGCCAGCAGAAATGAGCTGCAAACACCAGTTTGCAGTTCATCCCTTCACACCAATCATCCTGCTCAGCAGGACTCAGACACCTCAGGTGACCTGGAACTGGACTAGATTTAAAAGTTCTCCTTGGTCTTCCCATGGAGCTGGGGCTAAACTTGCTATGAGATCTCTTGTGGGCTCCACCAATGGAAGCAATGCAAGGGCAGGGAGGAATAGAAGCCATGCAATCAGCTGGCCAAGAGCTATATTTAATCTTGTCTCTTAATGTCTTTTCTGAGGCCAAATTAAAGCACAAGATTTTGTGATAGTGGGGTGTGAGTTCCTATCTGATCCTGAGATAAGCAGGAACAGAGCTGTGTGAGATCTCAGCAGATAAATTTCTGCCTTATCCCCGATCACTCTGGCTGTGACATTTTTGCCCTCCAGCTACAGGGACTGGGTGATCACAGCCTTCATTTCAGCACTGCCAGAACTGGGTTTAGATCTCCTGCTGCATTGTGGATGCTTGTTTTGCTCTCACGTTGAGAGGACTGCTGCAGACAGAGGAATCATCAATGATCTTAGAGAAAAAGGATGCCACCTTCTGTGAACTTTTCTGTCTGACCTCCCCAGAGAAAGTTGTGTTCTCAAGTTCAGATGTTGTTAATATCCTCCACGAGGAGGAAAACACAGCAGCTGGTCTTGTGAGACTGACTACAGAGAGAAAACTCCCACCTCAAGGCTTCAGTGTCGTGGGAGAGGGAAATATTAGTCCAAACCACCTCAAGCTTTTGGTGGAGGTGGGTTAATTTCATCCTGTTTCTCCTAAATTCTGCCAACACAGGGATATAAAAGCACTGAGACAGAGATGAGCAAAGCAGATCTCAAAGCCAGAACTTAACACCAAGATGCCTCTGGTGCAAGTGCTTTGGGGTTTGAGATGGTTTGGAAACTGCAATTTGCTTTCAAAGACCACCAGAAAAAACAGGGAGGAGAACAGACACAGGGAGATGAGGGAGGTGAGGGTTTACTCTGTTTAGATTATATTCCTCCATACCCTGAATTTTCAATGGGGAAATTGGGGCAATGCTGGGCTTAAGAATGGGCTGATAAATAGATAATATAGAGATAATATAGATAATACTCCCATAAAGACAGAATAAGAGGGCATAACCCATTTTGAAATACACAGAACCCACCACCAATGCCTTTGAAAACACCCAGGACTTCCCTTCTGCTGAATCCAGCACCCCATCCCCGTCATCTTCCATAAAACCTCTCTAGAGCTCCTAAATTTGGCAGCTGTCATCTACAGGAGTTACATGATCTGGAGCTAATGCAATTAGCTGTGACTTTGAAGGCACACAGCAGCTTCTCATCATTCTCAGAAGAGCTTTAGACAACTTGGGGACAGCAGCCAAGCTCAGAATGACTGCCAGGAGAGTCATGTGCTGTTCCAGAGCTGAGAGAGTGTCTGCAACAGGAGCCTTGAACAGATTGGGGAAGGGATGGAGCAGGGAGGGAAGGCAGGAATGAATGAAGGAAAAGAGGGATCAGCATCAGAGAAAGAATGGCCACAGGTTATGGGGTCAGAGTGCAAAGGGAAGTGAGGGGAAAAGGGAAGGATGGTGGGAATGAAGGAAGATGGGACAGAGTAGATAGAGGGGGTAAGGTGAAGAAAAAATAATCAAGTGGATTAAACTGGGCTAGCTGGGGGAGAGAATTTAGGTTGGGAAGGGGAAGGCAGTGCACTGATATTGGGAAGCTGGGTTTAGTTTGTACTAACTGTAAGAAGCTTTTCAAATGCTGTCATTGATGGTTATGGCTGAACATGGTCTGGCAAAAAAGGTGACACCAATAAAGTGCCATCAAATGCAGGAAAGGGACATTTGTCTGCAGCAGATCAATGAAATAAATCAAGAAATAGTCCCTATTGGCCTGTAAAGCTGTTCCAGTTCATGTGGTTGGGTCTTTTATTAGACTGGACATATCACAGAAAGTTGTAATAACTCCTTCCAAGGATCAGGAGTTTTGCCAGAGGATCTTAGAGGTTCCATCTTCTTCTTTTGTCTTATTGCCAGAGAGGCACCAATGGCGCAACCCTTTTACCAAGGAGCTCCCTCCACTGGTTTGGGGGGAGCAGGGTCCCAGCTGGACCAGGACAATGATTTTGTGAATTTGGGGGTGTTCTCCCTGAGCACTGGGGAGGGAGGGAGTATTCAGGCACAGCTACACAGGCAGACGCTCTTCAAATTAGATGTAAGGAAGAAATTTTTTTACAGTGGGCATGATGAAGCACAAATATCTCAGAGATGTGGTAGATGCCTCATCCCTGGAAAAATTCAAGTTCAGGTTGGAGAGGGCTCTGGACTATCTAATGTAGTGGAAGCTGTGTGTTGAGCTACACCTTGGAAGGTCCCTTTCAACCCAAATTATTCTGTGACTCCATGCATGGAAGAGGTCAAAAAGAGCTGTGACATTACAGCAAGCCATAATAGCATTCCTTAGGATTTCCAGCTCTTACCCCATATCTGCCAAGCCAGCAGGACTCCCAGATCCCCATTTTCCCCCAGGGTGCACACACGTTTCCCAGGCTGATCTGCGTCACTCCCGAGCCCCCCATGTGCTCAGGGTGGCTGTGACTGATGTCACACACAGAGCTGTCACACTGACTGGGGACAGCTGGGCTTCTTGGCCACACAAGATCCCTCTGTGGGACGTCTGTGCTTGCAGACAGAGTGTGGCACCTGCAAAGTAGGCACAGTCAGAGCCTTTTGGCATGGGGAAGCCTGCCAGGATCCAGGAGCCCCGGAAAAATGCAGAACTGCCTTCAGCTCTGCATGGGGAAGAACATGCCTTCGGATGCTCCTCTATTGTGAAAACTGTACACAGATATCTGAACGTGTTTATGCCCTGGGAGCTGGCTCTTAGAGCAGCTCAGCAGTGAACTCTGCACAGACAAAGTGCCTGCTGTGATTTTGAGCTCTGCAATGAGGTGTGTGTGAATCCACGTGTCCGTTTTCAAGGATATGATGTTCATACAATCTGAGAACAGGTGATAACCCAGCCAGTACCACCTGTTTTCTGTGGCACAGAAAGGAGCATGGAGCTGTCCCTGGGCAGTGTCACAGCCCCACTATCTGGACATATTCCATTTGAGGTGTGCCTGATTTTATAACTCAAAAGAAAAGTCCAGCTTGGAGGTTCACACCTTCCAGGAAAAGGAATCACAGAGTGGTTTGGGTTGGAAGGGATCTTAAAGCTCATCCAGTTCCAGCCCCCTGCCATGGGCAGGGACACCTCCCACCAGACCAGGTTGCTCCAAGTCCCATCCCACCTGGCAATGAATGTATTCATATGAGGAGCTCCTGTGAGACTAGAGGGCCTGTGGGAGGAGATTGGTGTGATGATAATTCACTCCAGCATCAGGCTTAGACCTCATAAGCCTAAATTCCAACATGCCACCTTCCTCACCCTTTCCAGTCCACACCCCTCAGTGCACAGCACAGTAACAAAGAGCAGAGCAGAGAAGCTGCTGCAAACAGATGCTGAGGTAGGGGCAACCAGGCATGGAAAGATAAGCAGCTGTCAAGATCCCACCACCCCTGCCACCATCCATCCTGTCAGGCTGAGACAGGCTGTCTCCACACGGCACCCACCCCGCAAAAGGCTTGGGTTGACACGCGCTGTGGTGGTGCCAGCCATGAAAGAACTGATGGGGTAGAGGAGAAAAGCATCTTCCTGTGGTTTGCAAGAGGAGTCTGCCTCTCTTCCTGCAGCAGCTCGAGGAGGCAGCGGGGATGAGGATGAAAGGAGAGACGCGCGGCCGCCCGAGACGTTCCGGGGAGACGAGCGGTTCACCCGCGGCACAGAACTTCCTCTGCCAGAGCAGCTCAGGTAATAAAAGCTGCACAAACGCTGTCTGCAGCACGAGGAGACTGGGAAGTTAATCACTGAGCACTTTAGAAAGTGAAAGAAAACTTGGGAGTAAACATAATTTTTTCCCCAGAGCAGCATCCTGTGCCTTGATGGAAGAAGACGACAGCTCTGAGCCCAACCTTGTGCTGCACCAGGGAGAGATCACAGCTGGGGCATCTCTGTGAGCTGTACCCACCCTGGTATAAATTAGATGGAAAAGGACAGGAAAACTGAAGCTAATATTCCCAGAACAGCCAGGACTTGGAGGTTATTAACCCCTATTTTCTCATTAAATTCTAGCTTAGACAAACACTTTTCTCTCATCTAATGTAACCCAGAGAGATGAGTCACTTCTCCCCTCCACAGCTGTCAAAAGCACTGCTGGGCTGTTCCCCCACTGCAGGGAGAGCAGCTTTTCTCTCCTGAGTGCAGCAGCGTGGGATAGACCAGAGCCCTTCCCTGTGCCCTTTCCCAGATTTTTGGTTGTTCACAAGGGATTGGACTCTGTGATCCTTGTGGGTCCCCTCCAACTTGAGATATTTTATGATTCTGTGAACAAAACCTCCCATTTTAAGCCTAAAAACCTCATAAAGGATCGTACTGCCCAGCTCCCAACATCACCACGTGTACCTTTAATTCAGTGGCTCTGCAGAGCATCCACTGCACTCACCGTGATGCAGAGTCACCAAAGTGTTTCCCAAGACTGACAGCATGAGGATAAAAGCTGTAAAATCCAAATGGCACAGGAGGAGGGAGAGAAGGACACTGCCAACACAGGCTCCTTGCAGCAGCTGCTTAATTTGTCAGGTAGTAATTCATTAGGTCTTAATACACAGGGTGGATTTAGAACAATGAGAACCGAGCAGAGCTCAAGGTACACATCCTGTGACGTGCCAGCAACATGGAACTCTCTAGACAGCCACAGATTTGTTATGTTAATACCCCCTCGTCTCCTTCTGAGATTATCAAAAGGCAAGTGCTGTCACGCAGGAAAAAAAAATTACAGTTGGGGATGGATGGATGTGACTGGTGCTTATTGCTCATGCACTGCTGGGAAGGCACTCAAAAGAATACTGAAAAAAAACTGAAGAAAAAAAAAAAGATTTTACCATTTTTCTTCTGATTTATGGAATATCTCCCAGTTGGGACTCTCTGGAGCAGACTCTGCCTTCAAGAATATGTTGGAGTAATGGCATGGATTCCTACAGAAAGCTGCTCCAGCCCAGGATGGAGTAAAGATGGTGGGAATCCCACCTTCCCTCTGGAAGTGAGGCTGCCCTCAAAAGCTGCAAGCCCCAGGGAACGGGGCGGTGTGGGAGTGCTCAGAGCCTGCAGGCAGAGCCCACGGTCCTAGACGGTGTTCAGGAAGAGCTGCTTTAGTTATCAAGCTCCTAATTGAACTAATTGAGCTGCTGCAATTTGCAGGAGTTAACCCTCCCCTTGCCCACCGCGGGAGGCCAGAACTTGAAGCCAGTTTGGTGGTGCAGGGCACCCGTGCACGACGTTTTCCACAACAAAGGGGAGATGGAAAATGTTGCTGCTCCCGGACCTCTGAGGGTGTCCCTTTGATTGTTGCATTTCCTCCCGGTGTCAGCACTTGTGATATTAATGATGGGTCATTAAAAAACCATTGGGGAGGGGGAATGCAGCCACCTAACGAAGGATTAGAGCCCCGGCGTTATTAAAGAGTGAATATTCACTCTGTCCAATTAAAGGGATCTTTGCCTAATAGCGGGAACACCGCTCCTCCAACTCCCCTCTGGCAGCAAAGCTATGGAATAATTTCATCACCCTCCCGAATAAAGCTGAGGAGATAGGGAACAAAGAAGCTGCATCTGAGACCTGCCCACTCCAAAACATGAAAGTGGCGCCGCACGGGGAATCGCGGGCTCCAGTCTGAGGAGCTTCACTGCAACCAAGGGAGACTGGGGGCTACGGCCAGGGGGACCTTCAATTCCAGTGTCCTTTCATTTCCTTTGGATGTTAATTGCATTAACATTTCAGTTGGTTGGAGGTGTATTTTTGCACAAACACAAGCGCTGTCAATGGGAGAGAAAACGGGAAAGAGGAGGATGAAGAGGCTGTGGTGGCTCAGAGAGGAGCATCACCCACAGCTTCTTCCCCAGGCTTGGGGAAAGCAAGCTCTCTTTATTCAGAGCTGTGAACTTGATCTTACCCCCAGTCTGGAGTGGTGAGAAATCCTTTCTTTTGGGTTTTTTTTTTTTTTTTTTTTTTTTGGTCAAGAAGTGCCATTAATAGAAAGACAAAACAACAATGAGCTGTGCAGGAGGAACAGCCATGGAGGAGTTTGGTGACATGAATCCTATGCAAGTCCATGTTACCTTAGAGGGGAAGGAAAAAGAGCTACAAAACCAGAGTCCCCACTGTCCCCTCCTCTGCACAGGCTGCTCACAATTTACAGCATCTTCCAGTATCACCAGCCCAAGAGGTCAACAAGCACCAGTCTCCCTCAGAGAGATGGCGCACAAAGAAAATAAATTCCAGCTCCTTCTCTCACATCCTTTGCTCTCCTGGCCCCCAAAATGACCCTGCTTCACTTAATTGGACCCCCACCTGACCTCCAAACCCACCTCCACCTGCAGAGCTCAGAGCAACCTGCCTTCTCCAAATGAAACCCCTGCCCATGGGGATCCCAAAATCTGCTGCCAGCTCACGTATTGCTCTGCTGTTCTCCGCGCTCCCGAAAATCACCTTGCCCAAGCATGAAAAGAGAGCCCCTCTCCCTGCCCTCTCCAGGTTATCGGCTGTAATCTCCTCGAATGAAAAGCACAATGAGAAAATGCGATATTATTACGGCTACTTTCCCCTCCGGAGCTGAATTTAAGGAAGGTAAATAATTGGCATAAAAAGAGGCTTTTGAAATGCAGGTCTCTTGTACCCATTTGTTGTGGATTTCTGGCAAATGCATCACACCCAGCTCTCGCCAGCGAACTCCATCACCGTTTCATGGGGAGAGAGAGATTAAAAAAAAAATAAAAGGCTTCTATTTATTATAAAACTTTAATTGGCTTTAAAGAGTGACTGTCGTGCTGTCTGACACTTTAAAGTGTTCTCTACAGTAGGAGACATAGAACATGAATCATTGCACTTGTTTTTCATCGTCTTTCCTGCCACATTTGCTAATTATTTAATCTCCTGTGTCATAAGTGAGTCTTTTGCTCCTTTTTCTGCCCCTGTTTTTTCTCCTTCCAATTCTCTCCCACACTAGAATATGCTACCCTGGTGCAGTTTGGGTGCCAATGGCAGGAGATTTGGAGGGGTCAGGATAGGGGGAAGGGTTCAGAAAATGAGTTAAACATGTGCAGGGGTGGAGGATCATCCACAGCAACTCAACACAACCATCCCAATGCAACTTTTTGTATGAATTCCTCATCTTCTTGGTGGAAACCAAGGGTTAGGCATCAAGCCCAATCTCTGCTCTTATCCCATTCCCATAACCATGGTCATCATTGCTGGAGGGATTTAAAAGCTCTGTGGATGTGGCACTTGGGGACATGGGTCAGTGGTGGCCTTGCCAGTGCTGGGGAAAGGTTGGACTTGATCTTAAAGGGCTTTTCTAACCTAAACTATTCTACAGTTTTATTCCATGACTCTAAAAGACTTTTCCAGCCTGAACACCACCATGATTCTATGTTGGATATGGAATATTTGTCCCAGGCTGGGAGAGCCTCTCCTGACTTTTTTTGCCTGTTAAATTCTGGTCAACTTCAAGCTCACAGGTCACGATGTTTACACAAGTCCTGTTCACGAGGGACCCAGGGATATTTGTGCAACAATTCCTGAAGCACCAGAGAAGCTCTGCTTTGTTGGGACAGAGCAGCTGCTTCTCTCCAATCACAAAAAAAAATGGTTTTCTCTGCAGAATAAGGGGAGCAACACCTTCATGTAGCATTTTCTACCACATCTGTCACCCCCTGAAGAGAAACACACTCTGCTCTTCACCCCTGTGACAGTGTCCTCCCCATGGAGAGAAAACATCATAAAATAACAGAATTACAGAAGGGGTTGGGTTGGAAATATCTTCTGATTCCAACTTCCCTGCCATGGGGATGAAAATCCTGATGGAAATCTTGCATCCACTAGAAATTCTTAGAAGATTACAGAGAGCAGAAATGTAATATTTGCAGGTTTTCTAGTTTGTAGCACTGAGGCAGACATCCTAAAATAATCCAAGATATTCCAGGATAAAAGAGAAAAGCCTTGACCAACAAATGGACAAAGTCACAGCCTTGTTTTTATGAATAACTAACAAAACTAACTAAATCCTCCAAAAGTAAAATACAAAACAAACAAAACAAAACATAAAAAACTAAACAGATTTTCAGCTAGAAGCTAGTTATGCTGATGTAGGATCTGTGTTTTCGAGGTTACACCAGTCCCTCCAGGACAATGTGGCTCAGCAGTGCCTCTGTGACAGTTTCCACTTCCAACAGGGAAGTTCCCTCCTTGGCAAAGCCTTAAATAACAAAAATGAGGGTGAAAACCTCAGCAAGCCAGCAAGAACTCATCCACCTTCCCACACTTCAGGGCAAGATCTGCAGGGTACAGAGCACTTTCCAGCTGGGAAAAGGTTTCCAGGTTGTCAATTCCCCATCCTGGAGGTGTCCAAGGCCAGGTTGGACAGGGCCTGGATCAACCTGGGTAGTGGAAGGTGTTCCTGCAGGAGGGTTGGAATGAGATGAGCTTTAAGTTCCCTCTCAGCCCAAACCATTCTGCAATTCTATGATTTCCAGCGAAAATTGGGCTTTCTCCTCTGCCTCTGTTGCCCAGCTCCCAAGGGCTGGCACCCCAGGAGGATGCTCCTCTGCCAGGCTGAATGCCCACGCTGGGATTTATCTCTTGGCAGCAGAGCTACGTGGCACAGCAGCTTCTGAGGCACACATGGCCCTCCTGGAGAGATGAATCTGGGAAGGGGACAAGGATTCACCCCCCTTGGGACCCCCATGTGCAGTTTGGGGCTGCTGGGTGGTGCCTCTGATGGCAGGTTCCTGAAAGCTGCCACAGGAGTTGGGAGCAGGGTGGGGATGAAGAAGAGTCTCAGATGTTTGCAGAGAAGAAACAATAACACCACTAATAAGGTTGCATAATTTTATGGCTCCTGCTTCCCCATCTTCAAAGGGCATCCCACAGCTTTTGGCAAGGGCCTGTGAAGCAGGAGCCAGCCCAGGGCTCAGCACCAGCAGGATTTAAGGTGAGTGTTGATATCATTAATACAAACACTGGAACACAAACAGCCAGCAGGGAGAGCATGGGCCTGGGGACTGCTCAGCAGGGGGAAAAAACCCTAGTTCTGGGTGCTGTGGAGGCAGAGGAAGGGATTTTACTGCTCCAAGTAATAACTGAGCACCTTGAAATGAGAGTGACTCCAGGACACTGCTCAGCTTCCTGTCAGGGGGTGACAGCATCACTCATGCCCTTCTCCTCAGGGTGTGATAGAAGATTTGTTGCTCCACATTCCCTCCACCCTGTGCCTCCCTTTGAGCCATCAGAGGGTGTAGCCTGAGGAAAAGCCCCACACTGTGTGAGCAGAAAGCTCCAGGTCACCTCTCCCCACCTGAGCTGAGGCTCCCCAGTGTCCCCATCACCCCCTCCAGGTGATGGAGAAGCTTCTGTGCTGCAGGGAGCAGACACTGGCCATGCATGGCACCTCTGCCACGTGGGCTCTTCCAGTCAGAGCCCTCAGACATGCTCAACAAGACTCAAAGGCTTCTGAAGAAGGGATTTCTGCACCCATGGAGCCTCTCTGGATATCACAACCCTTCCCAGATCCCTCATGCACGATGAAAACAACATGTGAAGCATTATGAGTGCAGGGCTGCTGGCACAACTTACTGACCCATCCAGGCAATCAGCTTATGATATGAGGGATGGGATCACGCTGGCTGAGCAGGCACAGCTGCTAATGTTATTCTTGTTCATCAGAATATTTAATCCGACTTTTTTTTTTTTTTTAATAAAAATAAATCCTCAATGACTATTTGCCTGAGGCTTAAGTTGGAGCAGCTAATGGGGGGGGGTCATATGAACTGAACCCTCTTTATGGAGTAGTGAACAGTAGCAAGATTGCTGAGCTCAGGTTGGGAGGGCAGGAGGAGCCCAAATGAGGGAGGAAAAAATCCATTCACGTGCGAGCCAGTGTAGGGAGAGGTCAGGAGTTGCTACAGCTGGAAAAAAATCCCAAAAAAACAGTGCCACAAATGCTGGGGATGGGAAATGTGGCAGGTTGGAGTAAGACAGAGCAGAGCCCAAAGGAGGAAGGTGCTGGGCAAGAAATGAGGCACAGCTCTCCTCTCAGTCAGGTTTCTCCCCGGTCCCAAGCCTTGGGATGGCCCTGAGATTCTGAGAGAAAACATCCAAACCTTTCCTCCTCCAGAAGCACAAACACTCCAGCTCCTGGCACACGGCAGCAGAGCCCATTCAGGAGACAGCAACGAGCACTGTGGGATCCTGGTGCCACAGGATGGTGTTGGCACTGTCCCACCCTGCCAAGACGTGTCCTGATGCCTGACACCCTCCCAGCATTCCAGGGAGCCATGCACCAGCAGATCCTGCATTCCTGACACAGCCCACCAGCCAAAGGAACCACGGAGAGCCTTGAAAAGGGGTTAAAAGGTTGAAAAAACCTCATCCAGCTGATGGAGAGACCTCGGGAAGAGGAATGCCAGAGGGGCATATCCCAGCCTGAGCAAGCAGCTTCACCATGCAATGTAGTGCCCACATCTCTGCTCCCTGAGGAAAGTTTCGTAGAGGAGCAGAGAGAGGAAGGAAAAGGAAACAATTTTTATTCCTGTCCCTTGTGTTTCCATGTGGAATGCATTGGAGAATTATTTACCTGAGGTGATTGGTTGATTGGACACTGCTGGACATTGTTTGGCCCTGATGGCCAACGGAATGCACCTGTGCCTGGACTCTCTTGGGGAGGGAGTCAGGAGAGAAGTTACAGTGAGTAGTTAGACATGATAGCTAGAAGTTAGGATGTAGTTTTAGTATCTCCCCTTTAAATATATATTAATGTATTGAAATATAGTTATAATAAAGAAACTATTCAGCCTTCTGAACTGGACTCAGCATCATCTCTTCCCATCTTGGGTTCACTGGCATCCTTCCCTACCACAATGCAATGCTTTTTTTTGCAGCTTTTATTCTTTATTTTTGTTTACAGCCCCACTCCTGCTCCTGTCAGAGCAGCCAGAGCAGTTCACACCTGCTTTGCTGTGGGCACTGCAGCCCTCTGAGCCGAGTTTGAGCCCAGAGCCCCAGCACCACACGAGTCCTGAAGCCAACAAGTTTCCAAGGCACGCTTGGCACACAAAGGGAAGAGAAGAAATGCCGGAAGATTAGAGCCCGAGCTGAAACTAATTGTTCAATAAGCCATGAACAATCTAGCCTTGGTGCAGTTTGCTTCTCTGCCTTTCATCTGTGGGAAGGAAAAATAAATAGCACGGGGAGAAGGGCAAGAGGTGCCAAGAGCCAGGACAGGGTTGGAAAAGCAGTGTCTGAACCAGGGTGGAGCTGGGATGCTCCCTCCTCACCAGTGAGCTCCTTCAGCAAGGCTGGCAGGGTTTTAGGCAAAAGAAGGCTTGATTTAGCTCAAAATAATTGAACAGCATCATTCTGGGGCCAGCAACATTGGAGTGTAGTCCACGAGGCAGATGAGAAATAAGACTTTACATTCAAGGCTATTATTCCACGAGCAGCAGCGACTCATTCAGATCAGATTAATTGACAGGAATAAAAAAGAGTGTGTTGATAACTCTGGACATACAGAACGTTTTTATTCACGCTGGAAAGAAGCCCAGATGTAATAGACTTGCACAGACACCTCCCCCCTCTCCATGGAGTGGGCACCATCAGCAATTTTTTTTCCTGATCCTTAATAAACCACGGGCAGGAAAGATCTGGGGCACCCAGCATCGACACAAGGCAGATTTGCTGGTCTTTGGCCTACTGCAAAAATTAACCATCCACCCAACATATGGGTCCCAGAGAGTCTCCTGCAGAGCCCACTCCTGCCTCCAATTCCCACCCCCTCAAGGAGGATAATCCCCTTATTGTTATTTAGAGACACAGAGGTGGATCTGATCCGCAACCCCAAAATCCCCGTGTCTGGAAAGAGCTGAGGAAGAGATTAGAGATTCACCTCCCATGAAGGGAAAGAACTGAAGAGTCACATCTAGACTGCCCCGAAATCTGTGAGTGTCTGAAATTTGGCCTCAGACCCAAATTTCTCAGACACAGCCCGGCTCCATCAGCACTTTGGGGCTTGCTGCAGCCTAGCAACCAACAGCTGATTTCCTCATGAGCTCGGAGCTTAAGGAAGAAAAAAAAGAGGATCAACTTCAAAACAAGGACAACCTCTGAGCAAACAAAGAGTTCAGGCTCGTGAAACATCCATATAAGGAACATTTGATGATGGTGGTGGTGAAACATTGGCACAGGCTGCCCAGAGAGGTGGTGGCTGTCTCATCCCTGGAACGTTCAGGGTGAGCTTGGACAGGGCTCTGAGCAACAATTTCTTGTTGCTGGAACAACAACATGGTAGGGGGGTTGGACCTGGTGATCTTTAAAGGTCCAACCCAAACCCCTGATGGAGCAAATTACAGAGAGAAAAAGGAGCAACATCTATAAGTCAAGTCTCCCAGATGTTTTCTTTCCAAGCACAATCCCAACCCCACTCCTGCTCATGTGGCATGGAGGAGGCAAAACCCTTGGGCACAGGACCCAAAGATTGGCTACATCAGCACGGTGCAATCCTGCTCTCTGTCCTGCTTCATGGCTCAGGGTACTGGACACATCCAGGAGACAAATCCCAGCTCAGAGCCTGGCAGGGAAGCAGGAGAGAGCCAAATACTTCATCACCTGAAGAGAAACCCAGAGGCAACTTGATCTGCTCCAAGGAGTGAGATGACCATGATGTGCTGAGACTGGAAGGGGCACCAGCTCACCTTCCCAAGGTCCCATCATTTGGGATGTTCTCCTGCAGGACAGAGTCTCCCAAATGCTGCCTCCCACAAAATTAATCTCTCTTCCTTTCAGACATGGTCTCAGTGCCACCATACAAGGGTCAAGTAAAGAAAATCACTTTTATTCCTTCTCAGATTCTGTCATTCCTGACAAAACAAGAAATTCTGGATTGCTTTGCTCACACTCCAAAATCAGTGCAAGGTCAGATCCAGAGGGAACTGAAATGCAGCAAAAACTTTCTTTCAGTCTACCAACCTGGAAAAGATCAGAAAGTCTGTCAGTGTGCCCCAAAGCAGCCAGGAATAGCTGGGAGGGAGACGAGAGGTTGGAGCTGTGGGGTTTTTTGGGGAATATCTTTCCAGCATTTGGGAGTGGGAGGTGCTACCATGTGCTGTCCCTGATTCAGTGCCCAGACCTATTCTAGAGAACACACACTCCCTGCTGGAGCTGAATTCCCACCTTTTTTCCAACACTGCTGAGGCAAACTCAACTCTTGTCTTCCCAGATGTCTTGCAGTATCCCTGAATCCTTGCAGGAATCAGCAGGGAGCTTTATTGACAGGCTTGTTGTGGCAGCAGAATTAACTGCTGGGCTGATTTTACCAGCCCAACCCATCAATCCCATTTTCCATTATTAGGCACCTGTGTGTTATGTTCATTGATTCTGGGCACTAAATTTCCTCAGGGGTTAACAATATTTTTAACACACAGGCAAAAATCCATGGAAGCTTTAAGAATACTCAAGCCTAGGATTCCCAGAAGTCTCCAAGGCCTATGTTTTCTTCATTTTATAGAGACACATCAATATATCTCCTTAATTCCATCTCCTGGTTCCTCCTGTGTAGTGTGTGTTCCCTCTCGATGGAATTGAGGGAGTTTTTGATGACAGACAGAGGGATTCACTGCCCCATTCTTGATGTACACCTTGTTTTTTGGGAGCTTGGTGGCCAGGCTTCAAGAGTGAAAACATGTCCAATTCCTTTGGTTCCCACAAGAAAAAAAAATATATATATAAGCATTAAGGTCTCTTGTGGATGCAACGTGCGATTCCAAAGGGATCCCATTAGAAAAGTCTAATTAATGCCCTATTACAAAATGAGATCCAGAGAATATCCCCATTAGCTAAGCAAAGATGGGCAGGGATTTTAGTGTGCAAAATCAACAGTGGATAGGTAAATTGAGTGTAAATGAACAGTCCAGGGCTGAGGAGAATAGCAGAGGGATGACAGGCAGAGGAAAAGGAGAGGCAGGAATAGGAAGAGGCACAGCAGGAGGATGGATGGATGGATGGATGGATGGATGATCAGATGGCAAATGTTGGCAATTCCACTCTGTTCAACCTAGACCTGTCCTGGCTCTTCACCCCTCAGCACTTCCCTAAAAACGGCACTTGAGCACCAAGTCAGTCACAAGAAGAGAATCAAAAAAAAAGGAAAGAAACTGCTACAAGGGGGAAAGTGCTTTCCCAGAAATGGACACAATCCAATCATGATCCCAATGTCTTAAAACCTGGAATCTCACTCATCCACCAGCATCCTGCAGAGATGATTTAACAGGTACTGAAGGGTGGATCACCAGTGGGGGACCAATTTTGGTGCCACAGTGCTACTCTGAATGCTGAAGAGTTTCTTAACTTCTTCAAAGTCACATCAGAACATTCAAACCCCAAATCTGGCCCCGTTCAGAGCTGCCATTCACCTTCTGTGCAGAATGCAATTTCCTTACATCTGTTCTAGCTAACAAGCAGACAGAAAGGGTGAGACACTGAAGGCAGGGAAGACAGGGACAGGAGCTAAATGATGGCTAATGGGCAACTGATCGAGTGGAAGGACAGATGCAGAGAAAGATTAATAGAATAGATAAACAGGCATTAGACCCCAATCTCCCAGCAATTACAGTCTGCTCTGGATATCCTAATCTTCTGCAGTGTACCTCTCCAATAAGTCCAGTTAAATTAGTTATTATCCCTCATTTGTGTTCGTCCCTGGAATTATTTTGGTGGCGTGGATCAAAGAAGCACCACGGGCTTTAATGCGGCGTGTGCTGCCGAGGAGTCAGAGCATTAGAAAGTGCTCCCTGCTCTAATGCATTCCCATCTCGTGCCAGGATGTGGATCTTTAACTTCTAATTAGTGCATCCCAGGATCTGTCCAAACAACCCTGCCGTGTCTTTCCTCACAAACACAAACACAGATGAGCCTCCCCAGGGACCCGCAGCCAGCTCAACACCTATGAGGGGCAGCAGTGCTCTCACAATTAATAAAGCATGAGCAGGCACTAAGCAGAGCTGAATCGAGCTCTGCAGCCTATTTGTTGTACTTTATTTTCCCCTTTCCCACTCGATTCACTTAAAAAAAAAAATTAAAAATTCCTTCTGCGACTGTAGTGAAAAAAAAAATTAAAAGGATGAAAAAGGGGGAAAAGGATCTCATTACACATTTAATTTAAAATTCTATCAGCAATTAGGGTATTTATGGACTGATCACCTGCCAAATGTTATGGTTTGAATCAAGGCTGCTCTGGAGTGCTGCAGTTAAAAATCTGGTGTAGTGGAAGGTGTGCCTGAGCACAGCAGGGGCTTGGAGTGAGATGGCATTTAAGGTCCTTTCCAACCCAAACCATGCCATGATTCTATGAACCATAAAGAAGACACAGAGTTTGGGGATTTTTTCCCCTCTGCTTTGGAAGATTCTTTTAATTTCAAAGTTTAATTTAGGAGACCAAACAAAATTAAGGTCTTAGACCATAGCAGGAAGGTCTAATTGGAAAACTGAAATCACACATTCTACACTTCCCATGTCACCTGAATTTGAGACCAGAGCTGGAGGAACATTTACATGCAGAGACAGCTTGGATTCCCAGATCTGTGACAAGGTTTCCTCTTGAAAGACCCAAAAATAATTAAAATTAGCCTTGAACAAACAGCCTCTTCTCTTTCTGAGCAGGCCTGTGTGGAGTTCAGCAGCTCCAGAGGCCCCAGTGGAACTGGCCAGGCTATCAGGAGTGGCCCAGGGGACAGCCCTAATCTGCTTTCTGACATGCACAACGCCCATAAACAAATGATTACGCTTCTGTGCCTGAGTCTCCCTAATTTGCAAAATGTTGATAATGATCAGGGCTAATTGAAAATTTCCCATCAAGCATTATTAGGATGGGGAATGGGGATTTCGAATGAACCACTTGCAAAAAGCCCAATTTCCCCCATCCATCTGATTTCTGGCAGCAAAACAAGCAAACAAACAAACGAAAAACCCAAAACAGTCTTAAGAATTTGGGTAATTTTTCCGTGGAAAACAGCATTTACTATTTTCTGGATAATTCAATGAGTTCCCAGGGTTCATAAGGCTTTGGAGGGCTCTTTTATTGCTCCTTTAAATAAGTACAGATGCTTTATTGGGAGGCTCAGTAGAGGAAGCTTTATTTGCAGTGATCATGCTCAGGCCTCTGGCCAAGTGTGACTTAAATCTCAAAAAGGGATGTGGGGAGAGGGCATTTCATCCACTAATGAGAGGGACATCCAGATGATGAAGAAATTGCACAAAAAATGGCCAAACCTTGTGGGTTTTACCACAAGGTCCCAGCAGGTTTTGGAGGAGCGGTTGCTGGCAAGGAGAAGAGCAGGTCTAGACCCTTTTTCACCTGTGTTTTCTGGAGGACTGGGTGGCTACATTGGATAAGCCAATAAATCAGATCAGAGCTTATGTTCTCCTTGCTTCCTAAGCCAGTTCATGTCCACACTCCTACCAGGGCTGAGCTAAGCTGCTGTCTTGGGGTGAACTCCAGCCCAAACTACCCCAAACCTTGTCAGGGCATGAGCTGGGAGCTGGGAATTAAACTCTGGGGACAGCCATGGGCCACAGCTTGTTCCTGCTGGAATTTCTGTCCCTGGCACAGCCTGAAAATCCAACCCAGACTTTACCTGGTGCATCTCTCCAGCCCTCAGCAGGGTGGGAGATCTCCACAAACCATCAGCAACCTCAAATTTGGAGGTCAGTGCTCTTAGGCACCCACCAAAATTGACTCCTCCTCTGCACCTGCCTTGATCTCCTGCCCAGCCAGGACTGGCCTTCATTAAGGTTTAATTGCAGAGGTGAGCACAGGGTCTGGGGCCAGCAGTGTCACTTCCATTAGGCAGCTTGTCCCTGCTTAGCCTCTGCTTTTCCTGAGAGAGCAGGGCCGGGGGAAACACACAGAGCAGGAGGACACAGCAGTGGCTGCACCACTGGACTAACAAATACATAACACACAGCAAAATTACCAAGCAATTAATCAAGGGGAATAATTAGCAGAGCCCTGATTGAACCCATGAGCAGAAACATGCTGCAGGCAGGGGAAGGCTTCTGTCAACATGAGGGGACATTTGGGATCAGGCACCAAAAGACACCTCCATGGGCAGTGAGTTTGGGACACCTACACCCTGCCCTGCAATATTCCTTCAAGCCTGGCCTCTGCTCCTTTTTTTTTTTTTT
>VXBC01004279.1:192557-225482 GCA_013399945.1 Ploceus nigricollis
AGAGTTTTAGAGTTCAAGATATAGAAAAAATAAAAGTAGTTCCAGAGGTGGAATATAAAAAAATAAAAGTAGTTCCAGAGTAGTTCCAGTAGTTAGAGTGCAATACTGTAGGTTTGTGTGCCATAACATGATTGGCTAAGAAAGCTCACATTGTAGCATGAGTCCATAAGACAAAATACTTAAGGATTAGGTCAAAAATATAAATATCCTTGTTGGAAGTGTTTTATTGGTCAGTAAATCCTTAAAAGGTCTTGTAACTATGGGTCTTGTGACCTTCTGAGCCATGCAGTGAAGATGTGAGCCAAGTTCACCCTTCCTTCCTATGTAGAAGATAAGAAAATAAATTGCATCATCAAAAACAACTCAGAGGTCACGTCTCTAACTCATTCAAAATCTCTAACTCTTCAAAAATCTCTCTAATCTCTAACTCTTCAAAAATCCTCATAATCCCTCACTTTCTAACCCCCTAAAAAAGAGCATCTCTCTGGAGCACTGTGAGAAAGCTGTGCTGTTCCCCAAAAATAGTCCCCAGTGTCATGGATGGCAGAGCATTCGAGCAGCTCACCTGTCTCAGGCACCTCTGGGGTGAATTTGTGGAGTTAGAACTAAGCAGGACCTGCCTGTTTTAATGAAACACATCCCCACCCACGCCCAAACAAAGCTCTCCTGCCACTGTGTGGTTTTACATCAATAACAGAGGGGAGTTGATGAGCACAATGGCCAAAGAGTGAAGTTAATTGGACCGGCCAGAGTTGTGTAATGCTGCTGCCACACAGCCCGTGGTTACAGCTGATCCCTGAGCTGTGTCCCCTTGGTTTCCTGAGCTCCTCTGACTCTGGTTGGAAAGGTGCAGGTCTGGGCAGTTCAGCCCTGCTGGCCTGGGGTGGGATGTCCTGGCAGTCTGAACTGGAATGCTACAGGGAAAGCAGAGAAGAGGAACAGGGGTGGTTGCCAAAGGAAGCATGACAAAAGCCAGCCCAGAAATTCAGTCCCACATTGAAGGCAAACCTTAATTCTGTGAGCAATTCAGGCTCTGCATTTGCTTTGGTTTCTCTATACAACCCATTTGCCACAATAAGAAATACCATCACTAACACACTGCTGCAGGTTGGGTTTTTAACTGTGGCATCCCCATTCAGCTCAAAGATTTCCCTTCTGCACCCACAATCTCTGCATCAAGACCTGGGATTACATTTCTTACTTGTGGGTGGCTCTGAAGAAAGATGAATATCCCATTTTTTAAGGCTGCTGGGATCACATTTTAGCTCAGGAGATGTGATGTTAGTGCTGAAGGTGCTCTGCTTCTCCAGCATGGTCATTCCACCCACCCCCAGCACTAATCCAAACCACGTGTGGGGGTTGGCTTGCACATGTGGAGGCCACAATTTTTATATTTTCTAGGAGCTATATATTAAACTTTAGTCCCCAGACTCCTATCATTTTCCTAACAAGTTACCACCCTGCCCACATGCACTGCAGCAGGACTTCTGAAGGGATTATACTGGGCTTTGACATGAAACTGCAGCTGCTCAACAAGAACAGCCCATGCTTTGCTGCCCAGAATTTCTCTCCAGAGAGGACACCCCTCTGTTAACACTAATCATAAAACCATGTAATAGAATTACAGAGAAGGATNAAATTCAGTCCCACATTGAAGGCAAACCTTAATTCTGTGAGCAATTCAGGCTCTGCATTTGCTTTGGTTTCTCTATACAACCCATTTGCCACAATAAGAAATACCATCACTAACACACTGCTGCAGGTTGGGTTTTTAACTGTGGCATCCCCATTCAGCTCAAAGATTTCCCTTCTGCACCCACAGTCTCTGCATCAAGGATTACATTTCTTACTTGTGTTTGGCTCTGAAGAAAGATGAATATCCCATTTTTTAAGGCTGCTGGGATCACATTTTAGCTCAGGAGATGTGATGTTAGTGCTGAAGGTGCTCTGCTTCTCCAGCATGGTCATTCCACCCACCCCAGCACTAATCCAAACCACGTGTGGGGGTTGGCTTGCACATGTGGAGGCCACAATTATTATATTTTATAGGAGCTATATATTAAACTTTAGTCCCCAGACTCCTATCATTTTCCTAACAAGTTACCACCCTGCCCACATGCACTGCAGCAGGACTTCTGAAGGGATTATACTGGGCTTTGACATGAAACTGCAGCTGCTCAACAAGAACAGCCCATGCTTTGCTGCCCAGAATTTCTCTCCAGAGAGGACACCCCTCTGTTAACACTAATCATAAAACCATGTAATAGAATTACAGAGAAGGATCTGGGTCAGGAGGAACCTTCAAGATGATCCAATTCCAATCCCCTGCCATGGGCAGGGACACCTCCCACTATCCCAGGTTGCTTAAAGCCCCATCCAACCTGGCCTTGAACACTTCCAGGGCTGTGGAATCATTCAGTGACATTTTACCTGGCTGCTTAAACCTCCTGCCACATTCCTGGCAAGCCCTTTTCACCCTGTCTCATCACCAGCTCCTCTCTCACGACACAATTCAGGAGGAGCAGTTCTGGGTCCTGGCCAGGTAGACTTGGCACTCAGTGCCTGGCAGGGATGTGGGATGTGCTGCCTACAGCCTTCCTGGACTCCAGGCTCACTGCAAATGGAAATAAAAACCAATCCAGCTCCTGCCTGCACGTTTTACCCATCCCAGCTGCATCTGCAGGGAGTACTGTGCTGTTTGCTCTCGTGTCACTGTTTAAAGGTTGACGGGTTTGGTCCCAGGAGGAGCTGCAATTAAGTGCCACACTTGTCTTTTTTATTCATCTCATTTCACTGTGCTGGAAACCCAGCAGCCAACCCCCAGCTCTGCTGAAGTTAGCACTGAAACTCTGACCAAGCACCAGCAAAACTCCCCCCAAGACATCAAGGAACAGAGTGCGTGGAATCCAACTCCACTTTCCCCTCCAGCCATCCATCTCCCAGGATATTTATTGGCTCTCCTGTCACTGCAATATCTGAGTGCTCACAGCACCCCACCAAAGCTGAATGAAAATCCCCAGCAGAGTTTTGACGTGGTGACGCCCCAGCGGCGCCCACGGTCACCTCCAGTGCACAGGAATAAAAAAGAGAGATCCTCCCAAGCCTTGCACTGATAACTCACACAGAGCCTGAGGTTTGCTGCCTGGCTGCAGGTTTGAGATCCTGGATAAAAAATGGTTTAGCTTATTGGAAATTCGCTTTTCATTTTGCTTCAATTAAGTGACCGGCGGAATCAATCACACACCTTCTGCAAACACTAAATCTTCCAGAGGGAAAATATTTATCAAGTCCCAAGCCACCAGCTTTAGTCCCCTTATCCCTCTTGCTCTCCAGAATTGCTTAGAAATGTAAAGGGGAAAAAAAAGGGAAAAAAATTGACAAACTGGAACTTCTGAGGATGAAAAGCAGGTTGTGGAGCAGCAATGAGGGTGCTCAACAGAGAAACTTCCTCTGAATTTTAGCAGAGACAAACCCTGGTGTGCATCCAAGTGTCACTGAGATGACAGAACCCGAGGGAATGGCATGAAGCTGTGTTAGGGGAGATCTCAGATGGATATCAGGAAAAGGCTCTTTCCCCAGAGGGTGGTGGGGCACTGAACAGGATCCCCAGGGAATGGGCACAGCCCCAAGGCTGCCAGGGCTCCTGGAGAGTTTGGACAATGTTCCCAGGGGCAGGGTGGGATTTTGGGGTGTCTGTGCAGGAGCTGGACTCAATGAACCTTGTGGCTCACTTCCAAGCCAGGATATTCTGTGATTCTATGGCACAGCTGAGGATGAGCCCCTCTGCAGAGAGTTACTATATTTTGCTGGTTTTTAACATCCTCTAGGACCCCGGTGTAGGTACAGAGCTCCTCAGGCCAGAAGTCAGTTAAAATGAAAAGTTTGTTGCTTAATTCTGCGAGACTCCTCCGTATGGCAGCAGCAGGAATCTGCCATCAGGGAGCTGAGGTGGAGCTGCAGCAGCTCTGGCAGACTGGAAACAAAACTGGGTTTGTCTCAGGCATCAGGTTTAGGGTAGAGTCTCATCTCATTAAACCTTGCTGAGCCTGGCTCACAGCACAGTGGTCAGGGATGGACAGGCTGTCTTTGGCATTACCCACATCAATATTACTGAGGATTTACATGTCTGTGCTGCCTTTTCATCCCAAATGGATCCAGGGATCCAGTTCCCATCCCACTCCCAGTTCTCATTTTCTCAGAACTGGGACACTGCAGGACCATCACCCTCAACCCAAACTCAGCTAAGTGGGGAATTTGCAGCTGCATCCTCATCCACACCCAGATTTCCTTTAAGTGGGATGAATAGAGACCTGGATTTCCTCTCTTCCTTGCTCATATGGTTTGAGATTTTCTGCTGGATTTGGAAATGCCAACCATGAAACTGGTCCTCAGGAAAGGGTAGTGACTGCAGGCTGCTGGGGATTTAGCCACCCTTGAATTCAGTCCCTGCAGGGTGCCCTGAGGTTTGTAAAGGTCTGAGGAAAACCCTCCAAACTCCCAGAACACAGGGGCTGAGATCCTCACTGCTAACACCCAGGGAAGGAGCTGATTTACAACATTCCAGGCACTGGAGATCCCTTTAAAGAGCTGCTGCTTTGATGCCTTGAGAAGGCTGAGCTAGGACAGAGACTAGATAGAGCTAAAGAATAAAGCAGGGATTTATTCAAAGGATCTCCTCCATGGATCCACCTTGGGCAGCACCAGAGCCCAGCCAGGGCTGCACCCAAGATGAACCAAAATGGCCCCAAAATGCACGGCCGCTCACGGGGGCTCTCCCTTTCATCAGCTCTGCTCCATTTGCACCTTGGAGTTCATTGTCCAGTTCCAGCTTTAGCCCATGCAGTCCCATCCTGCTTGTTTTTCTCTCTCCAGCCCACGTTGTTTGTGCTCTTGGCCTGAGATTTGGGTCATTTGTCCTTGGTGCCCAGCTGGAGAAGGAATTGTTTTGTCTCCCTGCTCTGTGCACAGAGCTCACCATCCCATAATATGGAGCTCAGAACTACACACTAAAGCAGCTCAGAATCTGAAAAATATAAAGGTAAAACTTAAGGCATCACCTTCACCAGATGCTGTTACATTCTCCTCCCAAAGGTGCACAGGAGACACTGCTGGGGCAAAGGACAAAACTCGGAGTGTAGACCTTGCCCTCCATGGGGTCAGTGCTTCACCTTGGCCTTTCAGGGCACAGAGGTGGCACTGCCAGGTGAAAGCAAGAGCAGAAATCTCAGCAGAATCAGGGTCCCTCCTAGGACCACCAGCACTATGGCTCAATGGAGAGATCTTCTGTGTTAAATCCTTCAAAAAAGGCTTTCAAGAACAGAGGCATTTTGGTGAGGGAGGCCCTTCCCAGCAGTTACATTAAAGCCTCTGATCAAATACATCTGAGAGAAAAGGCAAAAATGAAGGGATTCCAGTGTGGAACTAAGCAGAAGCATTAAAAAAAATTGTCTGAGGAAACACCACTTGCAAACTACACTCACCTGTTCCACTGACCAACCCACAGGAGATCTGAGTGCAAACACAGCTCCCATCACAGGCACAGAGATTCCTAAAGGAATCCTCTGTCTCTCCCAGCTGACCCATTGCTGGGATGGGGGATGGAAAAGGATCAGAGCTCTAAGAGGGACCAGCAGCCACCACCAGACAACAATCAGGCACCAAAGCGGTTTGGACATTTGAGATGGAGGCTGAATAAATCAATCCACAATTTATGGGGAGGGTGAGGGCAGGAACAGGAGCTCCAAATGTTGCTCAGTGATCAGACAGGGATTTCAGACAGGCAGGAATCAGCAGCACAGCATCAGAGACAGCTGAAATGTTTTGTTACACATGAGAAGACAACAGAGCCCAGTCCTAGCAGAGCTCCTGACCCAGGGATTCAGCCTCCTGCAGCCCCACATTCCCATGGGATACAAGTGGCTCTCCTCTTGCTTGCTTTGTCCCAGGTTTAATGTCCCACTTCTACCCCTTTGCTTCCCACAACAAAGCAGTGTCAGGATGTTTCCTCACTTCACATGCCAGGGTGAAACAACCAGATCCTTATTCCCCATCCCATAACGTTCTTGCACCTACTTTCCTGATCCTGATACACAGCTTTTTTTTCTCTCTGCAACTGCACAAGTCATCCACCATCCCTTAATCTTTACAGCCTTCCCAACCCTCTGCCTACCCATGCAATGTCCACCTGGGAAACAGGGGTGATTTAGATTAGATATTAGGAAGAAATTTTTCTCTGTGAGGGTTGCCCAGAGAAGCTGTGGCTGCCCCATCCCTGGAAGTGTTCAAGGCCAGGCTGGGCAAGGTTTAGGGCAATCTGGGATAGTGGGACGTGTCCCTGCCCATGGCAGGGGTTGGAATTTGATGATCTTTAAGGTCCCTTGCAACCCAAGCCATTCCATGATTCTAAAGTGCACATCACTCTTGCCTTCACTCTTTCCATGTCTCCTTTCCCTTCCTACAGCTTTGTCCTGACTCTTCCCTTCTCAGCCATGGATAGAAAACCTCCAAAAAAGAGAAAAGAGGTCATTTAGTGAAAACCTTAGACTAAGTCTCCTAGAAGGATTCCAAATCTCCGCCCTGGTTTACATGAAAATGAACCCAAATTCTCCCAGAGAGGTTTCCACAGGTGGTCTTAAAACCCTTCACATCATCTCTAGATGGTCAGCTTAACACTCCTTCCTACTCAACACCTGAAGATCTGGAGAATATTAGGACTCAGTGCTTTTTTAGCCTCTGGTCCACAAGCACCTTCTCTAGCCACATAAAAAGGTGAGAAAAAAGTAAAGTGATCCATAGATACTGTGAGGAAAACATTGTGCATGGCAGTCCTAATAAGAAAATGGTCCATAAATCCAAGAGCACGGAAAATGCCCCCAGAACAGTTAATCCCACTCAAATTGTTTTGAAGGCCTAAGCTGGACTTGGCCAGGATGCTGAGGTCCATAACCTCAGTCTGCTGCTTTGGGCTGCGGGGCACTGTCCATTTAAAACAACCACAAAGAAGTCAGGACTAAAACTTTAACAACTCAAGTTTAACATCCTGCCAAAACATCAGCACATTCCAGAAAATACCATGCACCCCATTGTTCCACTGCTCCAACTTCTGCCACTTTGGAGTTTTAAAGCTCCTGTCCAAATGCTAGCCCAGTCCAAACACTTTAGCTTAGAAGTTAGAGGAAAATTAATGCTTTGGGATCCCTAACTTCAGCTAAGCAGGCTGCTTCCAGCAAAACTGCCTGACTGAGGACCAAATAAATTCCTCTCACAACTCCAATAAAGCAATCCTAATGGGTGGAAAGACTTTAGAGATTTATCTGGTTGCAGGACAAGGTCATCTTTTCATGCAAAAATCAGCAACTTTCCCTTGAATCTCATCTAAGTAGCAAGAGAATAACAATTCATTTCAGTCCTTTATGGATCCTCACTCTTGGCTTCCTGTGGACAGAGGTTCTGCCAGGCATGTCCAGTCCTGTGTTTTTATCAATGGTTATTGATGTTTTTCAATTACTTCTGTGACACTTTCTGAAATACATTTGTGTGTGGAAAGCACTCGATATAATCCCATCCCAGCACTTTCCAGGCTGGGATCCTCTTACTGCTGAGCTGGGCTCACATTTTGGCAGTTTTTACAGCAGCTCTTCACTGCTTGGCCAACACATCCCTCCGTGCCACCCCATGGATCCTGTCTTTGCTAGGATAATTCCACACCCCTCTGTGGATGCAGCTAATATGGATTTGGGTCACATCTCTCAAAAGCATCCCTATGCAGCAATATTTTCTCAAAACACCTTTAGAATCACTGTGTTCATATCCTGGAATTAAGACCCTTGCAGTAATATTTCCAAGTGTGGTTATTCTGCCTCTCGACCCCTCCCTCCAGAATTTTTTTTTTCCTAGTCTTAACTGCTTATTCCTTTCACCATTTTCTGAGTCTCCAATTGTATTTTCCTACAACCACCACAACGTGCTGGTTTTGCATCACAGAAGTTTCTGCCCAGTTTCAAACTAAAACCACCACACACACTAAAAAAAAAATCTCCCAAAATCTCTAAACTTCTACTACTGAATACTGTCCCATGCTGGATTTTACACAGAGACAATTAAATAGTTAAAAGCTGTGTTGAGTGAAGACCTTGCCTTGGTGGCAGCATTCTCCCAATCCGTGCCCCCAGCTCCCAAGCAGCCCAGCAGTCTCCACTGCCATCACTTCTTCCATCAAACTTTCCAACAAGCCAACAAATCACAAATGAAACCAGACCTTGGCACTTCCCATTCTCGCCTTGTTTCTCTGGGAAGGAACTCAAACTCTGCTGTAACTCTGCTCTACAAGATATCCATGCAAACCCCTGGATCACTCCATGCAGGATCATTCCAAAACACAGCGCATTTCATCCAAAGAACCAAACGTCCTCGTGGAAACTCCAGAGTTAGCACAAAACCACGACTCCACCACAAAAATGAACTAAAAAAGATCATGAACAGAACTGATGGGAGGGAGGAACATTTTTTCATTATTAAAAAAAAAAATTTAAAAATAACCCTGCTCTGATTTTTTTTTTTTCATTCCTGGCCTTTATTGTAAATTCACAAAATATTTTCAAAATCAATTTGGGGAACTAAAATTCCCGTTTTCACTGAAATTAAAGACCATGGGCTGTGCAGAGCCATTGGTTTTATGGCCATATGCAGTGATGGCATCTCCCTTCTGCACTGGTACTGAGAGCATTTTTCCCTCTCTCCCACTGTGTGGGACCTGCCTCCTCCACTGTTTCTACCACCCCTCTCGGCTTTTCAGATGCTAATTGCTTTTCTCACTAAATTGAAGGCTTAATTAGATTAAAGGAAGAACAATAATTGTGTCTAACTAGTATTTAGCTGGGATTTTGCTGTTTCTTTTCAGATCCCATGAAGAGATTTCTATAGAAAACTGGGGGCCCGCTTGTTTTGGGTTCTATCTGGAGATGCAGAAGATTTTTTTTTACCTCTTCTTGAAGATTTGCCACACTCATTCCATCAATCTGCAATCACCATGGCTAAACCCACATTAGATATTTAGAAAATCATATATTTATAGTTATTGTTCCCACCACACTGATCTTTAGGCTGGTTTTATACAGTGGAAATGGACACAGCTAAATAATAAATTAGACATATAATTATCATGGTTGCATTCAATATTTTATAGTGCCTGTCAGTGGTGGACACCAAAAGGGATTTGTTTAGCATTATCAGGTGGTTTTCCAGTAAATGGAACACAAACCTTTGTGGCAGGAGGGTTATTGGTGGAATCTGGGTTCAAACTCTGGAAGTTGGTTCAAACTCTGGAAGCTGGGACCTGAGCAGAGCAGTCCAAATATCTTCACCCCTCACCCCCTCATTCTGGATGCAGCATTATCCCAGGCATTTACAGCTGAAATCCATGCTGGCTGCAGGAGGTTTTCCAGGTAAGCCACAGCAGCCCTGCCCCTGGCAAAGACTGGCAGGATCCATCAGAAGCAAGAAGCAATTTTCTGTCTCAGACAGAGACAACCACATCCCTCTTTGATGCTGCCTCAAACTTTAATTGTTAATAAGGAAACCAGCAACTGGCTCAGGTCCTTCCTGACTCTCATTTCACTTTTTCACTGCATACTTAGGGCTGCACTGAGCTTGGCAAGAGCCCCTTAAGGGAGGAATGTTTAGGATCCTCCTTTAAGCAATTTGTAGGAATTAAAGGTGGCACCCTGAGTAATGCAGTACATCAGCAAGATAGAGTGCTTTCCCCAAATAAAAAAAAAAAAAAAAGCCATGGGGAGATTTTTCTTTGAGGAAAAAGCTATCCAGACCTCTGTGTTTGGTCTGTTACACTCTGCACAATATCCTCATGCCAATAGCTCTGGAAATGGGGTACAATGAAGAAACTTCTCCCTGTCATGAGGGTTTGGTGGGGAATATAAGTTAAGGGAGATAGGAGTTTTATTTATGCAAGTTAAAACAGGAGCTGAAGAGGTTTAAATCCTCTGGATAATCAAAATTAGATTAAATTCTTGGTGTAAGACCTGATTCAAAATAAATTGTAATTATAATGAAATGCTCAACAATAAAAGCATTTTCTTACAGGGCTCTTTTATCTTGAAAGATCCCCCAAGTCACAAGTGGCAGTGGTTTTCTCCAGGATGAGACACAGCCAATGCATGATAAACCTTGCACACAAGAGAGATTCTTTTCTAGCAGGGAAGAGGGGAAGCAGAACAAGGAAAATGAGACTGCAGTTTGCTGGGACACTCCAAATTATCCTTCCCTGTCCTCAGTGCCCACAAACCAAACCACCAGGTCACAGCATCACAGAATTGTTAAGGATGGGAAAAACCTCCAGGTATCTCCAACAATTGTAGGAGAGCCGAAGGAGAAAAATCATCAAATGCCATCATAATCAAGAAGAAATCATCAAAAATAAACATAATGAAGGGCATTTCCACAGAGCAAGGTAACCACAGGGCAGCGTAACCTGCCTGGCAAATTCAACCTATTCCTGCCCTCTAAAGGGATTCTTGGGGTGTCAGACAATGTGTCAAACACACCTGGGTTTGGTCACACAGGGAAAACAGGGACTCCAATTCACATTAAAGCCTCCTTACTCTGCCTAGTGTCATAAAATGGATATAAAATTATGTAAACAGGATGAGCATCCATCCCAGCCCATCTCTGTCCTGTTATCCAGAACAGGGTAAATATCCTCACTTCAATAAGGGATGGGACACTCAAAACCAAGAATAATTCCCTGAACAAAACCTCATCAACTCTTCCTCTACTTGTTTTGTACCTGTACATCTTGTCAGCTTCTTGTCCAACTCTCAGTGAGGTCCCTGCTCCTCACACTGGCCCAGAGGACACCATGGAATCCCAGAATGGTTTTGGGTTGGAAGGAGCCTTAATGATCATCTCATTCCAACCTCACTTCCATGGGCAGGTGATGCCTCAGGGTTTGGCTTTTATTTTTTCAGATTCTGTGCTGCTTTAGTGTGTGGGTCTGGGCTTCATATTATGGGANAGCTCCAACTTGGTCCTGAACACTTCCAGGGATGGGGCATCTGCTTTTCCAACAAACTGGGAGACCCATGGAACACCTACACGATGCTGATCTCAGCAGAGCCATTTCAGAGGGCTCTGCTCCACTCTGGTTTCCTCCACGGGACAAACCACACTTGCCACCTCTCCCTCCTGCAGCCTGGAGCCCTCAGCTCTTGTTTACAAAGTTTCTGCAGCTTTGCTTAATTTAGAGCAGCTCTTCTGTGAGTGTCACCAGTTCCACTTGGCTGGCTTTGACGAGAGCAATGTGACTGCTGGGAACTGAGACAACCCTTCCAGAGCTTCCACTCTGTTTCTCCCTGTCTTCCTCTCCCTGAAGCATTTTTTTTGGGTGGAAGGAGGAGAGAGGAATGAATGTTGTCGGATTGAACAGCACAGAGTCATTTACAAACTGGCCTCAGGAACGGGTCACTGCCCGAGGCCTGAGCAATCGGAGCCATTCAAGCCCTTGCTTGACAGCAAATAGTTTAAAGAAAAGAACGTTTTCATCTTCAGAGAAATCAGTGATCACTCCAAGTCAGATGCTTCCAGAGACAGCAATACTCCCTGTCCCTAGGACAGTTAAAATTAAGGTTTCACCTTCCCTGTTTAAAGACTTTTTGAACAAGGGCACAGGAAATAAAAATATTTTTCCCTAAATCCTGCAGACTTGATAACCAACACTCAAACAGAGCATCCATCTCCTCCTCTATGCCTCATCCTTCAATGTTTCACATCTCTTTTTTCACTATCTTTGCAAATGCAGCACTGTCTGATGTGTTGGCACTGGAAAGGTCAGCAGCATTTGGGCTCCATAGGGCTGCTCCATCAATCTTCCCTCAAAGGCTCTCAGGCATCAGCTCACCACAGACCACTCCTGGTATCATGGTCAGAAAGAAGAAATTCCAGAGGTTTGCAAGAGCAGACAGCTGGAAACTGTGACAGGAACCAGCTTAGGAGCAGGTACCTGTGAGAGCAGCTGAAGGAAGCAGTGGTGTGGGAGGGGAGGATGGAAGTGCAAGGGAAGGATGGAAATGGAAAGGAAGGATGGAAATGGAAGGGAAGGATGGAAACAGAAGAGAAAGATGGAAATGGAAGGGAAGGACAGAAATGGAAGGGATGGATGGAAATGGAAGGGAAGGATGGAAATGGAAGGGAAGGATGGAAATGGAAGGGAAGGGTGATGGCAGGAGGTGCCAGTAGCCCCCTAAAGATCGAGGGAGATCATAATGAAGATGAAGAGAAGAAATACATCAAGAGCCAAAGCTGAAATGCATCAGAGCCCACAGCTGCAGGCTGGGGACCTGCTTTGTTTTGAAAAGCTGTCCACCTCCACTGGCTTGATTAAGAAGTACTAATTAGCCAAGCAGCAGTGAACACACTGACCAAGGTTTGGCCATTATCTACAGAAGAGCAAAAAAATTATGTGAACGCTTGGGGAAAAGGGGGATAAGAGCTGGAAACCAATACAGCTCTTGTGTCTCTCCCTCCTCTTCCTCTCACCAAATACTTAAGGAAACCTTGGAAAACTGGTCTCTTTTTCTTCCCCGTGGCAGACTGTGTTTCCTCGTTACTCACAGTGACTGTAATTGTATTATTTCCATAACAACAGACTGTGAGATCAGAGAGCCGCACATGAGGGGCTGGAAAAGGAAATCAGCCACGTAGGAGGACTTAATTTCTCCACATTTCTTGTTTGCTGAATGGGACCTGGGGAGAAGCAACACCCAAACTACGCCATGAAAAGTCACTGGGGCGACAGCAGTTACTCCAGTTGAGACTCCAGCTCATGCTCACCAACACCAAAGGAAGCAGCAAATGTGGAGTCTCTCTGCAGCTGATGTCAGGGCTGGAGGAGATGAACAAACCCTGTCATTTATCAATCCCTAAAAAAACCCCACATCCTCTGATTTGTGTCACAGTGAGCTCCTTTGTCCTCGTGTAAGAGGTGGAACAGGTCAGCATCTCCCCAAAAGCAGGGAAGAGGCTCTTTCCCTGGCGTGGCAGGGCAGGATTTGTCGTGGGAGCAGATGGGGAGAGCAACAGCCCCTGAGCAGGAGCTGCCACCCCAGCTCCATGGGTTGCACAACGTCAGTGCTCTTGAAGAGAATGGCAAGTGACAGGAGAAGAAGTCACCTCAAAAAGAAAAAGGGACCTCAGTCTTGTCACGCTAACATTTTGTCCCTCTGAAACCACTTTACACTGGGGGAGAGGGGAAGAGGAAGGAAAATAACCCTGGGAAGAGGCAAGGAGCACTAATGAAGGGAGAACATGCCAAGAGCTGAGCTAAGAAGCATCAGAGTTCACAGCCAGAGGGTGTGGAGCTATTTTGCTCTGAAAAGCTGTCCACCTCCACTGGGGAGAGCAGGAGCAGTTGTCAGTGTCTGCACGAGCACAGACGGGAGGCACCGAGGGCGATCTCCGGCCGCGCCCGCAGTCACGCAGGACGGACACGTGGCAAGCACAGGCCACCCTGGCTGTGTCCTGCCTTCACCTCAGCACTCAGCATGCTCAGAAAGAATCACAGAATTGGCTTTAAAGGACCTTAATGATCTTCTGGAATCTGCAGGGACACCTTGCACCATCCCAGGCTGCTCCAAGTCCCATCCAAGCCGGCCCTGGGCACTTCCAGGGATCCAGGGGCAGCCACAGCTGCTCTGGGCAACCTGTGCCAGGGCCTCACCACCCTCCCAGGGAAGAATTTCTCCCTGTTACCCGAAGAGAACATCCCAAGGAAGGCCAGGCAGAGCAGCCTGGTGACAAGTTGTCACTAAACCAAGTGAGAAAACAGCTCTAAAATCAGGAGGCCGTGGCACCAAACGGTCCCAGCCCTGGTGCTACCACGTGGTATCAGCATCCGTGTGGCTGGAATTTGGCTTACAGGACACATTTGGACTTTAAGAGGCCACAGAAAGCAAGGATTTCTCATGAGTGAGTCAGGAGTAGTGCTGAATTAGTAGCTAATGTTAGTAGTAGTGTTAGATTAATGGTTGGACTCAACCTAAAGGGCCTTTTCTAACCTAAAGGATTCTACAATTCCTGCACCACGCTCTGGCTGTACTTCACACTTCTGTGGAAGCAGAACAGACCATTTTTCATCCTGCTGCATTCCCAGTCGGAGTTTTCCCCAGCAAATACCAAACAGGCACAATTAGCTTGAAAAGAAAAATATCTTTAAGACGCACGCGGTCAGAACGATGACCGCCTGTTTTGTGGCTTTCATTTAGGGGCTGGGTAAGGGGTGTTTTCAATAGCTCATTAGCCAGCTTTCTCAAGCAGTCATTAAAATCTGCTAATTATCCCGTGGTCTGAGAAAGAAGAAGAAAATCTCTCCCTCCGGATTATTCTGGCGCTGGTGAAAAATCTTCAAGGCCAACAAGTTGTCACTTTCAAACTTGGAAAATAAACTCCAGGAGTTCAGCTTCGTGTTGGGATTTTCACTGCAGCTTTTCTGGCTTGCAAATGCTTCCTCAGGGCTCAGAGGTGAGTGGGCTTCCCAACGAGCTGCTCCCAAACCAGAGGGTTTTAAGTGGCAAACTGAGGAAGGTTTAGGAGTTCCTGATTGTGGGAATCCAGGGCATCCNATTTTGACTTCTTCTTTGGCTGTGGGGCTGAAAGACAGAGACTTTCTACAATCTCAGAATCATCTAAATACCATAGATTCCTGATCTTTGATCTGACACCTGATCTTTGTGTCAGAGTTTAACGTGGGTCTGGAAGATGAGATGAAAGGACAAGGATTGTGATGGGCCTTGGTAGCAATTTTATGGCACCAGCAGTGCCACAGCCCATTTGAGCTGTGCTTCAGGAGATCCTCAGAGCAGGGGCTTGATTTAGGAGGTCGACGTTGTCCAAGGAGGATCCAAAAAGATGGATACCCTGCACCCCTGCTCTGTAGGCCACAGAGAGCTTGACAGTCTTGAGTAATCTATCATATTGTGTTATTGCTGAACATCCCACAGCCTGGACACAGCTCAGCCCCCCTCCTGCAGAGTTCCTGGCAGTATTGACCTGTGCAGAGCAGTTAGAGACAGAAAAATCCAGGCTCCCCGGAAATATTGGCACAGAGCTCTTGAAGGATGGCTCTGAGGCCTCGTTTTAAATCAAGTTAGTCATTCAACAGATCTTCATCACGTGAAGGATTTCCCTTTGAGCTCTGTGTTGTTTATTTAAGTCCATACCTTAATGCATAATGCACTTCTGTGAGATGAGATGAGCATCAGGAAGCTCATTCCAACAAGAGCCTCACCCTCTGCCCTGGATTTTGGATCATCAGGAGGCTCAGTGAGGAGCAGGAGTAAATGACAGCCCCTGGAGAATGTTTTGCCTCATTATCTAACACCTACAGACAGCTCTGAATGCTCATTTTGAAGGTTGAAACCTTTTTTCCAGCAGTTTCAGTGCCATGGTAGGAGAGACACAGAAAATGGGAGTGATATGGATTTACAGGATGGAGTTGAGAGCAACCTATGGGGGTTGTAGGGCCACAAGGAATCAGACTGGAGCCACAGAAGCAAAGCAGAGAGAGTTTGGGAAGTTGTTAAAATCATTCACAAGGATAAACTGAGACAGCAAAGTTTATTCATCACCAAAAAAAATATAGTGTATTGACTCAGACTCCCCAAAGAGAAAGGCATTAAAAACAGCAGGCAAATAAAAACATTGCTCCTGAAGGGAAAAATAAAATAAAAAATACAACTTAGGATTTTGCACTGGGTAAAATGAGCTGCAAATCCACAGACAGCTGGGGAATCCAGGTAAACAGAACCAAAGCAAGGTCCTACTGAGGAACCTGGCTGGAAGAGGGAGGCTGGGATTTCCCAGCTCAGCTCTGAAGGAAATGTCTCTAGATTTGTTGATGACCAGAAGTCAAGACACTGACTGTTCCCACACCCAAGGACTGACTCTCCCCATGCCCTCCACAGCCTCCCTGTGCTGCACTGAAGCAGGAAAGGAACAAGAATCCTCTTACAACAGCTTTCTACAGCACCCAGGAGTTCCATTTAATGGTTCAAACGGGGAAACCTGAGACCACGACAGGAGGGGTGTGGATCCAGAGATCCCCTCATCAGCTGAGCACTCCCTCACACAAAATAAATCCAGGCAAAACCAACCACAAATTCATTTAGGCTGCAAAAACCCTCTGAGACCATCAAGTCCAACCATGAAGCCAGCACTGCCAAGCCCACCACTAACCCATATCCCCAAATCCCTCCAGGGATGGGGACACCACTACCCTGGGCAGCCTGTTCCAGGGCTTGACAGCCTTTTTTGGTGAAGGAATTTTTCCAGATATCCAACTTCTCCTGGCACAACACGAGGCCAAGAGGAGAGAACAGCTTTGGTGCTGCTGCCTTTGTGCAGAAGGAAACAAAGTCTGCAGGGAGCAGGGGCTTGGAGGAGATTTAACTGGAAAACAGAATATTCCAGTGAAAAAAAAACAGGGAGAAGGGTGGAGGGACAGCAGGAGTGCTGCAAGGGTGCTGATGCAGGTGAGTCTGGTCGCTTTGTAAATATTTTTATCCAAAACTTAGCCTGGAGGGTAATTCCACCTCCTTCATTAATGCCTGTGACCATTTCAGCAAACTTCAGAAATATGGACAACTCAGAAGAGTTCTTGTAGGTTCCTGGACTTTCTAAGAGGAGGAAGAGAGGGGGTTTGTTGAATTGTCTCTCTCCTTTTTTAAATACTCAAGCAACCTGCAGGCTGAGAAAACAATAAAAAAAATACAGACTCCATTAAGATACTTAGAAAAAAAATTACTGCCCCTGGATTGCTGAAGCTTGCCAATTTTCTGCCATTTCTCACTGTATTTGTTCTACTCTGGGAAAGAAAGGAAGAGAAAGGGAGGGGAAAAAAAAGAAAAATACTAATTATAGAAGAAAAACAATTGTGTGAAACACGCTGAAATAACATGAGTTGCTCTGGTTGTATTTCCCGACAGACAGTCCAGGGTTTGTGTTCTGCAAAAAGAGAGAAGAAAGTAATGCAAATGTGTGGTGAAAGTGATGTAAATACACACCTCACACACACACACACAGATTAATAAATAAATAAATCCTGGGACTGGAGGGAGAATGATTTCCCCCTTCCAGAGGGAAGGTTTGCACCTGGGAATGAGGTGATATTTCCTCCCCATCCACACCTCCTCCTCCCAAAGTCCTCATCCCAACACCAGCCCTGACATCCCAGTGCCAGGTATTGTTTATTCCACACCTTTGTGGCTGGTGTGGCAAAAAAAAAAAAAACCCTCAGCATCACATTTTCTGGTGGAACACCCACCAATAAGTTCCTTGAGGATGCTGCTCTGCAATCCAGCCTTGTCTGTTTGCCTGAGATGGGACATCCTGCTCCAAGTTCCACGGACATGCCACTGCACAGGGGATTGCCACCCATCCCAAAAGGCACTGATCTGCCCTAAATATAGTCCAGGGAGCTGAGACAAGGCTGGTCAAGGTCATGGCAAGCCTTTGCTCGTGCAGAGGGATTAGCAGGAGCTCTCAGAGTGTGCATTTCAGAGAGGAGATGAGTGTGAAGAGGGATGATAAAGGTATATTAGAAAATGATAAAGGGATCTTTTGTTCTTTCTGCCTCATAACACAAGGAAAAGGACAATCCCATGAGAAAAAAAATGGAATTAAAATGTCCAAATACAAAACTGATAGAAGGAACTGTTTTTTTTTTTTTTTTCCCTGTGCTGTATCATCATGGGAACTTCTGAGGCAAAAAGTCTACTGAGCAAAAGGAAGAAGTTCATGTACTTATGCAGCCAAAAAGAAGCACTGCTAGGGAAAATATCTGCCAGCCATCAGCTTGTATGCCTGTCAGCACTGAGCAAGCCCAGGACACACCCAGGAGACAGCAAAGGGAACTTCTTCAGCCTTTGACAAAAGCTGCCCTGCCCAGGTTGATGCAAAAGCCAATCTGCTGTCCAGACCCACAGGAGTGACTGCTGGTGGTGCCCCCCTGGCTGGTGGCACCCAGGGAGCCGTGCTGGCAGCTGGGATTCACCTCTTTGCCATTCCCTGCTGGCTCTTTCCCTTCCACTCCTGCCCAGGGGTGGCTGGAGATCACCACAGCTCAAACCCCTTAAATCCCAACACAAGCCAGAGCTGAACCACCCCACCTGCAGCCTCCAGCTCCTGCTCCTTTCAGCCCCATCTCCTCGACCCCACAGCAGTAAGGGAACCTCCAATCCAGCACCAAGGACAAACCTCAGGCAGAATTTCCCCTCTCCATCCTGGAGAGCCGTGCAGAGAAGCCAGAGAGGCTGGGCCAGCTGGGACAGTGCTGGCAGCAGCAGCCTGCAGGCACACAGAGATGTCAGCAGTGATGGAAAAACAGCAGAACAGCTCTGGCTTTGGAGGAGGAGAGGGCAGCTCTGATAAATTCTGTTTTCCCTCCCTCAGCAGCTTGCCCAGCTCCCAGCATTGCCAGGACATGGGGGCTGAGACAGAAATTAAACACTCAGAGACTGGGATGAGGAAGCAGCAGGTAAATCATCCAGGTAAAGCATCCAGGGGTGGCTCAGAGCCTCCTCCAGAGCTGGTGCTGATCCCATATGGACAAAAAGGGTTTGTTTTCTGTGGGGGCACCTCCCATCCCATAAGCAAGCCCTGCAGGGGTGGTGATGCTCCATCACCCCACAGACATCTGTCCTCTCCCTCTGCCACGGGAAACTGGTGCTCAGAATTGCACCCAGGCCTGTTCTGGCCTTCTCCACACAAAAATTACAGCAGCAGTGCGAGCTCCCCCTTCCCACCATGCTGCCAAGGAGGATTGGCAGTGAGAGGAGAGCAGGGGGCTCTGCTGGATCCCCAAACACCTCTGGGATGCACATCCCTGCAGAAAACAACCTCACCCACACAAGGAGAGGGCACTGGGGGACGAGCAGCAGAGAAAATGAGTCAACATGATAAAAATGAGCTCCTGGGGAGCTGCACCCCGTGGTTCCCCTGAAACCTGTGCCAAATATGAGGAAATCCCATTGCAATACCTCCCCCCACACCCCTCCTTCTGCCCTGCACTCACCCCCAAATGCAACAAGCCTAATTCTCCTCTTTATAAATTTATTTCTCCCATAGATAAGCAAACAAACAACTCAGTGCCAGAGGGAGAAGAGCACAGATTGTCCTGGCAAAGCCCCTCCCAGCGAGGGCTCCAACTGCATCATTGGAGTACGGGAGAAAAAGGAAGAGAGCAAAGCTCTGGAGGAGCAGAGGTGTGCCAGGGATGGGGGAAGGCTTGGAATTTCTTGAATGTAACACAGAAAATGGCATATGCATGAGCCTGAATGAGACATCCCCAGGCAGCACCTCCCAGCCTGGCAGTGGTTCAGGTGTCCTCTCCATTCAGGTCCTGGCATCCAAGTTTCCACCACGGATATATTTTTTTTTCCTTTCCTTTCCTCTCTCCCTTTCTGGAAAGCGTTGTACTACACTGGCAGCCTGCCACGCTCACGTCTGCCTCCCACTTCACCCCCATCTGCCATTGTTTCCAATCAGTTTAGGAAACAGCACTGAGAACAATTAGAAAAGATAACGAGGAAGAATTACATAATTACAGGCCACCGCATCCAAAGCATTTTCCCAGTCTGAGCTCTGCCTGGGGGAGGGAGAGGGACTTAATCACACTCTGTCTTTGCCTTAACTTGACTGTCTCACCATCATCATCATCATCATCATCACCATCACTGTGGGACCTGGAGAGAGGTTCCTTCTGCAGCTGGACACTGCAAGCTGCCACAAGAAAGGGATTCTCCCAGAAACCCAGTTGGGCTTGAGAGGAAGGGAGATCTTTCTCCCTGTCTGGGGGAGGTTTCAGCCCTGCCCAGCTGGATCTTGTCAGAGCAGCAGACTTCACCGGCGGCAAGAAGGAGGATGCTCAAGGAATTAATCTGCTCTCCAGGTCCCCAGTGAGGCTTATGTAATATTCCCCAGCTAAGCCAGGCTCTGATGTGCCAGCAGGAAGATCATGAACTGCCAGTGAGACACCGAGGGCAGCTCCACACACTGGGACAAAGCTGTGCCCGCATTACGAGCACCATCCCAAACCCAATCCCCCAAGGACATTTTGCTCCAAGGAAATCTGCCTGTGTGGCTGTAGCTCACCCAGGTTACACACCTGAACTCTTCCTCCACCCCTCCCACCCAAATCCTGCTGGGCATTTCACCTGTGTGGCCCCAGCCACTCATCGTTGCAGTATTTTCCCAATTCCCTGCCGTGACACCGGAGTCCGGGTTCCTCCAGGTGGCCCAGGAATGCCAGTGCTGAACGGCTGCTGCTTGCCTTGCTAAACACCTGCCTAATTCCCCTTCTCCAGTTCCCTGCCCCTCCCCACACAACAGGTTTACCACCTGCCACCAGAGCTGCAGGGGAATAGAGGGCCTGGAAAGGAGAGGCTTTCCCAGGAGAGCACTGTCTTGGATGCTTTTCTGCGGAGGATTTCAAAGCAATTCTCCTGTCATCATCCTCGTGCAGATGGAGGCAGGGGCTGCTGTGTGAACTGATATTTGATCTGGCTTCAGAGCAGCTCTGAGCTCACTGCATCCTCCTTGCCTCGCTGGGGTTGATTTGCTGCTCAGCTGTCATTTCTGGGAGCAAGAAAAAAACCATCTTCGAATTTTAGGATCCACTTCTTTGGCTGTAAGTGACTCTTAACGAACATCAGAGTAATTAAAAATCTCCCAAAAGCATGGGAACAGGGAAATGCCTTTGATAGCTGCTCTGAGGATGGAGGCTCTCTCATCCTGGCTCGGTGTGTCACAGATGTGAACTGTGAATTCATTCTTTAACCTCCTGAGCTCAGCAATTCCACCATTACCACGTCCTTCCTGATCGAGGTGTAATTCAGAGCTTTTGAAATTAAAGCCCTTTCATGGCACCTTTGATTGAGACGTTCCTGCAGAAGGACTCCAGGGCCTCTCTGCTCCCTTTTAAGATGCCATGAAAGCGAGGAACTGTCCAAGCTTTGAGGGAGGGCTTGAAATTTGAAAATCCGAGAAATAACACACAACATGGGGATGTACAGAAGTTCCTACAAGCTTGGAGCAGAAGGGCTGGGCTTTTTGGAGGTTTCTTCTCCAATTTTGGCTGCTGGGAGTTCCCCACTTGTCATCAGGTCTTGCTGGGCAAGCAAAGCGTTAAGAGATCTTTGTCCAAAAATACCCATTTTGTCATTTAAAATAAGTCAGTGCAGCCCAAGTTTGGGGAATCACACAGATAAAAGATGGAGAAGTTTCCAAATTAACTCCTCTGAGATCCATCATCACAGGGAGCGTTCAGACCTGGATTCACATCACATAAATTTAAGGTAATTCTGGAAACCAGTCACTGCTGCTGCATCAGGCAGTGAGAGGGAGAAGGCACCTTTGGAGAGCAGCTCAGATCCAAGGTAGGCACACACCTGAATGTAGAAATGGCTCAGCAGAGCCTGGGGAAGGTCCTGGCCTTGCCCATGGCAGGGGGTTGGAACTTGGTGGTCTTTAAAGTCCCTTCCAAACCATTCTGTGATTCCATGAAGCCCAAGGGAGTCCTGGCAGGTCACTTAGGTTGGGCCTGTGTTACTTGAGGATTTTACCATAAAAACATAAAATAAACCACAAATAGGGACTGCAGTGGCATTAACTTCCTTCCTGCTGAGGAAGTCTGGGCAATGATGCAATACTGAAAAAAATTAACAGATTTTCCACACATTTTAGCAAGTCCATGGAAGGTTACCTCGGATTTCATAACTCCTGCTATCACTTAGGTTGGAAAAACCCTCCAAGAGCATCGAGTCCAGCTGTTTCCCCAGCACTGCCAAGGCCACCTGAGCCATGTCCCCAAGTGCCACATCCACATGGATGTTAAATCCCTCCAGGAATGGTGATTCCAGCACTTCTCAAGGCTCAACAACCCCTTCAGTGAAGAAATTCATCAAATCTAAACCTCCCCTGGCACAACTTGAGGTCATTTCCTCTTGTCCTGTCCCTTGTTCCCTGGGAGCAGAGCCTGACCCCCACCTGGCTCCACCCTCCAGGGAGCTGTGGAATAAAATCTTTGGAACTTCTAGAACTTTAGAACATGACAGAAAAGCCACCCCAGGTTTAGGGTTTCCCAGGCCCGCTCTGGATGCAGTAAAACACTGAAGTAACTCCTTCAAACAATACAGTAAAATAATATATAACATTATAGTATCATATCCTCAATAGCTCCTGCAGAGAGGAGTTTCATGCAGAATTTGAAGAGCTTAGGATGGATTTGGAAAGAGCCAGGGTAGTTTCCCAGGGAAGGGACAAAAGCAGCAGCAGCACACAGGGAGGAGCCTATGTTTATGCAGATGCTTCTGTGCTTTAGAAGAAAACGCAAAAACAAAGCAGGAGGTTGGTAAAAATAAAAAAAATTCCGTGTCTGAAAGGAGGGCTGAATGATCTACGAGGAAAATTCTCCTCAAAGCTTTGCAGGGGCCCTCAATGGCCCTTCACCACAGCTGCATAATGACACCAGCACAGGGGAGGGGCTGCTTTTCACCCACTTGAGAGGAATGAAAGCTCCTCTGCCAAGGTGGGGAGCCCAGGCAGGGGTGGGGAAGGAGGAGGGGGTCCTCTTTTGTCTCTCAGAACCACTCCTCCTGGCACTGGCTTGATTCCCCATTGTTCCAAAGGTGGCTTCCCATCACTGCCACCATTCCCAAGAGAGGTGAGGGGATGGAGAAGGGTCACTGCTGAGATGAACACCCCGGTGGGGTAGAGCCCTTCAGAGGCTCAGAGCATCCCAGCTCTGATGGGAGGAGGGTTTCCCTGGAATATTCTCCCCTGCTCCCACAACACTGTGACCCTCCAGGGTCCATCCAGACCCCACTTTGCAGGGTCCCTACAAGCAGAGAGGGTCTCCCACCCTCCCAGGGATGAGCAGCTCCTCTCTGGTCCCCAGAGCCCACCTGCACCACCTCACCCCAGGAGAGCAAATCTCCAACAAAACAACGGCAGAAAAGAAGCGTTGAGGGCGGGAGAGGAGGGAAAAGTGGTTTCAAAACCTGGACACATCAAGAGACTGTTTCCATGGCAACCTCTTGTTCCTACAGCAGCTCAAGCCTGTTTTAATCAGTGGTAGCATTTACCAATAAACTCTGCTGGGGTCTGCACTCCCTTCCCGGAGTACCTGCACTGGGATGGGTGGGGCCATGCATTCCCAGAGGCAGGGAACAGGGAAATTGTTTGTTCCATGATTTGTTCCATGTTTGTTCCATGATTTGTTCCATGATTGTTCCATGGGGTTTCCTGAGCTGGAGCCAAGGTGCCCTGATACCTGCCCCGGGGCAGAGATGGGGTGCCAGGGGTGCTCCAGGCACACTCACCTCTGCAACCATCCTTATTTTCACTTCTCCTCCTGGAAAATCTCAACCCCAGCAGCTTCACAGCCTCCTCAACCAGCAAGTTTAGCCCTTGGTGTTTTGCAAAGCTGCCCCAAAAGCCTTCAGGTGCCAGTGCTGCCTGCAGGGAACAAACCAGGGTGGAGGCAGGTGTGGTGGAAAAGGTCCAGAGGGAGCTGCTGTGGTGGAGGACACAGGGACACACTGTGCTGATGGAGGTGGCATCTGGAGGAGGTGAACAGCTCAGTCCTCAGCACTGGACACAGGGGATTGTGGCATTCACATTCTCTGGACAGAGAGATATAATTCTGTCTCTCAGGATTTCCCTGGAGAAGCACAGAGAGAAGGAGAGAAAACAATCCTTCTCTCTGCTCCTTTGTTTTCCCCATGTGGAATGTGTTTGGAGATTGTTTACCTGAGGTGATTGCTTGGTTGGATTCTGGTGAAGGATGTTTGGCTTCATGGACCAATTGGATCCAGCTGTGTTTGGGACTCAGCAGAGAGTCACAAGTTTGTTTGTTAGTTAGTTGTTAGATAGTAAGTAAGTATGATATAGTAAGTATCTCTTTAAATAGTATATTAATGTAATATAGTATAGTTTGAATAAAGCAATCCTTCAGCCTTCTGATCTGGAGCCAGAGAAATCATTCTTTCCTGAGTCAGGGATTGCCTTTTTTCCAGTAGGGGATCTTGGTTTTGTTATTCCCACTGGTCTGGTCCAAGCACACTTTGCTCTTTCCTGCCTGGAGCCTGTGAGATGCCAAATCTTCCATGGCAGTTTCCATGTTTGTAATGGTGTTGTTTCTAAGGACTCCAAGAAGAAAAGGTTGAAATTCAGCTCTGGTTCAACTCCAGAACAGCAGGTCTTGGTTAGAGGATTCAAATCAACTTCCAGTCCAAGTTCATCCCAAATCCCCCAATATTTCACAAATTTAACCCAACTGATCAAAACTCCATAATGCCCTTGGCCTCTGCAAAATAAAAATAAAATTCCTCAAGCAGGAAGTGTCAGAATCCTCAGTTAAAAATCTTCTTAAACAGCATCTCTCACACTGGGGTCTGAGTTAAAACTGGACAGAGACGTTGACTTGTCATCAATCAACACAGGGCAAGCATTACCCACAGCAAAATATTTCTTAATAGCTTGGAAAAGTTTGAGAAGTTTCTTCGTAAAATTGTAGCATCAAAGATGCTGATATTTCATTTTGAAGGAATTTTTAGTAGATTTTTTAAATGACAAAAGTTAGTATCAAAGTGAGGAGGAAAATATTTCATGAAGCTTCAAATATTTAACAATGCTCTGTGTTAAAGCATTCCATTTTCTTGCTGCTTTTTAAATGCCTTCATTTTAACAGAAAACTGGGGAAAAGAGTAGTTTAGGTCAACCAGAAGATCTTCCATGTGTTTTTGCTTTGAGCCACTGAACCTAAAATCAATTATTTGTACATGTTTAGCCCTGATCCATGACTAGGACTTATCCAGTAATTCAAATAAGCACAAATTGACAGTAATCTCATTTTGTTTGGGTTTGCTCTCTGCAGATGTTCTAACAGACCAGTTTGCTTTCTGCAGATGGACCAGTGTAGCACCAGGGAATTTTTCAAGCATAAACATGGGGAGCAATTTTCAGGGAATTCCTCTGGAGAGCGAATTTTGAACACATTTACCTGCTTTTCTGCCTATGGCAGAGCACAGAAACAAGCACCAAATTTCATGGGATTGAGGTAAGTGCCTGATAAAGCTCCCTGCTTTTTCTGTGGACCTGAAGCAAAAAAATTCCTTGCACAGCACCATAAAGCCCCCACCTCAGGGCATCCTGGGTGCTGCACAAAACAAAATTCAGGGCAGAAAAACCCACCACAGGCCTTAAATACAGGAGCAGCACAAAAACCATGCCAGGAATGCCTCTTCCCCATGGCAAGCTCTGTCCCTGGTGCCCCTGTGCACCTTCCAGCTTGTGCTCACTGTAAATATTTCAAATGCTGGATGCCCCTGGGGACCCCCTGGGCTGAGCACTGAGCAGCTGAACAGCAGCCAAGGTTAACAAATCAGAGTGAAATGTCAAGGCTTAGCCCTTCCTTCCTTCCCTGGCACCCTCCAGAGCGTGGATTCAAGCTCCACAAGCCACAGGGTGTTGTTGTATTTGTTTTTTCTTGCAGGGAGCTATTCCCATCTAATGCTTTGCCTGACAGCTGCTGTGATTAATGGGTGATGTGCCAAAAGCCACAGACTATTATTATTATTATGGCAACGTTTTGAGGTCACCACCAAGAGCAGGGTCCCATTGTGCCAGGCACTGCACGCTGCTGGAAGTGGTCCCTGACTGAGAAAACCTCCATCTAAATAGGAATTCCTGGGCACAGGCAAAGAAATTACACAAAATTCTAAGTGCTGTGGGTGTTTTTCCTACAGTTTCATGCATGAGGCAAGCAGTGGAAGAGAATAACTGTCCCCCAATACCCTGGCACCCAACATGCTCCACCATGCTGGGGATTAATTAATGTTCATGCACAATCACTCCAGTACTTCTCAGAGTACATGCACAGCTACAAGGTTGAAGTTACATCTGCAAGGTTAGACCTGCACATTCATGAGGGGAAAAAAAAAACCAAAAACCCCAGGCAAAACCAAGCAAAAAAAACCCCAAATTGATGTTAGTCAATGTTAGAAAGCCATGCCTTCAGTACAGATTTCCTGCTGCATCCTGGAGAGCTCAACATTCCCTCTTTGTCACCTGCACGTTATCAGAACTGCCTCATTTTCTAAAAAGCTGAACCTAAACACCAGGTCAAGGGATTTGGCCAAGGGTTCAGAGAAATTTGGTGGCAATGGCACAGAGAAAACCCTGAAATCAGAACAGCTTGTCCAGTGTGTTGTTAACTGGATCCTACATCCAGTGCTGGAATATTCTGCATCCCTCATCCCCCTACACCATGGAATTTATTGGAAACCTTCTGGCCTCCCAGGTGGAAAACACAGGTTTTGCTTGATTTTTGTCAGCTGGTGAGAAATGGAGATTCAGGCACTGAGAGGAAATATTTTGTGTCCCACAGTCACACAGATGAATTCCCAAATTCAGTCAGTTGTAAACCAGGGGTGAGTAATATTCTACCTCCAGCTTTCTTTCTGCCTTTGAGCTCAGGTTTCATTCCATCCCCAGTAAGACGCTGATGTACAGAGAGAGAGGAAACAACCAAAAGGATAAAATATACAGAACTAAAAGCACAGACATTATTTAAAAGCTGCATTTACCTACAAGCTGTAAGTTCCTTATCCCCCTGAAGTATTTAATTTTCAAGCTTTTTACAGGTTTGTGCCCAGGGGCTGAAATCTGAACCCTGCCTACATCTACTTTTCAGCACTTATTCCAGAATTGATGGATTTTTCAAGTCTTCATGGACACCTGTGTTGTCAGCACTGGGAAATGAAAAGAGAAGACCCAAAACCAGGCTACCAACCAGACACTCTTTTTAGCTGAACCCAGATTGGGCAGAAAGAGAGCTAAGAGAGATCAGTTTTAGGATTTTTCCTGCCTTCCCCTTGAAGGAAATCATGTGGTGGAAATGGGCAGAGGGAGGTTTTCCCCTCTGAAATCCACGTCCATGACAACATGTGCCCATTTTTCTGCTCTCTCAGCCTTGAATCTTCACTGGCAAGGCATGGACAAGTGACCTCCTATTCTCTGTCACCCTCCTCTGCCCTTCCAGATCCAGATCCAAGCCCTGGCTCGGGATCTCAGCTGTGTCATCCAAGTGAAACAAAAATCCCACAAAATCCTCTCGTGTCTTCTCCTCTGCTCCCAAGAGCAAGGTGTGAGTCAGATCCAGAGTAAACCCTCTTCCCAGGGCTATTCCAGCCTCACACAAAGGAAAAAGAACTGAAAAGAGGGAGAGGAAGAAGTATTTCTGGAAATGCCTTGTGCAGCACACGAGTGGCTGGGATGTTGTTGTGCACTGGGGCTCCTTTCTACGCCCAACAGGAATAAATCCTCCATTATCACACAGCACAGTGTGGGTTTTTATATTGAGTAAGAGCCACTTCCACTTCAGAAATAGAATAAATAAGTAAATAAGAGTAAATAACACAGAAAAGCTGCCGTGGATCCTGTTGGGATATTACATTTGCCCAGGCCTGTCAAGCCACACGCGCTCGACTCCGCGTCGGAAATTCCATTATGATACAAAACAGCCAGCTTGGGAGAGAAAGGAAGTTGTCCCCCAATAAAACCCAATTTGCCTCCTTTTTGCAGTGCTGTCTCTGAGCTAACCAGCCTGAAACTGCCTAAAAACAGTCTGACATGCAATTTATGCTATGGTGGAGGGAAATAATTTCCCTTAAAGATGAGAGGTTGTCGAGTGAATCAGAAAAGAGTTACACCTGTGGAAGAGAAGTTTAATGTAACAGTTCTGGAGAATTAAACCAACAATTCTCCCTTATATATTTCCATTTAAAGAAAAAAAAAAAAGACAAAGCCCAAATCCACCATAATTCCCTGCAATGCTGCTGATGGAATCAAACAGATCTCTCCTCCATGGATAGTTATGAACTGTCCCTTGTTTGTCCAGAGGACAAATCAAACGAGAGCTGGGGCTTTGCAAGTGCTGCTGAGCTTTTCCATGCTCATGAAATAGTCATCATGTTTATCTCTGCAGGAGAAAAAAAAATCTCTTCTTAGGGGGGAAAAGATATTTAAAAAGAAGGAGGCTTGAAGGCAAGAGCCACACGGCACACCAGAGGAGAGGGGGAAAAAGCACGAAGAGCACAAAGCCATCCCCAGCAGAACCTTAGCCAGAAACAGCCCCTGGAAATCCTTTCCCTTTATTACAGAGTGTTAAAAGAAAATGAAAACCAACAAGAAGCAGGGATGGTTTTATCAAGCCTCCACAAAAGTTGAGCTGTTCCTGGGAGCTTCTTTTTTCCTCACCCCATTCTGAGGAATTCAGCAGCGACAGAAAAGATGAGTTCTCCTGTGTACACCACCCATAATTCCACTGTGGGATTTGATGTTTCAAAAGGAAGCTTCAATCCCCACGAATGAAAGCAAGTGTTTGAAAGAGATTATTCACCTGCCACGTCACCTAGACAGGGGGGAGCTGCTGGCTTACAGCAGGTCTGTGATAGGACAGACTTTACCCCTCCAAGTCCAGATCCAAGCACAGACATCAGCAATGGATTTCCCTCAAGTGCTGATAGGAGAGAAGTTATCTGCAGCTCTTCCTTCTCTTTGTGTCCTCCTCACATCTGGAGCACTAACCACAGCCTGGGCTGTCCCTTTCTCCCAGGGCTGATATGGTTTTGCTTTTTCTGAAAGAGCAAAAAAGATCTGACCTAAGAGGGAGCCTTCTTTATTTGTTCCAAAGGCAAAGCTCCATCTCATGGTTATTGGACTCTCCTCCCACTTAAATCTGAGGCTGTTTGTTGCCTGCTCTGAGCTCCCTTCACATCCTCCCTGCTGCTTGACTAACCCAAATTACCTGTGCTACAGACCTTGGGAAGAGACAGCCAGTGATAACCTTGGAGATAACTCCAGGTTTTCCATCTACAGGGAGGAGAGAAAATAGCTTTAAATAAAAATGTAAATTTAAAGTAGAAGGAGGACAAGAGGTGATAACAACAGCCAGGTCCTGCTGTCAAATAGCTCAGTGTAGTGTTTACCCTTCATATAAAGCCATGAAATAGTCAAGGGCTTTTCAATCTTAAAAAGATCCAGCAGTGAATCCAGTTCAGTTCCTCTGTTTTGCAGGTGCTCTCAGAAACATGGGTGATGGAAACAATTAATTAAAAGCACACTCCTGCCTTCCCAGTTTCCCTCCAAACAGCTCTAAAGTCACTCTTTTCCCCCTGCTTTCCTCCTCTTTGGACTCTTTTATGTTCCTGGGGCTCATAAAAGCATCATCCATCCTAAAGTATGGAGAAAAGAAAGGAAGAGAGCAGTTCCATCTTCCCAGGAGACAGCAGCCACCTCCATGCTCCAAAGGATGCTCAGACACCTCAGCTGCCTCTCATGAAAAACTGAGGCAAATCCCAAAGACTTTTTTAAAAAAATTCCCTCAGAATTATCTTTAGAATACCCACACTACTGGAAGCTGGGAAAATGGAGCTGGTCCCTCTTCACACTCTTCCTCAGGGTTCTGCTCACTTTTTGGATACACAGGGGGTTGGACTGGTCCTAAAACTGACCTCAACCAGCAGCACTTCAAGCACCTGTGTGAAGATGAAAGACAGCTCTATCTCTTATTTAACCTCTCTCAGTCCAGACAAAAAAAAGAAAAAGTCACCTGGAATAGCACAAATTTCAGTGTAGACAATAAAAACTGTGTTTTACCACACATTCATCTTATTTTGCTTTAGGGAAGCATTAGGGAATAGAGAAAATGGAAGAAGCAGAAATTAGTGGGAGGAGGAGGCAGAGAAAAAAAAAACTAATAAAGAGGAAGGAGAAAAATCTACATTAAAAATATATATAATTAGCAGAAATTCTGCCCTGACACAAATTAATCCTGATCTTTTAGGCATCATCCCAGGGAGGGAAAAAGGGTCAGGGAACCCAATTTCCTGCCCCTCTTCAATGGAGCTTCTCAGTGCCAAAGCAGCAGAGTATTCCCACCATCCCAGCCTATTTAATGCCACAATACCCATATTTGCATGGTGGAGGAAAGAAAAATACAGATGCTCTGGGTCAATCCTAAAAGAAATTTGTTGTTCTGCTGCCCAATAGTCCTTTAAGGGAGAAAGCAATGGATCCTTCTGGATCTGAAGCCAACATGAGCAGATGTGTGATGGTGCAGAATTCCAGCATTCCAGACCTGGCATTTTGTTCCACGTGTGTAATCTGGTGTTTTTGAAACACAATTTGTGGGACAAATGGACTGCACAGTGGGAATTCTGTGCTGTCACACTGCTGCTTCCAGCCTCACTGTGGATGTGAGCACCTTTCCACTCACAGGGAAATGCTTCCCATGAGGACTGACATTATACTGCAGAAATTGTTGAGCAATTCCCATCTCTGCCTGAATAGGTGAGACTCCAGAAGAAGCAGAGACCAGGTCACCAGTAACCCTCAGAAGCAGCTTCTTCCTCATCCACAGAACAATTCCCAAAAAGAGCACAAATCCCAGGTAATCCTTGAGGTCACCTGGCTCAGAAGTTTTATTCAGATCCCCAGCAGGTCATCCCATATCATCTATTTTCCTATGGCAGCCTAATTGCTTTTTTTTTTCTGACTGGGAGAAGGATATAGGTTCTGCTTTTCCTTGGTATGACTGAAAAAAATAGTAATCTGAAAATAATTAAAGCTTGCAAATTTTCATTCAGGGGTGACTCATTCCCTGCAAAAGTCCCTCATTCTTACAGCAAAAAAGACAATGAACAATTTCCATGGAAATCCCTCCCTCCACCCCCAAAAAGAACTCACCAACCCAACAACAACAAAAACCAAACAGTGCTAAAAGCTGGATTTCTCAGCAGGAAAGGAAAACAGAGGAATAATGTCTGGTAGGAGACCTGTCTCAGTTCACAGGTGATTTTTAATCCATTCAGACTTTATATCTTTTGTCCACATTTGCTGTTTTTACCAAACACTCAACCACTCCATAACAACTCCTTCTTTACCAAAACCTCCTTTTCAGTAGCAAAAACTGAGATCTTTCACTTCCATTCTCTCCCAGGACTTGATTTTATGGATATGTCAGATCCATCTGAGCTTGACCAAACCACTTCCAAATTTCAGCAGCAAATCCAGACCCAGATCCCCTCTCTCCTCACAGCCTCTGGTTGTGCACACCCATCATGAACATTTTCATTAGGAGCATTTTGCAAGGGATCTGTTGATTCATTGTAATAGAACTGCAAACAAGTGGCATCATTTTCCCCTCACATTCTTCCTGGAGAATTCAGAGCTGATTTCCAGGCATTGTCAGGCTACTTGACTGACATTTCTGCTTGATTTGAACCCTTTGAGATTTCTCGCTGCAGCCACTTCTGCTCATCAGTTCTTCTGCAAGAACTCAAGAGCTTGCAGGAGCTCAGGCACCTGTGTTAGCTGACACAGGCTGCACATTTCCCTATTCTGTACATGATTTATAACTGCTTTGCCTTGAAATCAGAATGTCACAGTGAAAAGTGAGGACTGAGGGGGCAAAATTCTGTATTTCACATAATTCCTCTGATTTCAATATTTGCTATGTGCCAGATGTGCATTTTTATCCCACCCAGACCTCCAATGCTCTAGGAAGTCAATGCACTATTTAATCCATCAAATGCTGGGATTTTTTTGATTTTTTTTTTTCTTTTTTCCTATGTGATTTTTTTTCTTTTTTTAACAGACAAATGTGAATTTGCCATGGTTGCTGTTAGATCTGAAACCACAGCAAAATACCTTCAAATGCTGTCACATTCTTTGCTTGCACAGAGACCCATAATAATGGGTCTCACACACCTTCACAAAAACTCCTGGATCCAGATGTGGCAGATTTACATAGAGAAGTTCAGGATTTTGCAGAGGAAAACAGAGGGACAGCAGCAGGAAATTATTTGATCCCAGTTTTGCAAAGCTGGGCCTTTCGGGAAGATCAATGCCAACAGAGCAATCCACGTAAAGGTGGCACTTTGAAGATTTTTCTTCTCATCAGAGAAGACAACAGGATGTAAAAAGTCCTTTCAGGGTCTGTGCATCTCCCAGGGAAATCAGCAGGAATTTTTGCACTGCTGAAAGTGGGAGCTGCATCCTGATGGAAGATTTTTAGGCTATTTCAGCATATTCTGCCTTAAAACAATGAGACTTGGGCACCTTCAGTAATAAAGTGTCTTCACATCCCCGTGAATCATAGAATCCCAGAATGGTTTGGGGTGGAAGGGAGCTTAAACATTGCCCAGTTCCAACCCCATTTCCATGGGCAAGGACACCTTCCACTGTCCCAGGCTGCTCCAAGCCCCATCCAACCTGGCCTTGGACACTTCCAGGGATCCAGGGGCAGCCACAGCTTCTCTGGGCACCCTGTGCCAGGGCCTGCCCACCCTCACAGGGAAGAATTTCCTCCTAACAACTGATGTCAACCTCTCCTCTTAGTTTAAAACTGTTCCCCCTCTGCCTGGGGATAAAGTCACTTCCTCCCTTTTTTCTAAGCCCTCTGAGAGCTGCAAGGCCACAATGAACCTGGACTAGAATGTCAGAGATCAGCTCTCCCTGTAAAGGACCAATTAGGGATGCCAAGGTCCTATCCATCTACTAATTTATGACTTTAAAACAAAGCACCAGGGCATCAAAGCCACCTTCATTCAGTACCAGTGCAGAATCCTCAGCTCACCAGGCAAAGGAACCTTTGGATGCCCAGGGTTCAGGATGTTAAGCAGGAAGCACAGGGAAAGATCTTTCAGTGCAGGAAACAATCAATTCAAAACGAGTGAAATTGTTTGAGACCTTTAAAACCAAATTGTGCAGAGCCCTGGATAACACAGGGGGTTGATGTTATTAACTATTGACAAACCCTTCCAAACTTTGCTGACTGGATGTGAAAAATGCAGATTA